>VDFB02373365.1:193769267-193820896 GCA_007258455.2 Sequoia sempervirens | reverse complement strand
CAGGAAGTTGCCCCCAAGTGCAGATGGGGATTTACACATGACGCCTGTTTGCCAGGTTTTCATCATGGTACTTATCCAAGGCGCTTGGTTGCCAAGTTTTCACCATTGAATGAGGATTATTTCTCTTTACTATTTTATTTTATTTGTTTATTTTATTTTTGGATTTTTTGGATAGCATGCAGAAGGAGATGGATAAAGATAGGGAGGAAAATAAGTGGATTTAGAAGACATGCGATAAGGATATGGATGAATGACTCAAGCATCAAGTTCTATATTAGGTATTAAGAGCTCATGTTCGAACCGACTATTGGATGTTGGTACAACCTTATGAGGATAAATGGATTATGCTAGAGGATGAATGAGAGGGATTTGATGGGGGAGATATGTGGGGTAATGGGTGGGATGTTGGAAAGTGTATGGATGGAATGATGGGGTGGATACATGATGGGGAGATGAGTTCAGGACCAACATTGGCACATGTGGTGACGGATGTGAAAAGATAAGGGGACTAATGGATGGAGAATGTGGGGATAATGGAGGAGATGGAATAGTGAATTTCGGGACATAGGGACCCAAAACAGGTTTAGGGGATGAAAGGGGGGTATAATTAGCTTTTGGATTAGCAACTTTGGATGTTCTTACAGATTTTTCATTTGATGGAATTGCATCTTTTTTCTTTGGGATCCACATGGTTTTGATCTTTGCTTTGCTGGCTCTTTGCGAGCTATAGATTTGATTTTGATTTGGGATTTTTTTTTTCTTTTCTTTACCATGTCTTTTAGAGGGGACATGGGAAGCGTTGGATTCATGTGGATGTTTGGTTTTATGCATTTTTATGTTAGCATCCAAAGTGAATTTATTAGCAATGGGATGGGTGTGAGGGGATGGATGATGTGGAGCAATGGAGGTAGGAGAATGGGGATTACGTATAGATGGGGGATGTTTAGGTATGTGCCTGTGTTGAGCCTGATTATGGGATATGCAAGAGGGATGTTTATGATGGATGACATGGATAGGCATTGGATGAATGAGCGAATGAGATGGAGGAGGTGATCTTGGGATATACAGACTCAAGATGGATAGAGTGGGTGGAGGGACATAAGAACCCAAGATGGATGCAATAGATGAAGGATGGGAGATTGTGGATGGAGGGATGTAAGGACCCAAAATGGATGGAGCGGATGAAGGAGGAATATGGACGGTTGTTTTGAGGTGATACGATAGAGGAGGAGGGATGGCAGCATATGATTTGGCAAAGCAATGGGCAGAGCCAGAAGTTCTTTTGGAGAAGGCTCGTTGAGGACGTCTAGAGGTTGTACCAATGTGTTTAGATTGTGAGTCTTGGGGAATAGATCCAAGACCTTGCATGCAGATTTGTTCTTTGACTTGGATGGGCTCTAAAATACCTTGCTCGTGAAGGCCTAGACCTTTTCCTTGATAGTTCATGTTCTTGAGCATGCAATCCATGATAGTATTTTTGTTATTCTGGAAACATGATGCGAGTCCATTATTAGGTGGGGGATGATGGGTGGTATATACACTGTGTTTTTCTTCTGCAAGGAGGCCACCATTGAAGAATGTGAGAGTACCAAGGGGATATGCAAGCGGTGTGGGGATAGTATTTTTAGGCGATGATGGGGGATCATGGGAGGGAGATGATGGAAGAACATCATTTGGATGGGTGGTATTAGGAGAGGGATCAGGGGATATGCTAGGATCTGGATTTGTGGTAGTGGGATCATGCGATGGAGATGGAGATGGAGTAGTAGAATCTTGAATGTCAAGAGGATCATGGGATGGAATGGATGGGGGACTGTGATCTTGCGGTAGACTAGATGGGATGGTAGGATCTTGATCTGGAGGAGGGGATATGTTGGCATGCTTTGGATCAGGCTCTTAGCATGACTCATCGTGTGCGGGAGGCATGATAATGGAGTCATGGGGGGACTCTTCAAGTGGGGAAGATGGAAGGATGGAGGATTCAAAATATTCACAGGAATAGATACTAGGGTGGAAGGGAGGCGGTTGGTTTAGGTGTGGGTTGGTTGGGTTTTAAGAATAGGAGAATTTGTGTGGTTTGGTGGGAGATGGGGACTGGTGGGACTGGGAGAGGATGGTGGTAAATTGGGAATGGTGGTTGAAGGGTTATGATAGTAGGAGATAGGGACTCAGTGGAGTGAAGGAAGGGGATGTGATAGTAGGAGATAGGGGACTTCAGTGGATTGAAGGATGTGATATGGTAGGAGATGGGGACTCAGTGGATTCAGAGGATGTGATGGTAGGAGATGGGGGTTCAACGGATTCAGAGGATGTGATGGTAGGAGATGGGGACTCAGTGGACTCGGAGGATGTGATGGTATCATCAATGATAGGTGCTGGATGGAGAAGGGTCTCGTCACTAACGACCATGGATGATGGGTTGGGATTGCATGGTTCCATGACTACAATGTGTGGAGTGGGGGATGTTTCCTTTGTTATAAGTCCTTGGAGAAACTTGGATATGCTAGGCTGAGATGGCGAGGTGGGAGTGGATGAAGGTTTATGGATTAGTGGGGGATTAAGACTAGATGGAGGATTAAGGTAAGGATATGGGCATGAGGAATTAGGATAGGATGACACGGACAGTGGATCATTGGTAGAAGATATGGGTGGCGTGTTGTAATAAAGGTATTGGGATGGTGGATGAGGATGGGAAGATTGAGGTGTTGGATTAATATAGGGAGATGCAAGTGTTGGATTAGGGTAAGTTGATGGGTGTGTTTGACTAGGATAAGAAGGTGTGAATGTAGGATTAGGCTGAGTGGATTGGTATGGGAGATTAGGGTAGTGGGTGTATGCGGATGAAAGATTTAGATAGGAGGATGTGGATGGGGGATCAAGATAGGGGTATTGTGACGAAAAACTAGGATAAGGGGATGATGTAGATGAAGGATATGATGGATATGGTGGACATCCCTTGTCAAAGGTAGCATAAGGAGTGTGATTAGGCATGGATGAAGACATGATGGGATAACTTAATGGGGTGATTGGATTTTGGAATGCGGGTGGAAAAATCTTACTAGCAATGATAGTGTCAAGGGGATCTATGTCGTATACCTCTTGATCAACAAGACTTTCATTATCATCGTCGACGTAATTAGGGTTTCCCTTGACCACTATTGATGGAGAATGATAATTCATGATGATGAAAGGATAAATATGATGGATAAAGATTTTGGATGGAAATGGACAAAAGCCCAAATCGGGATTTAGGACAAGCTCAGATCAGGATTGGATTAAAGCTCAGATTAGGATGATTGGATGATTGGATGGTGCGACGTGATTGATTATGACGATAAGATTTGATTATCAAAGGATGATTACGACACTAAATCTGCTTCGAGATGGAAGTAGATTGATTGGGTCGAAGGTGATTGGATAGGGATGCGATTGGATTGGATTGGATAAGATCAATCGATGATTGATTGATAAGATCGACCGATGGATCAGATAGGATGACAGAAGGGACTTTAAACTCTATTCAGAGATTACCCTAGGCAACTTAGGATGCTGATTGATCAGATTAAATGACAAAGAGATGATTGGGGCACCGAATCCACTTTGAGATTGAAAATGGATTGATTGGGCCGACGATGATGATTAACTTAGGATGGATGACAATCCTAAGAGGATGTTAATGATGGCGATTAGATCAGATACTTAGGTCAATTTGGATAATAACCTGAGATGAAGTTCAAAGGATTTGGGCAGGGAAAACGATGATTTGATTAGAGAAATGGATGATAGAAATGCATGAACAAATACTCAAAATGAGCAAACGGTTGATCGGGACGGACGGACAATTACTCAGAACGAGTAGACAAATGATCAAAACAATAGAACGAGGGTTCATAATGATGAAAGGAGGTGTGAAATGTATGAATGTTTACTCGGAACAAGCAAATAGAGAGAATGGTAGGGTATACCCCCTTCGAGGAGGTAGATGGTGAAGAAAAGGGTTCCCCGACCAACTTCTCAAAAGTATGAAGTGGTATATATCATCGGAAAGAGCACGAAAAGACGAGAAGAATTTCCTTTGAATAGAGTCAATCGGATAAACAATGTGGAAATGGCGGGCCCAGGAAGAAAGAGCAGAAGGTCAAATCCGCCACTCTATAAGGACAGGTCTGCCACAGCAGAAGGATAGGTCCACCACTGCACTAGGACAAGTCTGCCACTGCACTAGGACATGTCTTCCATAGCACAGGGACAGGTCCACCACTGCAATAGGATAGGTCTGCCACAGTACAGGGACAGGTCCACCACTGCACTAGGACAGGTCCGCCTCTGCACTAGGACAGGTCCGCCACAGCACAGGTACAGGTCTGCCACTGCACTAGGGTAGGTCCGCCACAGCACATGGACAGGTTCGCCATCGGAAGGACAGTCCTTGCAGCCTGAATGCGAATGCGCTTTTCGGACAGATGCACTTGCAGCCGCGAGCGAGGTTCGCACTACTCGGAAAAACTGAGTCCGCCAAAGGATAAGTTGAAGCTTGATTTGATGGATGGGTAAGGCAAAGGACCCAAAATATAGCAAACACTAATAATGACTGGTTTTTGCACGAGAAAGACAATTCAAACAGCACAACCCTAAGATTAGTAGAGATGGGTATGGCCAACAAAGTCTTCTACTCTAGGATGAACATGGTTGCTAAGGAGTCCTCGATATACGCATGGTATGTGAGGCCCAAACCGTGAACACCAACCTGTTACAAGCGTGAGTCAGGAACCTTAGCGAGATACTAAAGGCTCAGACCAACTCTTCACGTCATCCCGACGCTTCGACAATTACAACGTGGTTGGATTGAAGTACAACTTTCGCTCTCCCCCCTTTATATACCCCGCCGGTACGCGTGGTTGGAATCGTCCCTTGGGGTGATGAAATCCCCAAGCAGGTCCCACTAAGAAAGTGAAAAATGGGGTGACTCAAGGACTTGGAAAGCTACGATTTCTCATCACCCAGGATTGCCAAATGGTGCAAGGGGATTGGATACGTCAAATAGCCTTCCCAAACACGCCAAACAAGGTTTATTGACACCCCTTTAATTAACTATGTTCCTATTTTACCAAAAGACAATCGGAAAAAACTTGAAATTTTTACCTTCTGGAGGACAGGTCCGCCACTCTGCAGGGACAGATCCGCCACTCTGTAGGGACAGGTCCACCACCCTATCAGGATAGGTCCGCCACTGTAGGACAGGTCCGCCACTGCAGGACAGGTCCGCCACTCTATCAGGATAGGTCCGCCACCGCCGGACAGATCCGCCACTCTGTCAGGACAGGTCCGCCACTCTACAACCTGGACCTTAAAAAATGCAAAAAATAGCAAACGTGAAGGAAATAGACCCATTTGTGGGTCCCACCGGGTGTGCCAAAAATGTGATAGGTCAAATCTGAGCGTTAGAAAGCAAGCAACAAGTAAAAGAGTGCAAATAAACACCTAAAACAACCTACACCTCAAGATTAGCCTAAGTTGGAAACAATGCAAGACAAAGCAATGAAATGGAACCTTATACCTTGTGTTGAGTCGATCCTTTGGTTGGCCCTTTGATCTTTGATGTGTATGCTCCTTGGATGGCACAAGAGGTGAGATGTGAGATGCAAATGATGCTTGAAATCATGAAAGTGGCTAAGTGTGGGTTGAGAAACAAAACTGCAAGAGTTTGGCTAGCACAAATGATCTCCCTAAAATGAGAGAAAAGAGGAGGTATTTATAGGATTTTTGAGAACTCCTAGGGGAAATGGACGGTCAAGATTGAGCCACAAAATATCAAGATGTAGGGCTAAGGTGAGTTGAGAACTCACAAGCCCTCACATCTTGACATGTTGCATGTGAGATAGCCCTAAAAGGTGAAGTGGACATGAGGTAGAAGGAGGACATGACATGGAGAGGGGTACAAAGTACCTTGGGATTGGACAAGATCTCCTCATAAAGGAGGTCCTTGTCCCCATGTGGGTGAGAGGACAAGTGGGGAATTAAAAATTCCTCAAATATTCTCATGGGGATGAGAGAATAAACAAACAGAGGACATGTGGGAAGAAGTGAAGGAATTAAAATTCCTTTTGGGTGCCTTAAGGGGATTAAATGTGGTCATTACATAGGGAAGGAGATGCCTTGTCCGAGGCCTTTAATAGGGTTGACTAAGGACACATGTCATAAGGACATGGGGAAGAGAAAAGGAATTTAATATTCCTTGGAAGGATAAAAGGAATTAAAAATTCCTTGAGAGGTTGATTAGGCTAGCTAATGAGGGGTTAGAGGAAGGTTAGGTGGCTAAGAGAGATTAGAGGCCAACTTGCAAAAGTTGGAGGATGTGACACCTCCTAATCAAAGATTAGGCATGTGCACATCCTAATGATGGGATTAGAAGAAGGATTAGGATAAGATAAAAATGATGGAGGATGTGACATAAAGGGGATTAAATAAATAACATATTTATTTAATTCACTTGATGAAAGGGGGGTAAAAGAGATAAGGTATTATTGATTAAATACCTTAGGGATCTGGTAGAATTAAAGATATTAATTAAATAATAGCAGTATTACTTAATTAACATAAATAAGATGAAAGAGGATGAATTTGGATAAATTAAGTGTCCAAATTTAGACATCTACAGTTTCCTTGTCTTATAAAAGGGAATTCAAGGCCATTTACCTTGATATTTTGGACAATTTAATAATTTAGAACACATGGAAATAGAATTTAAGTCATTTTCTAGGATTATTGAGTCTAAGTCTTGTAATTTGTAGGTTTTTCTTAATTGTACTAGGATATGTTAATACAAATGGCATAATTCTTAAGCCAATTGTCTCCTTATGTGCATCTTATACAAGTTATGAATGAAAATAATCAAATATTTTTTCATCTTATCATTTGTGTCTTTCCATTGATGTATGTTCTCGTTTTAGCTCTTGTTCAATGAATGACTTAAATGCTTAAATAATAATATAGATTCAAGTGTAAGGTAATGCAAGGATCTTGAAGTAGAATTGGATAGGAATTTTTGATTGTAGGGATATAAGACATGTTTGTAAATCTCTATAATGTTGGGTGAAATAATCTTATGTAGCTTCAATTGCATTTTTCCAAACTCCATGCCCTAGGTTAAGACACCAATCTTGAATTTGAGTATAATTTACATCTCCTAGGTCACTGAATTTAAAGAACATTTACAAAGTTTCATTTCAGTTATGCTTATTTCTAGAGGTTTCACGTAAATTTCCATCTTCTATTTCTTTAAATTGTTTAAATCTTGAATGATTTTGTGAGATCCTTCAATTTCTATATTTATCAAGATAAGTAGGTGAGAACATTTTTGTTGTTTACAATGAATGGGATAATTTGGCACAAGATATCTTAGAATACATTGTTAGGGATCACAATCCTGGGTTTTGCAGAGCCCAAAGTGTAGAGGGAAATTTTTTTTGAACTTTCATTTGTTCGTTGGACAATCCCTCCAAATAACTAACCATTGGAAATGGAAAATTTATAGATTATTTGTGAGATCTAGTTGGGAATTAAAACCAACAAACATAAGAAACTCACAAAACTTACTGACACAACTTAGTGACCTTATCCTAACTACTTGTGCATATAAAGAAAAATACTAAGAAACTAGATCAGAAAATAGAATTTATATAACATCATCTTAGTTTGATTTTGTGACTAAAAAACATTATATGATTACATGTGTTATCCTTTTATTTTAGTTTATGTAAAAATTTCAATTATGAAATGAATTATATACTGATAGAAAATAGGGATGGAAAACAACTCACTTTTCTCTAACCAACTCAATCTAGGCTTGATTCCAACTTTTCACCTAGTCTTCCAAGTAGGTTAGCAAACCTATTTCCTCCACCTTAAATCTTAGATTTTCCTACAAATATCTCTAACAAACCACCAATTTAGGCACCCATTTAAGCCTTCTCCAACATACTTCAAACCCTCTTAACACTCCTTTAGAACATCAACCTCAAATATTGTCCTCTACGATGACCTAGGCCTTGAATTAGGCCTCTTTTAAAATGAGACACCCCTTTAATCTTGTAACCAATGTAAGAAACCTCCAAAAAATCTTCAAACAACCTTCAAAACTTCATATTTTCCAATCCTTGACCCAAAACTAACCTTCTAAGACCCTCTTTCACATAACCCTCACTTTTCTCATAAAATCCTAGGGTTTATTGAAAACCACATGTCCAGACCTCTCACAACCTTCAAACCACTTCTAACAAACCTTATTTTTCCTGCACAAGCTTATTTGATCACCAAATATTGTTTCCCTCAAATAACTCACAAACTTCCTTCGTAAACCACTCAAATTCACCCCTTTCCCTACTTGGTTTTGTTGGAAAGGGACACTCTACAAGTAATTTGGTGTTGTCATTGATGTCAACCCTAGTTAGTAATCCTATCCACACTTTAGTATATGTCTATACAGGAAGTTAGATTGAAGTTATGTGTTAACTGTCAAAGCTAAAACAGGGCATCAGACAAAGTTGTGCGCATTGATTCATATGTAATTCCCTGTTATCATTTTGTGTTGTGGATCTTAGGGAAGGTATTTTGTGTATGGACTATCTCATCTTTGAATCATAGGGCCTTGTATTGATTGGTGTGCAAGTTTGAAGATCCGATTTATTGATTTTCAGTCTAACAGTGAATAAAGGTCGACTAGGTGAGTGTAGCGTGTTGTGGATCTTCGAGGCATAATTGTTTAAGGTGTTTCGTGTTCGAGACATGTTGTTTTGGGTCATAACTATGTTTTGGCCAACATTGTTTTGTTTGCATTGATTATTGTATATGGATTGGACCAATAGTTTGTACATGTTTCATATTTTGTTAAAGCTAACATGTAGTTGTTCTAATATCTAGTCATAGATATATATAATCGATTATTCATATAATTTTGATGTGTGATGTGATATGATGCAAAAGTTAGAAGGAATATAGATCTATTATTTGGAGTTTCATTTGAGCAGAATAGAGATTGGTGATTCAAATTAAAGTAGACAAAGTTTCAAGAGAAAAATTAGACAGAATGTGAAGAATGCGATCAATGTGCTTAACCAAACTATAATTTGGCATTAGCAAATGTTATCTCATAGTTCATCCACTCTTGTTATCTTCCAACTGTGACTATAATATAGTGGGTCTTCTTTTGGGAAGTAAGCCTTTTGTATTTAAGAAGTGAGCTCTAGGTAGTGTGCCTAAATGCATGTGCATTCCCCATTTGTAAACACTTATTTTGAGTATACTCATATTGTGGATTAACCTCCATTGTGGTTTTTCCCCTAACAGATTTTCCACATAAAAATACTTGTGTTATTTCATCTTTCTTTTGGTTCAATGTTGTAAGTGGTTTAAAGATCAAGTTAATAAAGTTAAATTTTGCAGAACACTGATTCACCCCCCCTCTCAGTGTTCCTTGATTCCAACAATTGGTATTAGAGCCTAGTTCCTCAGAAGAAGTTGAAAAGCTTAGGGAAGATCCAGGAAGGTGATTAAATGGATTCCAACAGTCTTCATCAACAACTTTTAGTGGTACTAGATGATCTTGATCAGTCCAAATATGAAGTCTGGGAATTGCAAGCAAGCCTCATGAATGCTGAGAAATTTATTCAATCATTGAAAGATCAAATCAACAAGTCTAGGGAAAATAGAAAGTAACTTTGTGGTCAGCTCAAGCAGAAAGATAGTAAAAGTGTGGAAGATGAACACCTAAACTTCAAGCATTGAAGGAAAAGAAAAAAGAGTGTGAAAAGCTCACCAGAGATAATGTTGTCCTAAAGCATGAGATGGAATCTATTGTGATGAGGATGACCAAGGAGATTGGAGAGAAAAAGAAGAATGAAGATAATCTTACTTAGTCCTTGAAAGAAAAATATGACGAATGCAACAAAATTAATGATGGATTCAATCAGCTCCATAGCTTGAATTGTAACAATCCAAAAACAATGAAGAAGAACTTGAAAGACAAATTGTTATCCTCAGGGTGAACTTGCTATTGCAAATGAATACAAGAAGTTCAAGATTAGCTCAACTAAGCTTGATGAACTAATTCAAAGTCTGAAGATTGGAAATGACAAGCAAGGTATTCGATATGAGAAAGGAGAAAGCTTTGGATCTAGTCAAAGGAAATTTAGGCAAGGAAATCAGACGAACAAAGCTAGAAGGTATCTAGTAAGACAACCCAATGCTCAAAAGTTCAATGGATACTATTTTGTTTGTAATAGATTTGGTCGTATGGATGCTCAATGTAGAAGTAGAATGAATCCAAGTGGTCCATCATTCTCTGGCCAGTGTTTCAATTGCAATAAGTATGGTCGTAAGTCAATTGAATGCATATATATATGAGAAACAACTTTTTCAATAGAAATGTCAGATGTTATGCCTGCAATAGATTTGGCCTTATTGCTAACCAGTGTAGATCAAGAGAAAATCAATGGAATAACTGTTTTGGACATAGAAATATCATGTGCTATAATTGTAACAAATCCGGTCACATTACAATATTCTATAGAAGCAAGAAGGGTCCAATAAACAAAGAGAAAAATATGTAGAAGGATGATAAGGGAAAAGGAAAAGTTACTGTGGATGAGATCAGGAATCAAATGGAGAAGACATGGGTGAAGAAGAGTATTTATGATGCAGGAAATGAGCCCACACCAAAATCTAGTCCTAGAAACTCCTCCAGGAGTTAGTTTAAGGCCTTTGGCCTAGGGGGAGCTCTAAATAAAATCATTTAACCCCCTACCAATTGTTGGTACCAAAATGTGGAAAATTGCAGTGATTACATTAATGATCTACAAATGTTTTGGGAACACTTGTGGCAGAAATTTATGCAAAATTGAAGGTCCAAAGAATAATTTTCTTTCACATACTATGAAAACAAGGTATTTGGAAGACCTAGGGAAAAAGCATTTATTTTGATAAAAGTTAGGTGTGCAAATGATAAAAGGATACTTCTATTCCTCATTTGTCACATTGCATTTCGAGAAGAAGTTTGGAGAGCTCTACAATGAACTTTGACAAGATACAAGTCTAAACGAGATTTGATGATCAAACCCTAATCTAGCCAAAGGTACTTATCTGCAAAACTTGTGAACTTGAAATTTTTGGAAATGGCTGCTCCATTGGTTTTTGATAGTAAGGATAGACCCTACCAAAAATTCAAATGGCACCCATTCAAATCCATTGAGATAGAACCATTAGGCGCATTTTCTTCTATTTCGTATGGTTTTTTGCACATTGAAGGTATTAGGGCATATATTCATGTGAATGTTGAGGAATTAGGAAGCTCCCAGTTGTTAAATCTATACACAAATCACATTGTGGGAGAAGATCTCTGTGTAAGGGCTGAATTTAAGACTTTTGGAGGAGAAGTTCACACAAATTGTGAAGTTTCTCGTGTTTGACAAAAATGAATGGGTTCAATACATATTGAGTCAAGTGCATGCCGAGTTCATGTGGTTAAATCAGCCCTTCAAGATAACAAGGGAAGCTATAAGCATTGTTACTGGTCTAAATTCATTTGGTGGGTTGCCCACATTGAAATTTGTGAAGAACCAGTCACTAAGGAAACTGATTCCATTTTTGAAAAAATAGCCATGAAAATTAATGGAATCATTGAATTGGATTTAAGATTTGCTTCTATGGTTATTGGATATAAAATCTATCACTCCAGTGAGGATAACTCCATATCTGGTACTGCAATTTATGTAGCTTATCAAATGGGGAAGGAAAATGTAGAATATGACTTATGTGAGTTACTTCGGAGCCAACTAATTGAAAATCTTGGTAAAATCAAGAAGGACAAGAAGAAAATTTTCAAGTATGGAAATCTATTGTTATGTCTATTCTTCTACTTCATGAATGAAGTTTTGGGAGTTGGTAAAGTATAATGGGAAGGTGACATACTGGTAGCTATTCAAATTAGAGACATCTTATATAGAATTGGTGGTAGCAAAGTAGGGAAAACTACTATCTAGGGTTACTTCAAAAGCTTTTAGAATGAAATTCAAGCTAGGGAAAGGATTCCTAAATCTATTGTGGAAAAATATAAGGACACTATTTTCTTCATGGTTTACATTGATCAGTGTTTGATGGAAGCAGCAAAACCTATAATAGTTTGGATAATGCGTATGGGATATGAGGTTGAAGAACACATTTTGGATTTATATGCCCAACACTTGTTGAGTAAACCTTGGGATCTGATACAAGAAAGGTTTGGTACATTTGAAGAGAATAATATGCAAGTGCATGAACAACTAAAGAATCCTATGATAGTCCGGAAGGTGAGAAAGGAAGTTAAAGCTTTTGTAGAAAGCATCAACATATCAGTTGAAGCAGTGAGGGAAGCTAGGAAGAAAAGAGAACAAGCTAAAGAAGGGGAGCCTACTAGAACTAAATCGGCTAGTCTAGCAACATCCTCTACCAGAACTAGATCTACAAGGAGCTTTGGACCCTCATCTAGTTCTACAAAGAAATCAAGCCTAGTAAAAGCTCAAGTCAAGACATCTAGAAGAGAAGGAAAGAGGAAGAAGGATAAAAGCACAAGAGTCTATGTTGCTATTGAAGATGATGAAGAAACTAAATCTGATGAAGTAAGGGAAATAAACATAAGGGCAAAAAGGCATCAAAACTCTCTAAGGACAAGCCCTCTAGTGAAGAGAAAGCAAAGAAAAAGGTGAAAACTTATAGATTAGGTATGACTGTAGAGGAAGTGGAAAAAGCTTTAATTAAGGATGGTAATCTCAAACCACTTTTTGAATGGTATGACACCTTTGATAGTGTTGGTCAGAGAACTCTTGAAGAATCCACAATAAAATATTTGAATATTTTCA
Organism: Sequoia sempervirens; assembly: GCA_007258455.2. Classification (NCBI taxonomy): domain Eukaryota; kingdom Viridiplantae; phylum Streptophyta; class Pinopsida; order Cupressales; family Cupressaceae; genus Sequoia; species Sequoia sempervirens. The sequence goes on along the minus strand of VDFB02373365.1, from coordinate 193,808,006 downwards.
ATATGACTCTCATAGAAATAATGTCAGAGTTACCTAAAGGGCTATATGAAGTATTAGAAATGAGGAGAGTAAATGCAAGAGTTGAAGATGAACAAATGAGAGAACACATACTTGTCGATCTATGTCTGGTAATGTCAATAGAAGAAATGAAGAAAATCCTCAATGATGCTAAAAGGGATTTCAAGAGAAAATCAAGGGTGAATAAGCTTATGATTGGTCATACTGCAGAAGTAGCAAGAGACATTGAGAAAATTCTTAAGGCATTTCTGTTGAAGAACAAATATAATGTTGTTTCTAAAGAGACTCATGATGAAGATGTTTCATCTAGTCCAAAAATAGAAGAAGTGAAAGAAGAAACAATTGAGGACACTCAGAATCCTCTAGATATGCAAGATACTGAAATTTCCATGGAGACTGAAGCTCCTAAAGACATGTCAGTTGAAGAAATAGAAATTCCCAAAGCCAACCAAGAATCTATAATTGAAGAAAAGAAGACTGAGGCAAAGGAGGTTGCTATGGAAGCAAGAGATGCTATGGAAGCAAGAGATACTACAAAGGAAGTAAAGAAGTTTTTAGAAGAACAAAAAGAGAGGTTTGACCCTAAATTCGTTGAAGGTCCTATCAACTTGGCCACTCTATCTCCTATTCAGAAGATGAAGGTAGCCTCATTTTCTTAGGCCAAGGCAAGGGAGGAGATATTGAAATATCACATTGAGGACAGTGAGCTGCTAAGTCTTGCATCCGGTATTTTGGAGAAGATCATGCCCACACATGTCAGGGACTCATCCGATTCTCCCTTTGGTTAGCTGAAGAAACTTATCAACTTTGTAAGTACTCACTTTGAGTCTCTTGAAAAGTCAACTGAGGATAAGGTCCAGAAAGAATTTGATGCAAATAGGTTTAGTAGATTGAGCTGTATGATTTCAAATCATGAAGGCTTATTAGCTCCCTGTGAAAAGAAAATTCAAGGTGCATTATTTGAGGGCGGAAATATCTACAGGTCATGCTTATCATTGTCAAAATTTACTAAGGTCACTGAGAAGAAAATTAAGTAATATGAGAAATAGTTAGCAGATATTTCTCAAGCCTTTGATCCTCTAACCATTTATGTTGGTAAGAAAGAAGGTCAAGTCATATCCCTGCTTGAAAAAATTAAAATTATGAAGCATGAAAAATATAGAATTGTTGAAAGGCTGTGTGAGCTCAGAGGACTAATTTCTCCTAAAATGGAGACAATGCTTAGTGCATTGAAGGAAGCACATGATGCTATGGCTATCAGGGATCCAGAAAATCTTGAGTCAACATAGATGCAAAACCACCTATTTTTTGGTCACATGAATATTCTAGAGAGTCTCAAAAAGGGTTGGCACACTAGTTTAAGCCTATTGAAGAACAATTTTGTAGACATATTCAAGTCCATGTAAGTTAGAAAATCATGTTTGTACATATGCAATTTGTTCACATAAATTTTGTATGATTTTTGATATGTGGATTCCTATCTTTTGAGTTGATGTCAAAGGGGGAGTGTGGGACAGTGAAAAATGCCATATTCATCTTAGGGGGAGTTGTGATTATTTTTTTTTTGAAGTTTTGAGGATTGTAGTGTATTCATGTTGGCATTGATTCTGACACTTAGTCATTTTTCACTAAGTGTTGCCATTAATGCCAAATGGGGAGATTATTGGCAAGAGACACTGCACAAGTCATCTAGTGTTGTCATTGATGGAAACCCTAGTCAGTAATCCTATCTAGACTTTATTATTTTCCTATATTGGAAGTTAGATTGAAGTTATGTGTTAATTGTCAAAGCTAAAATAGGGCATCCAACAGAGTTGTGCATGTTCATTCATATGTAATTTCATGTTATCATTTTGTGTTGTGGATCTTAGGGAAGGTCTTTTGATGTATGAACTATCTTATCTTTGAATCATAGGGCCTTGAATTGATTGGTGTGCCAATTTGAAGATCCAATTTATTGATTTTTAGTCTAACAGTGTAGAAAGGCCGACTAGGTGAGTGTAGCGTGTTGTGGATCTTTGAGGCATAATTGTTTAAGGTGTTTTGTGTTCAAGACATGTTGTTTTGGGTCCTTACTATGTTTTGATTAAAATTGTATTGTTCACATTGATAAAATTGTCTATGGACTGGGCCGACAGTTTGTACATGTTTCATATTTTGTTAAACCCGACATGCAGTTGTTCTAATCTCTAGTCACATAAATATATAATCAATTATTCATATCATTTTGATATGTGATGTGATATGATGCAAAATTTAGAAGGAATATATATCAATTGTGTGTAGTTTCATTTGAAAAAAACAAATATTGGTGATTTGAATTAAAGAAAATAGAGTTTCAAGAGTAGAATCAAACAGAATGTGAAGAATGTGATCAATGTGCTTAAGTGAAACTATAATCTAGAAAATTAGTAGATGCTATCTCATAGTTCATCCACTCTAGTTGTCTTCCAACTATGACTATAAGATAGTGGGTCTTCTTTTTGGTAGTAAGCCTTTTGTATTTGAGCAGTGAGCTCTAGGAAGTGTGCCTGAATGCATGTGCATTCCCCATTTGTAAACACTTATTTTGAGTATACTCATATTGGGGATTAATCTCCACCGTGGTTTTTACCCTAACATGGTTTCCATGTAAAAATCCTCGTGTTAAGGTGTTGTGGTTTATTTCCTTGTGTTCTTTCATCTTTCTTTTGGTTCAATGCTATAAGTGGTTTAAAGATCAAGTTAATAAAGTTAAATTTTGTAGAACACTTGTCAACCCCCCTCTCAGTGTTCCTTGATTCCAATAGGTTCAACTAGGGTTTCATACCATATCTCAAATTTAACCCCTCCTATCCTTGTAGACCTTCCAAACATATCAAAATACACCTACTCACCCTAATTTCATCAAGTTATAATTGGTTCCCAATAAACTTCTTCAATTCATCAACCCTGGCCTTGTTCTTAAGCCTTAATTTTGAACTTTCAATAGGGAAATGTGAAAAAACTCTTCCAAAGAATTTTACAACCTTAAATTATAACTCCTAAACCTACTACTAAACTATTCAGGCCCATTCCACCAAGAGAGAGCATGTACAGAAAGGTGGAATGGCCTGTTAATACATTTAACCCCTCAAAACCTTAAACCCCTGTTTTTAGACGACTTGTAGCAATTAGCCTACCAAATCTTGAAACTTAATATTAAGCCCTCAAATCAACTTTAAAATGAGGATAAATCCTATATCTAAAAATTCAAATGAATATCAGATTGATAGCACCTTATACAGAATCGTACACATGTTGTAGATGAAGAATTTGCACAAAAAATGATTGAAAACAAAGTTATTTTATTGAATTTCTCCTTCCAAAACCTTCAACAACCATCCACACCAAGTTTACCACATATTTATAACTCAAACAACACATACCAATGCTTGAAACTACCTTATAACTTCCCATGACCATTGGGCTTCCCTCTAATATTCAAATTTTGCACTTTTACAATATTTATCATGACAACATTTTGTAGTTTTGCAACATTCTACCTAATGACCCCACAATGACTCAAGTTACCTCAAAAAGATTACAAAATGGCCTAACATGACCTTATTTAACATTATCATCACCAAGGAACCTATCTAGACTCATTTCATCAAATGGAGCTCTAAGGTGCTCTACACCATATACTCACCTATACAGTTTAGGTAGAATGAACATTCTTTCATACTTTATTGTAAGAAAGATCAAATATTATTGTTTCAATCTTTAATGAGTTAAAATGAATGATTATTTGTTATGATTTCTACACATGTTAATGGATGTCTTCAACTTAACCAAATTACTGTTAAAACCTAATTTTAAATGACACACTTACCAAGGTAGTTATACCTCATTTGATGTCAAGGTCAGTAGGTTCTTGTTCAAGCCCAACTCTTCCTTCTCTTAGGTTTTGTTCCTTTGAGCTCATTTTCCTAGTTGATACTTAGTGATTAGGATCTCTTAGGGGTTTCACTGTGACTGGAACATTTTAGACAACCCAAGAGACAATTTCATGCTTTTGGTGCCCTTATGATCTCTTCCTAGTGGATGTTTCTATCTTGGGAAATTCTTTTACTAATTATAGTATCTCAAGAAACCTAACTAGAAAAAGGGCGACCTTGGGGTCTCAAGGGTGATCGTAACTAGTAGAACGGGTTAAATTGACCCTAGAATCTACTAGATGACCTAGTTTCACTCTATCTCAAGCAACCCAATTGGTAAAAGCGGCTTCCCTAACAAGAGAAAGGGGGGCTCTTAGATAGTGAGTACATATTATAAATTTTTTAGGAAATTTTCTTGAAGGGTTTTAATCTTGGTGCTTTTCCTTAGTTGCCTAGTTCTTCAATGTTTATGGTACTTTGGATACATTTTGAGATATTGACCTTCCTTGTATCCAAACGCGGTGTGAGTGAATTGAGGTCTTGGTTGTCATCTCTACACCCTTTTGGATGCATGGTTATGTTGTTTATAGGTTTTGGGATGTGTTCACTTTCTATCCTTTTCCTTTTCTTTTTATTTGTAAGTGGGGAAGTTGTAGTACTAAACTCAATCCTTAGAGTTGGATGATTTCCTCCCCCTTAGAAAATCATCATGGTGACTTGGTCAAGTGACTAAGTTTTTCTTCCATTAGCATCTCAATGCTTGGTGCATTAGCTTTGTCTACCTCTAGTGCTACATATGTTGAAAAATCTAAGGGTGTTTGTATAATTGTGCCACATAAAAAATGTTCATTTAGTAATGTCTTGAGCAAAAGATTGGGACATTACAATTCTTGAGGTAGATTTAATTTCAGTGTTATATAATTTCAAGAAAATTTTAAAATGTAAAAATAAACTGAATTATTTTTCCTAAAATTATTTGTGAGTAGGGAAGTATGCAGTTCTGCATTCTCTACTTCTAAGGATATGGTTGAATTTTTTTTATTTTGAATATTTTGAAAATCAAAATTTGAAGGTTTCATAGAACCTTCATAAGTTAGATAGCTTTACAAAATGAAAATTAAATTTCAAACCATGTTACTGATAAATTAATCGCATTGTTTACTTGTTAAGTGTCTTGTATTGGGCATGGAACGTCAGAATATGTTAGCATGCCATGTGATCTCTTGCACAAACGATTGTACATGACAGACGGGCTACAGAGGTTATTTGCCACTAGTTTGGATTCTTACGTCCACATTCTTATATTAAACGTAATAATACAGTTTGGCAAAACACTGTATCACATGTAGAGCATATCCTTGCAAAATTCGTCACGGGCGAACAAAATCTCATGATTGAAACATTAAACTACCGAGGCTATAAAATCTTTCCCTGTGACATCCTTCTACAAGCGTAAACTTGGAGCTGTTCTTGTGGGTTCTTGTTTGCTTGGTTTTCTTCCTTTTCTCTGTTTGAGATCATTAAGAAACGGTAAAGATGAGAAACGGTGCAGTATTGGTTGCAATGGGTATGATCTTTTTGGCCATGAGCATGGGTTCTCTAGTGGAAGCACGGCATTACCATTCGTCTCCATCGTCGTCATCATCATCATCTTCTTTTTCTTCTTCATCAAGCGGAGGGAATTCATCAAGCTGTCCTCTAAATGCATTGAAATTAGGAGCGTGTGTGGATGTGCTGGGAGGGCTGGTAAACGCTACCATTGGAGATCCTGTTGTCAACAAATGCTGCCCTGTTCTGCAAGGCGTTTTGGAATTGGAGGCAGCCCTGTGTCTGTGTACAACTATTCGAGCTAAAGTTCTGAACCTCAACATCATCCTTCCCATCGCTCTTGAGCTCTTTGTTCAATGTGGCCTCACCCCTCCTCCTGGTTTCAAATGCCCATCTCTTAGTTAAACATGGCAACATAATGCCACTATTTCTAGTAGGTAGATTTGGACTTGGTATGGGATTTGGTTTCTTTCAGTATTTGTTTAAGTGTATTCTGGATTTCTGGTACTTCAATTTGGTAATCTTTAGTGGCTTTGACTGAGAATATACGTAATTCGTATATTCAGGTCGGCTCTGTAAGAATAAAATTGCACTGGTGTGATTGAGGAGCTTCACGTTGGATCCCAATAAGCCAATGTGGCATATTCTTATATTGATTTGCAGCTTTTTTATTAAGTGTTAATATTTTATATTTTGCATCAAAGCAAATATTATATTACACATTTTTGGATGAAAACAGCTGTTAAATTATGTGCTAATAAGTCATAAGATTGTGTTTAGGGTTATAGTTTCTATATTCTTTTGGTATTGATTTAGTCATCAATCGCTTAATTCATGAAATAGTGATGGTAATTTATATTTGATTTTGATTAATAAATATTTAATTTTACTAGTTAAACTTTATTTTTAATTATTCAATTCAAAGATATTCAAGTATTGACTTTAATCGATTTTAATAATAGTTAGTTTTAATCAATTTTCATGTTTAACAATATTTATAGTATAATTTATTGTGGTCATTGGAAATATAAACATATTGTAAGTTTATATTGTTGTTAATAAATTTATTGGATCCCTTCTATTATTAGAAGTGTAATCTTTTACTTTTCTCATATTTATCTTTGATGAAACTCTTGATGTAATAGGAATCTAATTAAATTTTAATCTAATTAGTACATATAGAGTTACTTAGGCTTTTTTGAACTAATTTCAATATATTTTGCCACTAATGATTCTAGAGCTAATTCATGTTTATACAATATAAAATATTTGACAATGTCTAATTTATTTCATGTTGAATCTTCTTTTATTTTAAATAAAAATGTAGACCTAATCTTAGTTGAAACTATGATTTGAAATATAAGATCGATCTTTCTTCCACGAAAGAGATTTGACATTTATTCTATACCCATGCCTTCCTAGTTTATGGCCAAAATATCCTATTATATCACATTAAGGAGGTAGCTTCTCCTATTGCTAAATAATTGAAGAGGTTACCTTTCACTCTCAAGATAATATGAACTTATTTGTCCTACAATATAGAAAGAACCTTTCATAGAGGTAGTTAATATTAATAAGGACCCTATCTTACAAATCATTAGATTGAGTTATAATCCATTTCCTCCATCTCTTGAGCTCTATTTTTCTTATTTTTCTTTCTCGAGGATAAAGACATATATTGCAAATGTCTTAATAGAAGAATTTCTTCTAGAACAAGATGACTATGGGAAGAATGCATGGATTTTTCTATGTCATTTGGTCAATCTAGTCAAATATTACAATATACACAGCTAGTTGCTTGATTGTTAAAATGATATATCTAAAAGAAATACTTATACATTTCCTTATTAAATTTGTCTTCCCATCCTTGAAAATAAACTCTAGCTATTGTAGTTTTTTTTTGCCAAAAAAATGTACGTATGATGAATTTATCACATATAGCAAGGCTTTCTATCCCATGCCACTTCTTTGTATACCATTATATTAATATTATGAAATACCTATATTTGATATGAGCCTCTTCATTTCTATGATATTATTAAAGGTTATCGATTTGAGTTGAGTGGATAAATTAAAGTCCAAACCAAACACACACAGAGAGATGGTTGCTCTTACAAAATAAAAAGAAAATACTTAGACCAACGAAGGAGGCAAGATTTTTAAAACATAGAAAGCATACTTTTCATTTATCGCAAAATGGTATGTACAAAGAACATTCATATTCAAAACAAAAAAAAATTACATATAGTTTTACTACTGTCAAGTATATGACTAGTTTTTTACATCTATCTAGAGATGTACTCTATGATTTTATGTATCTTTCTAAATATGTAAAATCTTTTGTTTTTCTTTTGGATTTTCTTACTACTACACTACACTCCCTTCTCTTCCAACCTCTATTATTTTCAAAATCTCGATTGTTGTTGCAACTTATCTATTCATCCTCTGAAACTCACTTTGCTACTAATACAAATTCATACAAATTCTCTTTTCTCAAAAATTATAGATATAAAAATTCTTCATTTTTTCTCTTATTTTTCTTTAACCACACAACAAATCTTTCTGATTTCAAATTTTAACTTACCTACCAAAATTTAATTCATTATCAAGAAACAATAACTACTATAGCTTGCATCAAAAGCAAAGAGGGGACAAATATATTAAACCAAAATTGATGGGTTTTCCTTTGACAGGCTCAAGATTAGAATAAATTCTAACACTCTCACTAAATCCTAAGCTGTTTGAACCTTATTGTATATTTCAGGAGCTAAAGTTATCAATTATGGAGCTCTTTGAATATTTTTTGTACATGAACTTATAAAGCTAGATGGAGGACTCCAAAGAGGATACCACTTCAATAAAATCTCCATGGGATACTACTTTTACCTACAAAACTAAAATTTGATTTCACCATATTCAACTAGTTCCCTTATGAAGTGATACCTGATATCTAGGTGCTTTCTTATTCAATGGAAGAGTAAATTCTTCATCAAGGCTATTGATGATACATTATTAAAAAATATTTTTGCACCATCTTGTTTTTCTTCTTTCAAATTTACTAGTGTTTTCCCTATCCAAATATCCTAACAACTTGTTGCATTTGTTGATGTATAATCAACTTTAAATATGGAAATAAAAGAATTGGTTGTTTCTTAGAAGCTTGTTAAAAGGATTCTAAAATTGAGTGGAATGCATATCCCAATGTGCTCTTTTTATCATATAAACTTCTTTCCCAATCACTATTAGTGTATCTAACCAAACTAAACTAACTCTTTCTAGTATATAAAATAGTATATCCCTTAGTACTATTAATATACCTTAGGATTCTCTTACCTTATTTCCAATGTGTGTCTTTTGGTTTCTCCATAAATCTAAAAATCAAGCTTACTACATGCATTATATCAGGCCTAGTTGTTGAAAAATATATTATGGGTAAAAGTTGGAAGTTGAGTCCATGAAGAGGGGAAGTTTCGGTAAAAAATTTTTTTTGTAGGAAACATGTATGCACTTTGGATTAGGTACCTAATCCTAAATCCAAATGTGTATGCATTTAAATTTGGGTACGTAGCCTAAAACGCGTACACATTACTAACACATACACGTTTATAATGCATACACGTTTCTTAAAGCTATTTAATTTTTTAAATTAACGACTGTGTTATTCATTTTCTCACTACAATTTGTTCGCACACCTGAGGGGGAGCTTAATTCGTGTATGTGTTCTTGAGAGCCCAATTCAACCAAATTTTCACTGCACCTCCTCCCGTCTATACGACTGACATCGGCGACCTCCAGGTTGTTTGAATTCTACTTTTTTTTGCTTTATATCTTGCATTTTTGTTTTGTAATTTTTATTTAGTTTTTGATTGTTTTGTTTGTTTTATGTTGAATATTTTATAGTTTTTAAATTATATTTAAAACCAAAAAAAATCAACCAAACCAAAAATGTTAAATTGTAAATTGAAAACCATAAAACATATACCTAAATTAACTAAAATTCAACCTAAATTGGACATATTTAATTTATAAATCAAAACCCTAAACCCTAGGTTCCAAAAAACATAGACCTAAAAACTAAAACCCTTAATCCTAGGACCTAAACCTAAAACCCTAAACCCTAAACCCTAAACCTAAATTAGATTTATAATGTCTAGATTTGTTGTCTTCTTACTAGCCCTAATATCACACATAATCCCTAGATAGCTCTATTTATAATGTCATAAAATTATAATCCCTAGATAGTTCTATTCATGCTTAGGTGCACAAGTCCCTAAAATTTATATCTATTTCCTTATAGATACCTCTAAGGAACTCAAAAGCAAGTATCAAATTTCATCAAAATAGGCTTGGCAAGTACAATTTGCCACTTAATTTTACCTTGCAAGGAAAATGAAACCATATGGCTACTAGAAGTCAACACAAAACCAATTGAATATACATGAAATTTCCCTGGTAGCACACCATCCACATGCACTACCTACCTATCCCCCTTGATGGGTAGCTCTTAGCCTACCTCTGCATTTAATTTAGAATTATGAGGGCTCCTAGAGTGCTCTCTCTCTCTCCACCTTGAGGCTTCTCCTCTCTATTCTCCCAAGAATGATGGGAATGCACTAAATGGGATGCCTCTTGATGAGGGCCCCTTACTATTAAATCTTCAAGGATATCAATAAATTGAGGACCACCAATACGATTCATAGGTGGTTTCTTAGCCTTCCCCTCATTCCCACTTTGACAAGTGACATGATGCCTAGGAGGAATCTTTCATTGACAATCAATGCATAGGTTATCTAATACATAGAATCATCTAAAAAGCATCACTAAGGCATGACATTCATTAGTCCAAGATAGAATGATCAATAATTTGAAATTAACAACCACACATGCCACTCAATTTTAACCTTGTGAGGAAAATGAAACCATATGGTTACTAGAAGTCAACACAAAACCAATTGAATATACATGATTTAATAAAATTAAACTCTCTATCATAAAATAAATTTTATATGAATATGCTTGTTCGCTCTAATTCTTAAAATCATATTTATTACAATAAAATTTCATGCTTCATGGTCTATAATAGAAAATGAAAAGGAATGGACAATTTATAATTTTATATATTCCTCTTCATGGACCTAATACTTAAAAACTTCAAAATTGACAACATTTGAGACTTAAATAAATATGTCTAGATCAAATATATAATAACAAAACCTAAGAAATTTTTTAAATAGCCATGATTATCTTCTCAAACTTGTAAAGAAATATAGGCTAGTTAAGAAAAAAAACTCTATAAATTTAGTTAGAAGTTAAACCAAAATATCACCTTCCCAAAATCACACAATCATGAAATGCCAACAATAAATTATGATCAAGTAGCTCATAAAATTATACTTAATACATTTATAATTTTTCCACTTGTTAAATCAATGAAGTAGGACCTTGATATTATTATTTAAATATTTTAAATTAGGCCATTGTGTTGAAATCAAAATTTAAGATAAAGTGCTTGAATTTAATCAAGGGTACATATACATGACTTTAATTGTATAATTTAATGTACATGCTATGGATTTTTTAATGTTATAAATTGAATGTGTCTTCAAGTGAAATTTATTTTGAATTTGTGCATGCTCAATGTGATTTATAACTTTTGAACTGTGTGTACATTATTTAATTAGTTTTTTGATATGGGTGAAGCCACAATAGTGGTTTACAATTTTATGGAGGAAGGAAAACAAGAAAAAAATGATCCCATGCAACAAAAAATAGTTTTAGGGGTTCGAACGAAGTTGTAGGTTCAAGCGAACCCATTAAATATTGGGCCCACATTTCCTGCCCAAGAAAAACACACAAAATACAAAAGGAAAGGGGGTTCACTCAAACCTAGGTTCGAGAAAACCCCTAGGGGTTTGAGCGAACCCCCCTTTGCCCTCATTCTCCCCCTTAGGCACTTTGAAAGTCTAGATTTTTACACTTAGAAGCTCGGGTTGAGGATGAAAATGGAGGAGAATTCAAAAACCCAACTAGAATCAGATAGTCCTCAGAATGAGCTATCCAATGACTATAATTTTAATATGTTTTGGTTTTATTATTTATTTGATTTTTTAGTTTTATTAAACATAGGTTTTTCACCAAAAATCAAGCTCTATGTTCTGCACATGTAGAAAAATGGCAGATTATCAATTTATTTTTTGAAAATATGAGTGCACTAGATATTGAAGCCCTTGATGCAACAAAATAAAATAAAATAAAATTTTGATACCTATAAAAAATGTTACGCATTATACGGTCGTGCTATGTCTGAATTGTAATTGGTTTGACTTCGAAACTTGATTAAAGAAAAAACATTCAATAAAAATCTATCTAACAAAGTGGAAGCATTATATATTGGAGTTAAAAATCTAAATTTGAAATAATTAGAATTTTATCCTTCATGGAAAAAAAGTTGTGTTATACGGTGAACGTCACTTTTTAAAAATGTTGTTTTTTGAAAAAACTAGTTTTCAAGGGAGATGGAAAGAAATGCAATGATTCCAATTTTTGAAAAAAATATATTTAGAATCTACAAAAGAAATTTCAAGAAACTCTAGTTTTCATCATCTTCAAATTCCTCACGGTTTAGCTGCTATAGGTGCCTGAAAGTGAAGATTTAGTTAAAAAATATATTTCAGTGTCTAGTTTGGCCAAAAATTGTAAACCACTACTGTGGGATCACCCATATATATCTTTTAATTTCTTAACATTCAGTTGCCATTTCATTGTTCACATGGAGCCTAAATTTAACATAGAGGATTTTATACCTAATATACATCCTAAAGATCCCATACATCCAAATCAACCACCACAACAAAACCCTACACCTCCACACTCTCCACCACCTAACCCCCCATGCCCTATAGTAGATCAGGCTCAGTTAAGAGAGAGCATTATACCAAACCTTAATGTGATTCAAGAAAATATAGATTTGATAAAAAATGAGCCTAATATCCCCCCATCTCGCACAGTTTGCATCTTCTATGCAAACTATTGTCAATTATGCTTGATCTATTGATGCGGACCTAGAAAGGTTCTATCAATGGACAGAAGATAGGAGAAAATTCTATGCAAATGGATTGTCCTATAAAGAGATTCATGACCTTAAAATTACTAGACAAGTCATTTGCCAACATTTTTTTAGCCCCCAAACAAATAAACCAATTCCACCCACCAAAAAATGAATTTCAATTAAATGGTGTAGGCACCCACAGATAGATGTAAATTTCTAGGATAGATGGTGGATGGTGTTTGATACTCCAACACAAGGAAATTGTGAAGTTCCCCTATACTTTTTGAGAAAGCTATGGGTTGAGTTTGAGTTGGGTTTAAAGCCCAACTATTTTTATATGAGATAATTTTAGGGATTTGGGCATGGCCTGCCCCAACATAGATTAGGAGCACGTGTCGATCCTCAACAATGTGCACTGATTACTCCTGTTGTTGCTCCTCCTCCCGGTGTTCCTACTACATTTCAATAGTAGATGATATTGTCGACAATAGGATCATTGAGTTCTCTTTCAAGACATCTCACTCCTCAAACTACACACGCGGCGGCTAAAGTGGGAGATAGAGAGCATGGAGAATCATGCTATGGGCATACTCAGACATCTACTTCAGGTGACCCACATGCATCTAGGACAGATTCATATATGGATTTACTATATTCTGAGGGTCATCCTACACAGGTATGTTCATCTTTTGAACTTAGGCACATTTAAATAATTTATTTGAAATGTGCAAAATTCATGTAAATCATAACATAAAATTATATATATACATGATCACACGATGCCTGAATCTCAATATAATCATGTTTTTATTTGAAGTGTTGTAGAATTGGGCTCACCTTTTGGTCAGGTACAAACCAATATATATTTTAATTTATATGGACATATCTAATTTAATCTGAATTTGTACACATGTGTGAAATGATATATTGTGTCTAGATGTAGGGAGGTCATGCGATATCGAGTATCGACCAACCACAAGTTGTGGTGAGCTCTCTTGAGTCATCATCAGCTCAGGTGTGTGTTTTCAAAATTTTGTTAAGTTTAAATTAAATACATATCATAGATCTAATTTAATTTGAATTTCTACACGTGTGAATGATCTATACATTGTTGTATCTATATGCAAGGATTTCATGTGATACCCATGGCAGGTGCACCTGATACATCGCTAGCATTTATGCATGGGAAACATTATATTGAATCAATAACCTTTCACACTACATGTTTGTTCAAAGAATCGATCTACTTGGTTACATGAAGACTTTACTTGTCAATTTACTTGTTGGTGAAGAATCGATCTACACTAGCATATTCCTTCAATCGCGGCCTATGTCCCCTTACTTTTTGTTGAAGAATTACAAGTCATTGAAGGTGACATTGAAGGTTTAGAGTGGCCCATGTATTTGCAGAAGGCGTCATTGAATATCAGGTAGTGGTTATCACACATTTTATTTTTTTATTCTTAGATTAGCTTCAGTTTTTATTGGAATTATTAATGCTTCATTTATTAGTTTGAAATGTAAAATAAATTACCTGTTAGTAGGATTGTAATAGCTAGCTAGAGGATTATAGATCTTGTTAAAATTCCATGCTAATATTTTCCTTTTTGATACAAAATCGTACAGTTAGAATTAATAATTGCAGGATACACTTAATAATCCTTCATTTATTATCATGATCATCCAGATCATTAGTCTTTTCAATTGAAATCATTCTATTGTTTGAAGTTAATGCTTAAAACAAAATTAATTGAACAAATTGATCCTCGCATGATTGTCTTTTTTATCTCTTTCATTTGCACATGGAACTTGAAAAATTGAAGCGTAGTAAACAATCTTTGAAGAATTAATATTTGATTTGGAAGTGGGAATTGAACTTGAACTTGAAAAATCATTTTTAAACCCGTATTGTAATAGTCTAGAGCATCCATTTGCTGCTTTTATTTTCTTTTTTAGGCCAACTAGATCAATTTGGGTTTAAAATTAATCATTGATTTTATTTTTTCAAGTTGGACTAAAATTGAACATTAGAAACTTACTAGAATTTAGTTTTTTGGCTAAAATTTAACAAGAAAAACTCACACTTAGCTTGGTACATTAAAATGAATTCATCATTTCTTTGAATGCTAAAATGAACAAGTGCTTGAATTGTGTGATCTTGTCTTTAGCGCATTTTGAGTGTGTATCCTCTCCCCTTGCGCTTCCTGAGATCTTGGGTAAAGAGAAACACTCCAAGTGTGATTTTATGCTTTGTGTCATCCTTAAGAGAGTACTTACTATAAGACACACCTCACAAAGATAAACTCATAGGAAAGTTCTTGCAAGCACGTTTACTGGTGGGCTATATTAAAGGTGTGGAAATTGTGAGAAAGTACCTTCTATTCTAGACTGTATAACATACTACACCTAATACCATGCCTTAAGTGGGATGGGAATGGTAGTAAAATCCTTAAGTGGCAAAGAGGGTGTGTATATGGTTGGTTGTTCTCATTTTGTTACTAAGAACCAAATTTTTTAGTTACCAAGAATCCTTAATGCTTGTTGGTGCAAAAATGATCGTTTTCAAGCCACCCCACATTTGTACTATTCAAAGTAGAAACAAAAAAATCCTTAAGGTTTCTAGATCTTCAATATTTTGAGATTTGGTGGTCCCAAGAAGTTTGTGTGGTGGAGGGGAGCTAGTCTCACCAAATCTCTAACTATTCACTTTATCTTAGTGTTTGGAGAAATCCGAGTGGGGACTCAACAAGTATGGCCATTTCAAACCTAGGATTGTGCAATTTTTGAGTCAATCAAACACATTGCTTGGATCTCCAACTTTGAAACAAACATCATACAAATCATCAAAATTTGAAACCCTCTCGAAAGAGTAAATATCTTTGAAGGGTCCAATTATTATTGCTTGACCCTAGGGATTTTATCCTTAGAGGCTTCTAAATATTTGGGCTCACATCTCAATTTACTCTCTCCAAAGTCAACCTAGAGAAACTATGGCCTTGACTCTTTGATTTTCACATAATGGACCTTGTGGAATGAAAAAGAGCTAAGGCATAGACATTTAGTTTGAAATTTAAAAAAGATGTGTTGATGTGGTAAAAATAATCCATTTAATCAAGATAAAAGACAATTGAACCCCACATATAAGTTTGTTCTCATGATTTCCCACAAAGTCAAGATTCCAAAGAAAAAGTATTTATGCCAAAACTTCAAGTTTAGGTGCCATAATCAAAAGGCTATCAAGAGATAAATTAGAAAGTGCAACCTAAAACAATACACCAAGATAAGCAAGAAGGTAACAAGGTTTTATAGACTTATTCCACTCAACAATCCGGACATGTATGCTCAATATGAACCATATGATTTTTGAAACACTTTAGAGGTCTAGCGTATTCTTCAACACCTTGCTCTTGTAAACAAAATCTTTCTAGGTTCATCTAGGATCAAAATAAACACTTCCATTTGTCACACCATTCATCAAAACCCATCTCACAAACAATATTTGAAATTTTAGAAAAATTATCTATGTTAGACTTTTGGTAATCCTTGAATCAAAATAGAAATTACCTTGTTTGGCTAAGTGTGTGTGGATGAATCCTTTCTCACACATTTCATTAAATTAGCACCCCTTTGGACAAACTCACCCCAAGATAACATCTAACATCTTGGGATCTACAAGTCAATTATCAAAATCAAACCAATCAAAATAAAAATCCTAAGGTCTAGTATTAATCCAAAGTTCTCAAAAGTTTAAACATCCACACCATTTACCCTTCATTTATCACATCATCATCATTTGATCCTTGCAACATCCTAGAATTTCTTTTTGTACCTAAAAGTTTAGATCAACCAAGGGAGTTAGAGGTTCACCTCCCATATTCCTAAAAGTCGATCCTAATTTTATGGTCCAAACAAGGTCACAACACAAGAAGTTCATGGAGAAAAATAAAGAAAGATCAACCTCAAGTGATTTAAGTCAAACAAAATTTAACCCTAGGATATCCATCAACCCTCCACTTAATCCCTCTCAAATACCTCAAGATCCTCAAGAGGGAGGTTTCCAAGTGGAGGACGTTACAAATAACTTCAAGGAGATATCCTAAGATGAAATACTTGAAGTAGTTCAAAATCCTGAAACTCACAAACTTGTCAACACAGTCATGTAGTTGAATCCTACTCAATACATGTTGGCATTGGCAAAGGAAGGGGCTAAAATCCCTTTCGATTTTGATGTGAGCTCTATTTTTTAACAACCTTTGGGAAACATACCACAAACATCATTCATGCCTTCATTTCCAGTAATCATCCAACCAATGATTTGAACATCATCACCTCACGCCCAAGCCGACCTATGATCACAAAGGGAATTTCACTACTTCAATCTCTTCAAAACACCCACTTGTCAACAATAAAAATTTAGAGGCTAACACAATCCTGGGTATGCCTAACACCATCCCACAAGACCCTAAACATCCATATGTTCCACTCATATTACATGATACAAATAACCCCTCCACCTTTTCCGTAACACCGACATACCCTCCTGATACAAAAAGCTCTCTTCCCACTGTATCACAAGGACAACTAGATACTTTCAATGTTTCATCCTCAAACGCACAAGAAAACAGTCGATGAAGTTGGTTGTGACTGGCACCTATAGTTGAAACCTACTCTATGGGCCTACCAAATGAGTATCTGCACACCTATAGGTGCAACCCCTTTCTCCCTGGTCTATGGATCAAAAGCCATCTTTCCCATTCAGGTTGATCTCCCATCCTTGAGAATATCACTGTAGAATCTTATTACTAATGAAGAGTAACAAGTTTCACAGTTGAATGAGCTAGAGTTGGTGGACGAGCGGCACATGGATGCTTTGAACCACCTGTAGGTTTATCAGAATCATCTCAAAAGGAGCTATAATAAGAAGATTAAGAGCTGGTCCTTCCAACTCAGAGAGCTTGTTTTGAAGGAAAATCAGAAGAACATACCAAATCCAGACAACAAAGGAAAGTTTGAACCAAATTGGCTAGGACCCTTCATCGTCATCACAAGTTACAAATCAGGAGCATATCAGCTATCCACACTTGAAGGTGAACCTCTACAAGAGCCTATCAATAACTCTCATCTCAAAAATAATTATGCCTAAACTTGTAATGTATAAATCCAAAAATACAAAAAAGATAAAAAAATATAAAAAATCCAAAAAAATCAGAAAAATGATTGAAAACAGTAAAGAAAAAAATTGTCCTCTAGTGAAAACCACTTCGGTGGCACTTTGGGCAAGTGCCTTGGTGAAAACCTGGAAATCGGGTTCCTTGTGTAAAAATGTGCATTCCATCCACCATGGACCCTTTAGCTTGTTCTACATCACTTTCCATCACATTCACCTATCACGTGTATGCATAATAGCTTGATCTTGTGTCGGTATCATGTTTCATCCTAGAACTACTCAACACATTCCTAGGGTTAGTTTGTCTTGCCTATATCAAGGTAGTCTATTGCATCATGCTAGGAGAATGTCCTTATTTCCACATTGGATCGGATTCGTGTATATCCTTGAAATTCTCAAAACATCAAAAAATCCAAAAACAGGTCAAAATAGAAAAAATCAAAAACATAGTCATCATGTTAAACTACACTGTCTCTGAGCTTGAACGTAGGCAAGGATAATCATTGATCAACCCCTGAGATATTAGATCAATCTTTTAGGTTTCCATCATAATAAATTTAAAATCCACACATGTTTATATTCTTCATCAATAAATGAGTATGTGTCAATCGAACTACGTGGTCTCTGCATGTATAATGCAGGCAAGGCTAATCTTTGGTCAGCCCCCGAGGCCCCTAGGATAGGTCCTTAGGTTAGGTTCTTGGTCAAAATATCAGAAAACACCAAAAACATTATAAAATTTGAAAATCCCTAAACAACCTCAAAACATTTCAAAATAACAAAAACATTCAAACAACCCAAAATCACCCGTCTCACTTCAACATTCACCTGCCAACACTTAGCCATTTTTCATACCTCCATTGTTGCAGCCATTAGATCCATTATATTGCATCTATCCAAATACCCACATCCATAATTGCAATCCTCATCCTATTAGCTTCATTTTTCACTAGGTTACATGCCATTTTGTCCAAGAAGGAGCACACAATCAAGCATCAAAAAGGGCCTACCAAACTCATCAATTCAAGCAAAGGTAAAAGGTTCCACTTCTTTGTATTTTGTTTGGATTCATCTTAGGAAAATCTTGAGTGTTTGTTAGTTTTTTCCCTTGTTTCATTTCGTTTAGTTTTTCATCTTTAGAGTAGGAAAAATATTTCACACACTATCAATTTGTCAGGCCTGACACTTCATATAGACTCAAAGAAGCTTCTTTATTCAAGGTGGCACTTTCAAAGGATCTTCAACAATTAGTTGTTCTTTGTTATGGAATGCGGGATAAGGGAACATCAGATATGAAACTTGGATTGCGCAGTATTCTTATCAGTACATCCATATTTCAAAAAAGGAACAAGGAGCTTTTCACATTGCATTACAAGTTTCAAATATTGAGAAAATTCAAGATATTGTACTTGTGCATTTACAAGAAATGAACGAACAATGGTCAAATTCCATGAACATGTTTAAGGATAAGGTTTGTCATTTTTCACATCTTCTTGCAGTTCATGGATTGGATTCAAGCTAGTAGGATGAAATGGTGAATCTTTTGTGTAGATTTACTACAAATGATGTAGTATGCCAATTCCTTGAAAAATATCTTAGTGAAGGGGGGTTAAAATGATTAACCAAAAGTATTGTTTCTGGTGGCAAGGAGATGCACACTATTATAGATGATTCTTTGAAGCCAACATTTGATGAAATTGTATTTGTAGTTGGGGAGCTAACATGATTTTCTGAATGGGGTGCATGACTTAGAGGATAAGAAAGGAGATCTAAGTTAGCAATAGAATAATGTGACAGAGAAAAAGGGAAAATAATGTTAGAATGCGAAAGTTCACCATTTTTTTTTAAGAAGAAACAACATTTGAAAAGCCAAAGGATGAAATGGCAAGAAAGGAATAGAGATCAAATACAAAAAAAACCCATATCAAAGAGACTCCTCCATATCCGAGTGAGTGATTTTTTGATCCCTCTAACATTGTGATGGAACAAGAGGCATACGAATGACTTGAGGAATTTATCGAACAAAGAAATGAATATCAGCAAAAGAAAAACATTGGTCCCTCCAATAAAATGATTTTGCACAAAAGAAATTGAAGAGATTGTGGAAATTTAGAGTAAGTTTAAGTCCCTTTGATGGAGCAAAAGAGAAAAGTGTGTGAATTGCATAAAGTAAAAAGTAAAGTTCTATTTAAAAATCACCATGAATTTAATGTTACTTTGGGGCACATTATTTTGTTAATAATGTAAAACACAATTGCAAAATGTTTCCATTCAGAAGTAAAACATTTTTACCCTAGGAATTAAGAGAACATAAAAATCTTGCAATGGGTAGTTATTTTTACCCAAAGAATATTTTATGGGTGAAAATACATACAAGTAAATGTGAGCATGAAATTACCAGCAAAGGAGGAATACTAATAATCATTAAAAATAGTTTTCACAGGATGCAAAATGAAGTAGAAAATTAATTATTTTAGTTGCAAGAGGCTGCACTAGAATGGATGAAGGGTCATAACCGTTGAAAATACAAAGTATATATGTAAGATAAAATCAAAAGAAAGATCATCACTAGTAGTTAAGGATAAAAACCAGTTGCAACCATCATCAAATAGGAAATATAGGAATTACTAGAATATCATTTTCAAAATATGAAACCTGAGACTTCTTATATGAATTATATAAATTTCTAAAGTAAATCAATGGAGAAGAAGCTTTAATTTGGTGATCGACATCTTGGTGTTCTATTATTTGTTGATATTGATTCAAATATGTTATCTTTTCTATCTCCAAAGTGGTATTTCTTTGTTATTCAAATTGAGTATATCAAGCATATATTTAATTTGTCAAGACACATTTTTTGCCTTTGTGTAATTCATGTTGATTGGTTTCTGCAAGAAAGAATTACAGCCCTTTTAAGCTCTATTTATTTTAATTGGTTTCTGCCCAAAATAAAAATCCTCTTAATTAATCATCTTATCTGGCTTTCTTCAAGAAATAATTACAATCCTTTCAAATAGTCACAATAACTTGGGAAGATATCACTTGGATTTGTAAGAAGAGCCTAGTAATTGAAAACCTTGCACATTTATACAAGGTATAAACATCTGAAAAGTGCCAAATAATTTGAGTTAAGCTAGGAGGGAGGACACATCTATCATACACGTCTTGAATTTATTGCCCAAAGTAGATAGAAAGCACTACTCATATTCATTATAAAATAATACTTCATAAAAACCCTATTTACACTTTGAAATTTCAAACATTAGGAGTATGAATAATTATTAGTTAAATTATATCTATTTCACATTTACATGCCAATGTCGAATGGATTTTCTAAGTTAAAGAGTATACACAACCTATAAATTCATAATCTTCTTAATTGTCAAAGGTACACCCACCTAGGCCTAGCAGAACCTAAAGAGTAGGAGGTCTTAAACCGTATTGGTTGACTTCGTTCGTTGGCCAAAACATTGTTAACCCTGACCATAGAGCTTGGCATACTCTTAGGGTTTGCAATCTACAATTTTGGGAACCAACAGATTGGTGACTTCGCTGGGGATGAACCTGATAAATTTTGGTGAGAGACCATCTTATCAAATAGTCAAGAATTAAAAATGTAACTCTACTAGTGGAGAAAACCTAGAAAATAAAATTCATTCCTCTTTTGAAAAGAGGTGGCAACTCTATTAAAAAATTGATGAAGAATACACAAGACATTTTAGAATTACAATATTTCCAATCAAAGGTAGAGATCAAAGGCTAAAATATGTATTGTAATTCTTCTTTTCCCTATACAAATTATGATACAAGAAGTGAAACTAAGATAAGAGCATCAATAGAATGATTGAAATAAGAATTGGAAAGGAACAAGTTAGAGAAACATCAAGAATTGACTCAATAGCTACTACAATTGAGAGTTAAACTTGTTTCAGATACATCACAGTATATACTAGTCTCTAATGAGGATAGATATGTGAATACAAGTGCTCCTTTTACCCCACAAGTGCCTCATGATGCAATTGGAAATCTTGGCAATGAAAGTAGTGCTCATCATATACATCAAGAAATTTATGCACCACAAGCCTCAAATCAAATAAATACTTATCATGTCCCTCTTGGTTAAAAACTAGTGAGCAACCAAGATCATGAATACAATCAATATGTCAAGCATTATCAATATCAAGCCCCTCATCAAAATAATCAGCAATTTCAACTACATTCACAAAGAAAAGTGTTTTTCCCAGACGTTGATAAACCATTGAACTTTAATAATATCCAGGGCTACCCAAATCCTTATCCCGTTGAGCTTAGAAATCATGTTCCTATATTTGATTGAGAGGAATATGTATAAGCTCATAGGCATGTACAACTATTTTATGAGTTTATTGAGGACTTTCATATTTATGTAGAAGACATCATTATGAAATTCTTTGCAAGATCATTGAGGGATAATGCAAGAGAATGGTATATTAGCTTACCCATGCAAAGTATATCTTCATGGGAAGATTTCAAAAGGCTGTTCTTGAGTCAGTTTGCTGACAATTGTGAATATTATACACAAGCCTTAGGGCCTCAACCTATTCCAATGAACAATGAAATGGCATGCAAATGTGTAGTATAAATCAAAGGGTGAGAGAAATCTTCAAAGTGTAAATGCCCATGTTGTCCTAGCCTTCCCACATCAATACCTTGTACACCACAGTCAACCCCATATTCATTATTATAAAATTGCACATGTTGTTGACCCTTCCATCCATATTCAGGAAAATATGAACTCTCTTGAAAATGTATATCAGAATCAATAGTTTGAGGAGGAAGGTGATGAGTGTTCACATATTCAAGAAAAGGTCCAAGACTCCATCATGAAATCAGAATATCACATATCCCCCTTAGATGCATTTTCTTACCTATAAGGAGACATGAAGGAGAATCTAGACACCCCCTACTCGACAGACTGATGGATATCTATATGAAGATAACTTTTAATCTTAGGTCTAATGAGTCCATGTTCTTTGAGAAGTTCATGAGAATATATGAGGATAATTCAATTTATTGGCCTGAATCATTGAATCCAGTTACTCTAAAATAGGTGTGTAGATTGGTTGATATCATAGATAAGAAAAGGTATGGGGATGCTATCAATGGTGAATCCAATGGTGATATCATTGATGAATATAAAGAAACTGATAAAACAAAACAAACAATAGAGGAAACATGTGCAAGTGAAGTTTTTAATGCTAATATTTGAGATCTAAATGAAGATGAAATGATGGAAACCCAACTCTTCACCTTAGAGGATGATTGCAATATTGAGGATGTTATTGAGAACAGATTGCATGAAGAGTGCATCAACAATGAAATAAATGAAGAAGCAAGTCCACTTGGCAATGAACATATAACACATCTAGTTGCAGTTGGGTACCATGGTGACACAATTGGTGAAAAAGAAGCATACAATTGGAAATGATTTTCAGATTTGTTCAAGCCCCTTGTATGGTGAAATAATAGTAGAAAATGAATGATATCTTGCCAAAACATGTATCAAAACATGATTTTCATGTGTATTCAGATCCATTCTACAATGAGGATGAAGGATTTTCTAATAATCAAGATGCGATATCAACTTGTGAAGCAAATGACTATGTTGATATGTTATGTGCAGGATCATGATGGGCCAAAAAGTGGCGATATGATGGGTATGTGGTTGATGGATTTTTCTTACCCAAAATTGATGAAACAAAAAGGGTTTTTAAAGGATATTCTAATCTTTCCACCAATATAAATTATTCTTTACTTTGAATTTAATAAATAATTATTATTCATTTTCTATTTGAATTACGACAAAAGTCTTGATTGATAAGCTAATTGAAAACATCTATAACCTTCAAACTATATCACATTTTTTGAATCCAAAATATGAGTCACATTCTATGCTTCGCATGCTATAGGATTAAAAAAAATTAATATCATGAAGTTTTTACCAAGTTAAGGTGGTCAGACATACACATTTTTATATTTTTAAAAATTTGTAATAAAAAATTCACAATTGATTATTTACTTGGAAAAAAATTACAAAAAAATATGCATCACATCAGGACATGAGTCCTATACTTATATCTAAAATCTTATAAAAAGTATTATCATTTTATTGTGGTTAGGGTGGTCAGATAGACACCTAATTCTTATTTTTCCCTGAAATTTAAGTGCTATTGCATTGAAATTTCAAATTTCCACCAAATAGATTTTATTTATTTTTAAATAAACCTAGTAGTTTAGAAACTACATTCAATTTTCTACAGATTCTATTTTTACATGTTTTTGAAATAATATAGATAACTTATTCAAATTTTTATGTCAAGTTTCCTAACTCTAATTTTTCTAAATTTTTTGCCACTTAAGGGCTTGTTTTTTCCATGATGATCCTACACATACCAGATAGTGCATTTGATTTGTCATTACTTGATGATCCTTGGTATTTTTGTGATAAAAAATGTAAAGAATGCATCATAAATGAGGTGAATGAAGAGGCACGTTCACTCAATAGTGAACAAATTTCAAATTTGCTGACAATTGAATATTAGAGATATACACATAAGGATAATTCTAAAATTTCGTGCCCAACAAACATTTTCTTTGACAATGAAGATACTTTGTGTGACAATGATGAGGGAGCTCTTGAAGTTGATCAGGAGCCTATGTTCAACCCAATTCATGAGGAGATATATAAATCAGAATTAAAGATCTTTTGCTCACATGAGAATGATATTGATTTACATATCATGGATGATGTATGTTCAACATTGATTGGTACAAATGTGCATAGTGATGAGTATATGGATCAAAGTATGATGTCACTACCAATTATTGATATTAAAGATATTGAAAATAATTCAGATGAGACCATATTAGAACATGTTGATATGGTAGATTTCTCAAACTCATGTGAGAAGAATTCAGATGATGGAATGGATGACATAAATGATTATGATTGCTTTGATCCCCATACACCTAGAAGTTGCTTGCGTGGGTTGCATCAATGACTATATAATAATTTTAGACTTTCTATGTGAACTCATGGTCTTAACTATATGGTGAATTATGAGTGTTTTCAATTTTCAACTCAACTAGGAGATCATTTCATGATGCATGATAGTGACCAGAATGATGGAGGATGTTGCATTGAAAATGAATATTCTTTGTATGATGAATATGTCAAGAGTTTATCGCATGATGATGAAAAGGTTTAGATTATGCCTAATTGTGAACTGAAGAATGGAAAAGGAAGTACGGGAAATGAGTAACATAGTGTTATTTTGAAAGTTTCCAATGGTAGTGGATATAGCAATGTAGATTGCATGAGTATTTTCAAGAGGAATATGATGAAATCATATCAAAATAAGGTATATGACAGAGGTAGTTTTAGGCCTTTCTTTTGGGTGGCGTTGGGCCATCACTTATGGTTTGAATTTCAAACCATAATAGATTAGGGGTAGAGGTGATCTTTGTGACTTTATTGCTAAATAAGTAAGACACTCTATCTGCTTCCACTAGAGATTTGAATTCTTGGTATTCCCACAAGAGGCATACATCTATAGAAAGAGCCACTATTGGAACCTTTAAATTTTGGAAAAATTTGAGGTTCCCATGATGAGAAATTTGATTGTAGCACTCACAAAAGGCACCTATGAAATTTGCTCCTATAACCTATTTTGGAAAATCATAAATTGAAGCTTGTTCAATTCCATGCCAAATCACTTGAAAAGCATTTTTATATACCATATGTAAGTGTGTACACCTAATTTTAGCTTCTGATGATTAGATTTGATAGGTTTTAAAGCACCAAGTTATAGGGTTCTGAAAGAGTTTGATGTCTGCACAATGTTAAATCTGCCAAAGAGGTCAAAATTGAAGGCTAATATATATGAGCTTGATGATTTTCATGACAAAAAAATTGGTGTTCCCAATTTTCCCAATGATAATGTGCTACCATGCCCATTTTAAAGATCCCAACATCTCATTTGATACTTTTTCAAAATCGAAAGCAAATGGATTTTACACAACTTTGACATCTACATTTCTAGAAAATTTCATAGAGGTCACTTTTGAACGACAATATTTTGTGAAAGAAGTGGATTGGTGAGAAAACCTTTTACACACGTGTTCATTTGACTTAAATGAACCCATTCCCAAAGTGGCAACTTCCCAAGAAGAGATCTGGTATTTTTTCAAGATGATGACTTGGTGAGCTTCAGTTGATTTTTGACTAGTGCAATTTTAGAAACAACTAAGCAATTTTGAGCATTGATATCTTGTAATCCTTCTGGATTTATGAAAATCCATTAGGAAAATGTTTTCCCATATCATAAATCAACATGTTAGTGTATTATTGTGGCTCTGAGAGAATGTTTGATCAGTTTTCCAAGATGATTTTGGAAGTCATTCGACCTACTTTGATCATAGTGCAAAGTGTTAGGAACAAATTTATTGTTCAAATTAGAAAAATATCTTGTCAATGAAGAGAGGAGAATGTATAGACTTCCTTTCAAACACATAACCTAAATATGATGTCATTATCAGTTTGCAGGAATGCCATTTTTAAGACTGCAGAGGTGAATTCTCAAACAAACCTGATGAAGATAATTGTCCCTTATAAGAAGATGAGGACATCTAGGATATTAAAAAATAAGAATGTTGATGGTACTGAAAAATGGAAAATATTTAAGGAGAATATTGAAGTTTTACAAGAAAATTCTTTTAGGTCATTAGGCATCTTAAACATATTACTACAATCAAGGACAAGACAGATTATCTTTGGTACACAATTAGCATAAACATTGAAAAATATGATCCATTTAAGGAGTAATAAACTTCCTATTCTTGGCATTATATCTCAAGGTCATGTTCTATTGGTTTTCATCAACAACATTCTTGTAGGAAGGGCTCATGAAAATGTAACAACACAAAGGTATAAGCTTGAGCAACCTATCTACTTGCAACCAGGGAGAAATGATATTGCTCCATTATACATGACTATTGGATCACCAAATTCTGGGCCACCTTGTGAGAAAAAGGTTGCAGGGATTACAAAAGTCACAATTCAAAATAGTTCCCTAGATTTATTGAAAGAACTATGGACTTATCAGGTTGGCTCAGATGAAGAAGAATTGGAGCTTTATATCAAGGGGGGTTAAAATAATGTGAATTGGGAGTTTGCATCAAAGCCCCCTCATAATCAACCTATGACCTGGTACAAAACAAGAATGCATGCACCACATGAAGATGAATTAGTTTCCTTGGATTTAAGTAGTATGGGTAAAGGTCAAACATGGATTAATGGTGATCATATTGATGCTACTAACTCTCTTCAAGGAAATTGCTCAAGTACGTATGGTTATTGAATAGACATAAGAATGAATAAAATTGAGGACAAGGCTCACAAAAATTGTGCCATATCCCTAGTTCGCTATTACATCCCATGGAGTGTCTCCGGTATATATACTTTGCGTTATTAGCAATACATCAAAGGAGAAAAGGAAACCAAAGGAAGGTGATAATATGGTTGAGGAGCCTCCTCCTGAAATACCTTCAATATTGGTATTTGTTGGGTTCAATGAAGCCCAAATTAGTAAGTTTCTCTCACAATTCGAAATTGTTTCCTTCTTTGTAATAAATTCTATTGGCATGTGTTTTCCAATTTAGAAGTTGTCTTTTTGGATGGATTTTTCCAATTATTGGTGTTGAGACTATTTTATAAATAAGCTACTAGTTGAATATGTAATCACTAGAAAATTAATAAAGAGATAATCCCTGAAAGTTGATGTAGCCATCTCTGGGTAAACCACTATAAATATCGTGTTCTTGTTTCTGTGATTATTTTTAATCTTTTAATTTATGCAGTTTCTTTTCATTTGCTTCTGCAATTATAATCAACAATTGGTATTAGAGATCGGTGGAGAAATTTGGTGCTGGAAATTAGTGAAGAATTTTTGGAGCCATGGAAGATGCAGACAAATGGAAGATTGAAAAATTTGTAGGTCAAAATTTTGGTTTGTTGAAGGTGCAGATGGAGTCATTGCTCATCAAGCAAGATCTCTTAGATACATTGGCTAGAAAATCCAATGGGCAAGGTTCTTTATCAGATGAAGATTGGGAGAAATTGGACAAAAAGGCAAGAGCTACAATTTTCCTTTCGCTATCCACTAATGTTTTATTTAATGTTTCAGCTGAGAAGACAACACAGGAGTTGTGAGACAAACTCTCTTCAATGTATAAGATGACATTGACTTCCAATAAGGTATTCATTATGAAAATGTTCTATAATTTAAAAATGTGATCAGAAGGAGGGATTATGTCAAATCATTTAAATGAATTTAATACATTAGTCACCCAGTTAATTTATGTGGGAATTAATTTGGATGATGAGATCAAAGCAATTTTATTACCGTGTTTTTTACCAAATAGCTAGGAAGGTGTGGTGATGGTGAGCACTTTGGTGGCTGCCAAAAGCAAATTGAAATTTAATGATGTTGCAGCCACTCTTTTGAGAAAAGACGTGGAAAAAAAATTAGGAACCCTCATCTTGTGAGGCATTAACTGTTGTAAGTACTAGTAATAGAAATAGAAATAAAGAAAGAGGAAAAAATAATAATAGAAGAAGGTAAAAATATGCACATAGAGATGCACACTATTATAGATGATTCTTTGAAGCCAACATCTCATGAAATTGCATTTGTAGTTGGGGAGCTAACGAGATTTTCTAAATGGGGTGCGCGGCTTAGAGGAGAAGAGAGGAGATCTAAGTCGGCAATAAAATAACATGATAGAGAAGAGGGGGGAACAATGCTAGAAGGTGATAGTTCACCATTGTCTTTTGAGAAGAAACAACATTTGAAAAGCGAATGGATGAAATGGCAAGAAAGGAACGAAGATAAAATGCGAAAAAACCCATATCGAAGAGACTCCTCCATATTGGAGTGAGTGATTTTTTAATCCCTCCGATATTCCAATGGAACAAGAGGCATAAGAGTGACTTGAGGAGCAGAGAAGTAAATATCAGCAAAAGAAAAACATTGGTCCCTCCAATAAAATGATTTTGTACAAAACAAATAGAAGAGACTATGGAAATTCATCTAGTGAGTTTAAGACCCTCTGATGGAGCAAAAACGGAAAGTGCATGAATTGTATAAAGTACAACGTAAAGTTTTATTAAAAAATCGCCCTGAATTTAATGTTACTTTGGGGCATATTATTTTGTTAATAATGTAAAATGCAATCACAAAATTTTTTCATTCAGAAGTAAAACATTTTTACCTTGTGAATTAAGAGAATATAAAAATCTTGGAGTGGGTAGTTATTTTTACCCAAATAATATTTTACGAGTGAAAATACATAAAAGTAAATGTGAGTGTGAAATTGCTAGCAAAGGAGGAATAATTATAATCATTAAAACTAATTTTCATGGGATGCAAAAAGAAGCAAAAAATTAAATATTTTAGTTGCAAGAGGCTGCACCGAAATGGATGAAGGGTCATAATCCTTGAAAATACAAAAGTATGTAAGAAAGATCAAATCAAAAGAAATATCATAATTAGTAGTTAGGGATAAAAGTCAGTTGCAATCATCAACAAATATAAAATATAGGAATTGCTAGAATATAATTTTCAAAATATGAAAGAAGACTTCTGATATGAACTGTATAAATTTCTGAAGCAAATAAATGGAGAAGAAGCTTTTATCGGGTGGCCAACATCTTGATGTTCAATTATTTGTTGATATTGATTCATATATGTTATCTTTATTGTCTCTAGAGTGGTCTTTCTTTGTTATTCAAATTGAGTGTATCAAGCATATATTGTCTTTGTGTGATTCATGTTGATTGATTTTTGCAAGAAATAATTAAATCCCTTTTAAGCAATTTCTTTTAATTAGTTTTTGCCCAGAATTAAAATCCTCTTAATTAATCATCTTAACTGGTTTCCTTCAAGTAAGAATTAAAATCCTTTCAAATAGTCACAGTAACTTGGGAATATATCACTGGGATTTGTAAGAAGAGCCTGGACAACCTTTCACATTTATACAAGGTATAAACATTTAAAAAGTGCCAAATAATTTGTGTTAAGTTAGGAGGAGGACACATCTATCATACACATCTTGACTCTGCAACCCAAAGTAGATAGAAAGCACTGGTCATATTCATTATAAAATAATACTTCATAAAAACCTTATTTACACATTCAAATTTCAAACATTAGGAGTAGGAAAAGCTATCCGTTTTATATCTATTTCATATTTACATGCCAGTGTGGAATGGATTGTCTAAGTTAAAGAGTATACACAACCTTTAAATTCATAATCTGCTTAATTATCAAAGGTACACTTGGCTAGGTCTAGGAAACCTAAAGAGCAGGGAGTCCTAAATTGTATTGGTTGACTCCTTTCGTTGGCCAAAACATTGTTAAACTTGACCATAGAGCTTGGCATACTCTAAGGGTTTGCAATTTGAAAAACATTTAAACCTAGGGTTTGCATAGTTTAATATGGACCAAATAGAATAAAATCAAAGAACACAAAAAATATGATTTAATTGAACATCTTAGCAATTTACGGTGAGCTAATTCGAGTCTGTAAGGGTTTTCTTTAAGGGTTTGCAATTTTTCTTCTTTTTCAAAGATCTCTGAGTGTTCAGACAAATTTCCAAGCAATTTTTGTGGCGGTAAAACCAAGTGAATTCTCCCTCTCATTCTTCCATTCTAAATACACTAGTCATTTTAAATCTTACTTGTGCAAAAGCGGGAGGATAGACCGTAGACTGTGAGTGCTAAGTTAGGAGGGAAATAGGTGTTTGGTCTATTGTGATTTAGAGCGAATTACACCTGAATATACATTTCTCTTCTTGAATGTTTTATTTAATGTGTCGTGTTGTCGAAGACGGAAACCATAAAAAATGGGTAGTGTTTGCAGGAATTAAAAACCATTTATGGATATGTACTCTCGAGAGCAACGACGACATTCATTCCATGAACATTGGATGACGGTAAAAGAGACTGAAAGACACACATTTAGACCACATGGCACATAAAGAACCAAAGGAAATGAACGGACAAAATGATTTTGATTGTCTTGCATATTTTAAGGAGCAGTTTGAACCATTGATCATGGAAAGTAGATCAGTACATCTCAAATAGGATATTCCTTCATGAAAAAATAAAATAAAGAATTCTAAATTGAAATAAAATATTTTTATTTATTTTTATATATTGAACAAAGCAGTTACAAGAATGAAAACTATCAATACCACATAAACTAGAGTAAAATAATTTTTTAAATAAATATATTTAATATTTTACAAATATAAATAAAAAATTAATTCTCATAAAAATAAAAATATATTTGCGCAAAAGACACTTGAAAAAAATTAGAAGTCTCATGATCGTCTAGACGAGCTACTTTATTATTTTATATTCACATTACTGATATTGACAAGAATTTCTCTTATGTTCCATTAGAACTACAGGCATAGGAAGCATTTAAACCTAATTACATAGGAGATCCCTATCTATGGTGGGTCCTGGACGGAGTGATAATTTCACCGCCCACCCACAGCCTCATGAACTCACTCTACACGGCATGTGAATCCGTCTAATACCATTCACACCAGCCTCTCTGCTAACATCAATCCCTCCTCCCTACTATGCCTAATGTCAATCCGACCCTTTCTACAATGCTTCACCCTAATCCGTCTTATACGACTCACTCACATGGAAGAATCGATACAGGGAATATTTGCACCTGTTCAACAGATTCGTTGTTAGACTCATATGTATGAATCTATCTTACTCTTGGTTCTGTAGGACTGTTTATGTGTATATGTCAAATTCTTATTGGCTGTTTGATTTTGAATTAAGTAAAATTGTAGTATTATTGAAAGAAAAATAGGGATGTTAAGCCAATGATATTAGGAAAAAGAAAAGTTAGATGTAATGAAGTATAAAATTTTCAATTGATTTTTTGTTTTGAATCAAAATAAATATGTAGTATTGGTGCTACAATTGTCAAATCAACTGTAAGAGATTATATTGAAAAAGTAGGTTTTATTTTTAAATTTAGAAATAGTTTGTTAAAATTTCTATTGAGGTAATGACTTTTTTGCAAGTTGGTATACCTATTACAAAAGTAGTAGTGACACTGCTGACACGTTACATTATTAATGTTGGAAAAAGGTTGATGTAAATGAAGGGTGAAGTAGTTAGTTGACTAATTGACTTCTTGACTTTAACAAGTAAAGCAGTGACATTATTTCATTTCATCGTCAAATCATCTGTAAATATTTATGTTAAGAAGGTAGACTTTATCTTTAAAGTTATAGATATTTTGATGAAATACATATTTTAAGTAAATGCACCCTAAAATTTTATGTGGCAGTGTTAATACATGATATTGAAAGAAATTAAGATGAAAATGAAGTTTAAAATTGTCAATTGACTTGACTTTAACTTCGACTTTAATTTTGAACCAAAGAAAACTGAATATTATTGCATCAATAATCAAATGACTGAAATAATTATACTAAGAAATTAAGCTTTACCTTAAAAATTTGAAAAAAAAAATCTTTTACTTTCTATTAAACCATTGGTCTTGTAACAAATTCGTTTACCAAATAAGATAATTAAAAGTAAGGAAATCATAGTTTTTGCTGCAATTTTAAATATATAGGAACTTCAACAATATGTAATTTCTTATTTTTCTTTATATATAGAGGATTATCTCTATCTTTAGGTGTTACAACGCAAAATCATGGCAACCTTCTTTGGGCTGCTGAGTTCGAGGGGCTTTCTATGGCTGCAGTTGGGAATTTTTATATGGCAGGCCATAAGACCAACTGCCACAATGAGATTGCCATGGGCTTTGCTGAGCACAGGTATACATAAGATTTTCTCAAAGAAAAAAATTCGCAATGATTATTTTGTGTTGTTATCAACAGATTACAATGACACAGCTGATGCAAACCAGTTCTTGGCAGAAAACAAAGTTAAGATTAATGAGGATCCCTTAGGTGACTCATCAGTTATTGTCTTCCACTATAACAAAACTCATTACATATGTGACAGTCAAAAGGCTAGCCAGGTGAGATTGTTGATTGCTGCTGAGCTTAATGGTGTGCCTATTGTTAAAGAGTATAAAGTTGTAAATGGTTTCATGGGTGTGTGGAATTTGTGCTCAGCTGATGAAGCCATAAGATTGTGTTTGCCCACTAAAAGGTTTAGATTGTCCTTCAGGAAAACATTTAGGTTCTGTTTGGTAGAACACATGCCACTTATTGTGGACACTTACTGGCTATCAAAAGTGTTAAGTGGTATCCCCTTGTATTTGAATGCTAATGGTGATGAAAACCTGTCATCAATATTGACATTAGTATTAATCCTTCTGGACTTCACTTACAACATTTGGGTTCCACTACTAGAGAAGGCATATCTGATCACTGTCAGATGTGTACAGTTATTACTGTCTACTCTTGGTCCAAATCTAAGGTTTATGTTATTTTACTTGCTGAGCAACTTTGACAACAAATATTTGCCCTGCTCAATTGGTGATTTTAAGGTCAAGATCAAGAAGACTGGAGCATTCTATACAACCGACAACACTATCTTAAATTGTCTAGTTAAGTGGATAAGTAAGGTAAGATTTGATGAGATTGATATAAGCAGTGATCATTTTGAGTTACAGGCAAGTGCTTTCAGGGTGCACCTAACCATATTACAGCGCAGAGACAATTTTGTAGAATTTGAGCTAAGGCTGCTGGATATTCTGTTTAATCTTGTCAAGGTCAGGTATACAATGAGCGTGCATAACTTTCAGACTTATATTGGGTGCTGGAAGTTCCTAAAGGAAGGTGATATTGGTTTGGTTCAAACTGTTGATAAGGGCATTATAAACAATATGCATTTATTTGGGCTTGAGGATGCCATCAACCTCTTTTGGGGCAAAGATATCAACGTCTATAAAGTTGATATTGGTGAAGCCTATCATTTCATGATTGCTGGAGAAAATGAGAAGAAATTTATCACTTGGCCTGGTTATAAGCTTTAGGAAGGTTTTGTTTTGATCTTGCTCTATTATATATTTATTTTTGCTGCTTACTAAAGGAGATTGGATTCCTCAATCTATACCCTTTTAAATACTTGTATTTTATTTCTACTGTTTTTGGTTTTATTTTGTTCGATGAAAAATCTGAAAGGAATGGCAACGTAGTTTCAGATCGGCATTTCTATATAGTAATTCCTTTTCTATTAGTCCCATGAGGACTAACTATAGTCTTCCGTTTGATTTATAATTCTTTTATCTTTTAAGAATATGAAATATGCTAATTTATACTTCACCGGATCTTTGGCGCTAATCTCTAAAATTAAGAGTACTGCCTTTAAGGCGTGTAGTACATAAGGTCAATTGGTATGAAATTTAGAAAATGATGTTTCTTGTGCAACAAAGGTCTCAATGGAGAAGTGATAGCTTCAAATCAACGATGCATCCATTTATAGGGATTCAAACATGATGAAAAAAATCTTTGAATTAGAAAGATAAAGAAAGGGAGAGATAAAGTGGTAGAGAGATGGAGAGAGATTAAGATAAAGGGAGAAATAGGAGAATAAATATGGAGATATAGAGATAGAGAGGAAAAGAGATATAGATCTAAAAAAAATTTAAGAAGGAGAGAGAGGGAGAGGGAGAGATGGATGAATTTATAGAGGGAGATATGTATAGAGATAGAGGAGGGGAGAGGAAGATAGAGGTGAATATTAAAATAGAGAAAGAGACAAAGAGGGAGAAAATTGGATAGAGATATAGAGAGAGGTAGAGGGAGAGATAAAGATAGAGAGATAGGGAGATAAATAGGAAGGGATAGAGAGGAAGAGATAAAGAGATATAGAGTGGATGGAGATATGGAGGAAGGAAGGAAATGGAAGGAAGAGACATCACGGCGATTGGTGATACGGTAAAACATATGCCGCGCTGGCGATGCCGCATCCGGCCGACGTCGACAAGATTTGGTTACACGTACGAACAGATGGTGATTACACACAGATATGATGATGATAAAACATTTTCGGTGGACAGGATGGAAACAGGCGTGATGATGAGACAAAGAATACAGACAATGGAGGAAAAAAACGATGCGTGATGGAGGAGATGGAAGATATTCACACAATAAACAGCCAGAGACGATGCCGAGGATGGAACAGATAACGATTAAAACATTTACCAGATGATTGGCTGCTGAGCAGATTGCGAGAGAGATAGGAATATAAAGAGAGAGATGAGAGATAGATATAGTGGGACAAATAGAGGGGGAAGAGAGAGAAAGAGAGAGATTTGAGGAGAGGTAATGATATAGAGAAAGGGAGAGATATAAAGAAGAAAATAGAGGTAGAGATGGACATGGAGAAAATATTTTACATCTTTCATATACACATTGCTTAGTAAATATGGCTCCTAGGGGCAACATAAAATATTCCAGCAAAGGTATCAATGGAGAAGTGATAACTTAAAAAAAACTATGCATCCACTTACAAGGATCCAAAAAAAATTGAAGTAAAACCTCTGAATTAGGAAGGTAATCAGGCTCATGTTATGTTTGCAATAGGGAAAGAGGTAGAGAGAGGGAGCTCCAAAGGAATAGAAAGAGGGAGAGATAGAGGGGAAGGAGAAAGAAAGAGAAAGGTAAGGACATAGAGATATAGATAGTGATAGAGAGGAAGATAGAGTTACATATGGACATGGAGATATGAAGGAACACTTATTTATGAATTGAAAATTTATCCCTAGAGGCCATTGTGCATTAAGTAGAAAAAATAGATTGATTTGCAAATGAATTTATTGCAGGATGACATGGCATCAATTTTCTTCAAAAGGACAACAAACCCCATTTGTATGTAATCATTTTTTTTCTATCTTTTGACATAAAGAGACCCTTTGAAAAAGTATCTCAACTCCACTTTATGTGGTTGGGAGTTGGAGTTATCATTTCAAGTAGGCCTAGTATATCTTTCTTTTCATGATTGCCATGTCTTAATTTTTTTTTATTTAAGTTAGTTTGGAATATATTTCAAATATATCTAGAATATTCAAAGGTTTTAGAAAATTAATTGTATTTAAATAGTGAGAATTTAATGATCTATTTTTTATTATATCATTTATTAAAATTTATTTTTTTGGTATGATTGGTCTTTATTGGAACCCTCATAATATGATGGATTCGATTATTTACTTGCGATTGATAACTTTTAATTTATATATGTGTTCCCTCATAATATTTAACCTAACTTATAAAAAATAAAAATACAAAGTAAGATCAAATATATCTATCTATGTACCATTATTTTCACCTTGATTAAGTATATCAATTGTCTCAATTTAATTAAGATATTAATTTTAGAAAATAAAAATATTTAATAATTACAAAATATAGAATTATATTTATTTTAAAAAAATACTACAAAATTAAATGATTTAAAAAAGGAATGTAAGAGTCCATTTAGATATTTAATCTAAAAAGAGTTTAGTTCTTTAGTATGATTTTATCTCTTGATCACTCTAGTGAAGTTGACATTTCTACTTTGATCCTCTAAATCTTCTTTCATGAGATTCCATGGATTTTCTTTTCTCTACTTATGCATTAGTAGTTAAAAAATAATAACAATCTTATCAAGTTGAACCATTTACAATTAATATGAATAGAAAGTAGATATAATTAAATAATATATGTATTATTAATTAACAAATCTACAATTAATTAAATTTTAAAAAAACATTATTTAAAATTAAACAATATACAAAATAAAAAATTTCAAATGCTTTGTAATGAAAGTAAACCTATGGTTTATAGAAAAAACAATTTTTTATCCTTTATTTATTTAACATAATTATAACGTAAGAATGAATGTAAGAGTATATAGGTAGAGATTCCAAAAAAATGTTTAGTTTTATTCAAATAGGGATTTTATTTTTTATCATATGCATTTTTTTTAATGGATTATGTGAATTTTTTTATGCCACAATTTATGCATTAGCAATAGAAATTAAAAAATTAATAATTTAAAATTATATAACTAATTAATTTTAAAGAGAGAAAATTCTGAATAAAATTTGAATAATTAAACAAAACAAAATGAATAATCCCCAACATTTAATGAGTTTAAAGCCATGATCTGGCAATAAGTTTATATGTTTATCTTATTTCCTAAACAATGAGCACTCCCCAAAAGCTGAAATTTAGAGATTCAATTTTTCAAAAAAGAAAAAAAAGCTTTTAAAAGGTAGTGATATTATCTCTTTCATTCATGAGAAAAAAATATAACTAAAAAATATATTTTTTAAACGTATGTTATCTATTGATATTAGCTTTTTTTTTTTCTATATTCCTAAAATAATTGAATGGTTATATCTTTGTAAATCATCTTGGATCATTTTAACATATTTTGTACTGTGGATCATAAAAGTTAGTAGATTGACTTCACATAAGGAATGCCTTTAGCCTGGAAAGAGTGAAAGCTATCAATAGATAGCTAAAAAACTCAAACCATAAAAAACAAAATAAAATGATGTTAAAAAGAAAAAAATAACTCGTGACAATTGTTTTGTATTCACATTAGTAATATTGATGCAACAGGATGTCACGAGGTCTAGTCTCCACCCAACCTGTGGTACTGGAGGGTGTGTCACGCAAGCACTTTCTCTTGTGTTCCCTCTAACACTAGAAAGGTAGGAATCATTTAAAGACAAATAACCTAACTACATCAGAGGTCCCTATCTATGGTGGACCCTGAAGAGACCTATAACACATAAGATGCCCCTGGAACCAATCAATAGGGTCCGGACGAAGTGAAAGATAGAGTTGGCACTTCACCATTTATGAGACCCAAGTCTAGATCCAAGTCGTCCAGCTGATAACTCCACCGCCCTCCCGACCTACCCACAGCCTGATGGACCCACTTTACACGGCATGTAAAACCGTCTAATACGATTCATACCAACCCTTCAGCTCCTGTCAATTCCTCTTCGTTACTTTGGCTAATGTGAATCCACCCCTCCTTACTCGGGTTCACCTGAATCCGTCTTATACGAATCACTCACATGGAATATTTGCACCTGTTCAACCGATTCCTTGTTAGACTCATGTATGAATCTATCTTCCTTTCGCTTTTGAAGGAGTCTTTATGTATAAACGTAAAATTCTTATTGGCTGTTTGTCATTCATTATTATTTTTTTAAATCAAAATACATTTGTAGTATTGTTCTTTCAATTGCTAAATTAACTGCAAACAACTATGAGAAGAAAGTAGGCTTTACTTTTAAATTCGTGAATATTTTGTTGAAATATTGATTGAATTAATGATCTTTTTGGAAGTTGGTATACTATTGCAAAAGTAAAGGTGACACTACTGACACATGTTACATTAATAATGTTGAAATTTTTTTTGGTGTAAATGAACAATGAAATTGTCAATTGACTAATCGACTGCTTGACTTAGAAAAAGTAAAGCAGTGAAATTATTTCATCGTTGGTTAAATCAGCTGAAAAACATCTATGTTAAGAAACTAGACTTTATCTATAGATATTTTGTTCAAATTTCTACTATTAGTAGATGCATGGTACAAAATTATAGGTAGCCATGTTAATACATCATATTGAAAAAAGTAAAGATAAAAATGAAGTGTAAACTTGTCAATTGACTAATTGACTCCTTAACTTTGACTTTGACTTTAACTTTGAACCAAAAATCACTAATATTATTGCATCCATAATCAAATCAACTACAAATAATTATACTTTCTTAAAAATACTTTCTTTAAAATTTTATTAAACCATTGGTCTTCTAACAATTTTGTTTACCTATTACTGTGATAATGTTAATTTTTGTAGCTCGATAATTATGTAATTAATTAATTGATTCCTCTAGAGATTTCTAGAATCCAGTTAGTTAGGGTTGTTAGAGTCTATTTAATCTTAGCCTTTAATTGAGATTAAATCATAGCCATTGTTTTCCCAATGAGAAAAGTATAAA
>VDFB02373365.1:193709671-193769167 GCA_007258455.2 Sequoia sempervirens | reverse complement strand
CTACATCCTGATATTTCAATGGTGTGTTTTTCGTCATTTTTGGACTCCTTCCTAGGATCTAGATCATTAATAACCCCATTATTTCCTTTACTATTTATGCATTCCAATGCAGCATCATTTCTTTTATATTAGAGATTTTAACATACTCTCCATTTTGTTAACATCATCAATGATATGGTCATGGTTTCAACTTCCTTTCTCAGTAATAATGGTTGCACTAACCATTGGTTTAGGGGAGGCCATTTCATTGATCCCCAAAAGGCCACTAAGTTCCCTCAAGGTATTAATCCCCTTTTTTACTCCAATCCCCAAGTTCGGATGGATAGAAATAGAAGCTTTTCTTTGGTTTGGATTTGGATCCAAATGTGTTTTAGGAACCTAGGGGCATCCACTATCCTGTTGAATGCTTTCAAACCCTGAAATGATACCCTTCACCCCAAGGAGTTTAGTGTTGGCTCAACTATTGTATCTTTAGTATTAGGAGTCATATTTGAAGAAGGATCCTTTTGAGGGTCCAAAAGATTAAAAGTTTTATAGTAATAAGTTTTATTTTTTGGCTTTCCTACTTTTAACCTTTTGTTTATTTTTATATTTCTTCTTATTTTTTCCATGACAAACTACTATGCATTCTACTTAATGACCACAAAATTTCCACTATTTATAATTTGGTTAGAGGTTTCTTTCAAAATATCACTTGAGTGAAATTATTATTGATAGAGTTGAGACCATTGTTTTCTTCCTCCTTCAAGAGAGGACTGAAGGAGTTTTACATAGATAATGGAAATTGGGACTTGGAGGAAAGTGGCTCCTCCCTGAGGCTTTCTAAGGGGGAGGTTGTTTTGAGGCATCCATGTCATTGTCTTGCGGTGAATTACCACCTTCATGACCCATGCCTAGATTTTCAAGGTTGAATTGCCTCGACGCTTCCATGTTTCCAATATTTGGAGAAAAGTTAGAGGACCAGTTAGGGTTTCCTTTATTAGCGCCCATCTTGTTACTAATTTTGGTAGAATCATCCTTTAGATTATTAGAATTGATATTTCTTTTGTTGTTTCCTTTCCAAATGATAGGGTAGTGTAACGCCTCACCACACAACCCTAGAGGAAGTTACAATTAACTACACAAACGTCCTATTTTATTTTTGTTGAAGTAAAAATAACATGCAAGTTCACTAACCATTGCAACAACCTCTAAGGTTACGAGACTGAGATTACTTTAAAACCCAAAAAAGAAACATGAATTGAAACCACCGCATTTAATTACTTAACGAATTAAGAAACACATACATTCCATACATGTTAAATTACATCCAAGAATAAGAGATACCACATGATTTCAAATAACATAATTTATCAATAAGATTACAACTCTCATTCCCCAAATGAGGTAAATCCAAAAGGCATGGTTATAAATTAAATCTTGCACCTTGATAACAAATGAGGGGTAATTAATTACAAGATTCAACTGAAATGAATAAAGCATGAAATGAAATTGGATCCCATGAGCTCTCCAATTGGAAATCCCATCCACACGAACAAGAAGAAATCCCAATAGAGTAAGGTGCACATTGCACCCAACCAAGTGATACCCGAAGGCTCACCCCTCGTGATAGGAGTTAGTAACAAGGATTTCTAGACAAGACCATCTACCTCTAGACATAGGCTAAAACATAACTGAACCGAATCGAATACAAACACATCACTTAACACAATGGTTACAATGCTTCCCAATACCAATGAGCCACTACACAGTACAACAAAACTGACCTATGGTTGTCATAGAGAGAGTGACACACATCATTTGCTATGAGTTACCCTGGCTGAACCTTTCTAGGCTACCAGACCCCCATTCTGGGTTACCCTAGCTCGCCTCTACTAGCCACCAGACCCCCATACAAACAATGCTTCTCTTCTCATCTCAAGCCTTAATAAGTGCATGAGTGATGAGAGAGGCATCCATTATCTTAATTAGTTTGAAAGTTTTTCTTTTCATTAATTCTTATTAAGTTATCACTCACTTAAACCCTAAGTGAGTTACCCTAGCACCCCTCTGTGTGTCAGACCCCCACGTAGAGCCACTCTCCTATCAACCACGCACACGGTACAAAACCACAGTTCAATGGGTAGACTATATGCACCAAAACTAATAACAAATACCAACCTTAAGACATAAGGTCACACATATCCCGTTCATGGTAACTGGGAGTTCAACTGACTATAACCATCTGCACTACCCAAAGTAAATCACAAAGGTTGATTAACACATTATGACAACCTGTACAATTACATGAAAACCCCATCTGGAAGACCTAACATAAATAATTAATTCCCTTTGCCCAACATCAAGAATGAGAGAAATCACATGATGAAAGGACAATTTTGACAATTTATTAATCTACTTAGGATTTCCTAAATCCAAGCAAAGCACTAACATAACACATGTAATCAATTAAAATAATTAACATCATTTGTAATAAGGAGCATACACTAACTATTTTATTTTAACTTCCTTGATTACAATGAATGTTAAAATCAATTTCCTAATAGCATCATTCTCTTATGATATTAATCTTTGCATCAATAAAAAATTAATTATAGAAAAACTATGATTAAATATAATTAAACATATATATATGTAACTATATATTTACTAAATATATAATTATATATATTTTTATTTTAAATATATATTTTTAAAAAACTATTTAAATTCCATTCTCAATTATTTAAATCAAACTCCATTTTTTGCTAATTATTTACACCAAGAAAATACAAACACACACACACACACACACATATATATTAAAATAATATATAAAATATATATACATATATATTTATATAACATATATTATATATATATTATAAATAAATAATATATATAATATATATTATATATAATATAAAATATATATATATATATATATAAATTTATAATAATAAAAAAATAAAAGAAAGTCAATAGTTGTTGCGCAACCCCCAAAACAGGGGACACAAACCTTGTTGGGGCAGCCCTCCCTCAGCATGGGGGTCGTTGCTTGTGAAGGCAGCGCTAGCACTGCCTGTCAAGGCAACACTAGTGCTACCTTCACAGCTAGTGCCTCCCATGGTTGGGGGGTGGCTATGGGGCAGCTGCCCAGCCCCAACAAATTGTTTTTAAAACTTAATTTTTTTAAAAAAACAAAAAAAATATATAGTAAATTACCTAGTAACTCAGAAAATAAAAGTTTTGACAGTATTTTCTTTCAAACAAGGAACAATAAAATGTATATATATATATATATATATATATATAAGCACAAAAACCTTCACTTACAGTCAAATTGGACAAGCTTTCAACAAATTAAACTACATCAAAAT
The DNA here is from genome assembly GCA_007258455.2 of Sequoia sempervirens. Taxonomy (NCBI): domain Eukaryota; kingdom Viridiplantae; phylum Streptophyta; class Pinopsida; order Cupressales; family Cupressaceae; genus Sequoia; species Sequoia sempervirens. The sequence goes on along the minus strand of VDFB02373365.1, from coordinate 193,765,808 downwards.
AATATTAGATCATTTTATTAATTAAATTAAATTAATTAATAAATTAAATAACATTTCTAGCATTATAACTAGATTCATTTAATAAACAACTTAAATACATAAAGCCATTTATTTACCTTTTCCAACTTGCAATTAAATGAAATCAAGGGGAGATGAACAACAAGGAAGCAACTTAACCCGACTAAAACCTGACAACACACTATGACTAGGGTGATGACTTGGCATGGAAAACCTAGCTACTATCTCCCAATCAAATACCATCAGCCAATGGACATGATCAAACCTATGAACTAGGTGGAGTGGATGTCCTATACCTGTCAACCTACGAACAAAGATTATATTGAACATGCATATATATAATATGATAAAACACACTATGAAGAGGAAATCTCATAATCGTAGGGTGCTCATAAGCAAGTGGTGAAATTAAATCCTCTTCACCAATACAGTATTACTGACTGACAAATCTAACATCAATAATATAATCAAAAGCATAAAACATCATTACTTCAATATCCGCTAAGCTAATCCAAAGCATCCCATAATGATAACATCAGAATAAAATACCATCACATTAAAATATAACATGCACATCGCTTTACAATTTGTGATCAAATAGTAGTCAAGTTCCATAGTCAAAGTATTAACAAAAACAAAGCATAACAAAGAAAAGCATTGTTCAATCAAAAGAGCCAAAATGGAGGGGTGCTATAGGTAGTCCTTCCTTAAGTGTCACCCCTACTTACAAAGGTAACATGCACTTATCCCAGCTAGTATTTTAATGGGGAGAGAATGTATTCCATCATCAAAATGTATATCCAAGACTTTTGGTAGTTCTTGACTAGACATAAAAGAGATAAGAGCTTGTGCATTCATATCCAGGAGGGAGACCTAAGGTTTGTTGACCCTACGGACATTGCTTAAGGGTCCCATAATCTATGAGATTAATGACCAAATATCTTGTGGAACATCCTTTGATAGAATCTATCTAGGGCATAGAAGTGCAAAAAATTCCTTAGTATTTGACCTATATGTTTAGGCTAGTGCCCTAAAAATACTTTTTCCCACGTTCCAATAGGATTTTTTAAAAAAAAAAAATTGTGTGTCCTGGTTTTTTAAAAAATGGCCACATTTTTTAATTTTACCCTTTCAAATTGAATTGCTTCCTTCATATCTTCAATAGGAGAGACATACATTCTCAATGTTTGGTGGGAGGAATCCTTACTTCATTCCTTTCAATCACTACTAGAGACTTCACACCTGTTGTGATGGAAGGAGGCTCCTCTACAAAAGTGTCACTAAACGTCCTTACACTTTCTTCTTGCCAATTGAGGGCATCTAACCCATTTTTAGGAGTAGAGGGGGTTGTACCTACCTCCATAGAGGATTGCAAGGAAATGAATAAGCCTCACAGAAGTAGGCATAAATGCAAGAATACAAGAGAACAAATGCACCATAAGCAAAGATAAGAAGAGATTTGACAACCAAAACCTAGTGAATGAGAGAAAATCAAAGGGTATGGAGGGTCGTACCTTTCTGGTGGAGGATAATTCTCCCCCCTATAGCTTGCCATTGAACTCTAGCCTCGGGGTGCCCACTTACACTAACTTACACAACAAAAATCATTTTGCATTTTTCCAATTAAATATAATTTTACTAATTATGGTGATGAATATTTATTTATTTATTAATCAATTGTAGGAAATTGGAATGGTGGTAAATTATGGGGAATAATTAATTAATATTTATTTAAAAAAAAGGTAGTAGACCATTGATTTTGGGGTATATTCATCAATTACATTAAACTTTGGTTTATTCAAAATAAGTATGTTAACTTTGTGTTGTAGAAGCTTAGATATAATATTGTAAGCAAGGGAGTGTTATGGTTTGTCTCTATGAACAAATATGTTTATGGTAAAAATTTCTAAGATAGAGAATGGGGTAAAGGACATGACCCATGATATATATGATAGTGTTGTTGGAAGCCTTATGAATGTGATATTTATTATAAGACCATATATTTCCCAAGTAGTGAGAGTTTTAGTAGTATTGTTTCTAATTTTGGAAAAGAGAATTGGGCTACAATAAAAGGTATTTCTAAAAATATAATTAAATTATCACTTTAGAATAATTGATGCTATCTACGACTTGATTTGGATAAGGAATAGATCAAACATGGTTTAGATGATATATACTAGATTGGTGACATTGATAGTAAGAAACCTACTATACAAGTTACACATTTAACCTATCTAGTGGTGTTGTTAGCTGGATGAGTTATAGGTAAACTAGTTTTCCTTTTTGAATATTATAGTTGAGTGCATAAAATATACTCACACTTGTTTAGATATCACATTTAAATGTTGTCTTGATACATAATATAATGACAACTAACAATAAGAGTTAGGGTGTATAGTCAATTTGGCTTAAAACTCTATATTCTACACAAAGTATATTGATTTATATTATAATTTTTTTTTAAATATGATGGAGAGTAAGAAGGTTTTGGTTGAGTAGTTATAAAATTTAAGGAATGTGTAAAACTTATTGGGAAAAAAAATTGTGGAGGTGTTATCCATATTTTTCACCTAGCTATTAAATTAATCTTGTTCTTTATTTCCCCTTATGTAGTATATGCAATTGGAAGATTATTTGGAATGTGTTGGATATTTCATTTCTTTATAATCCTAATGCATTGTAGTCCTACAAAATATTGGAGACTATGTCATCACCTAAGTTGGGGGGTTTAGCAGTCATAGGGCTAAAGAATACTTCTAGCCCTTTCCAAGCTAATTAGCTAACCCATGGTTTAATGTCATTTTTTATAAGTAGATGGTTTTTATGATGATGTACATATAAATAAATGCACAGGTTTTATAGATATATTGGACAAATAACATCTTATTGTACAATGATTTTAGAGAATGGTTAAATTGTCATATTAGCTCCTAAAAATAGAGTCAATAAGATCACTTATATCTGCTAATTAGAGAATTGGAACTATGTGATTTATTTTAATCCTTTTATTGAAATTTCTCATATACAAATATTATTTTTCACTGATTTCTTATCCAACAATAATTTATCCTTAATACTTAACTATAATGTTATTTTTTCTTGCAACATAAAGAAATGCAACAATTTATTTTGATAGTTATTTTATTAAATAGAATTGATTGCACCTCATATTAAACTTAGTATAAGTTCTCCAATATTTTTAATAAGTTTGGAAGTTACTTGAACTTTTCTCAAACGATGGGTATGTTTCAACTAATAAAAGATAGAATATGATTGTTTTCCCTTTTAATTAAATGTTAGGTTTCTTTTCTTCCTCATGAAATAAGTTTAGTGATGACCTTGTAATTTATCCATGTGATACATATCTATTTTATGTTGCCATAGTCTTAAGGGTGCATGGCCAAGGAGGACTAAAATAATTAAATAATTTAATGGAGGTTCACATTGGAAAATGTGAATGACATAAGTCTTTTCCTTATCAAAGGGAACATGAGATTATTAGAATGATGAATCAAAATTGATAATCATTTAAAAGAATTATATTAAGAACTATTTGAATGGTTGGAATTTGAAAGGAACAATGTTTGAATGTGATAAGGTATTATCACATCTACGTAGGTACATAAAAAAATTATTAATATTCAATAAGCCTTCTTCCCAAATGAGTGGAAAGGATTATGGAGCATGTGATTTATGTGGGAGGAAGAGAAATACAATTAAATTAAAATGAATGTCTCATTGAATAAATTAAATTAAAATTAAAATATTTCATTTCATAATAATAACCTTTTTTTAGTTTTGACTCTCCTCTTCTTTTATTCTCATCATATCATTAAATAACTAAAGTACTTCCTTAATCATAAATTGATTTATTCAATATAATTTTAAAATTTTATTTAATACATTTACATATAAAATAATAAAACTCATTTTTATTGAAATAATTATTTTTAAGTTTTTAAAAATAATAAATAATAAATAAAATATTAACTTTTAAAATATTATCATCAATTACTATTTAATTTATAATTGTTTGCAATGATTTGACCATTGAAGATATAATACTATAAATTTGATTGATTTGAAGTAAAAATCAGTCTCAAATAGTTAATTAATAATTCTACAAATCATTTACATCTATTTTTTCTTAATATCATTAATGTGACATACATTAACAATTTACTCATATTTTTCCTCTAACAATACGAGAATTTCTTAATTCAATACCAATGACAATTTTGCATTTACATATAAGTCTAAAATTTATTTTGGAAGTTTTGAATCTCTTATCTTCTCCTTTTATTTTTACCATGATATTTAATAATTGAACTACTTCCATAATCATAAATTAATTTATTAATATGCTTTCAAATTTTTATTTAATAATTTTTTTTGTGAAAATAAAAAATTAACCAATCTTTGATAATATAAATTAATATTAATATTAATTTTATTTTTTTAAAAATTAAAAATAATATAGTTATTTTTACTTGATTTGATTATCGATACAATAATATTATGATTTTCTTTGGGTCAAGGTCAAGGTCAAGGTCAAGATCAAACTCAAATTCAATGTGAATTAGGCAATTGACAAACTTACACTTCGTTCTCACCTAAACCTTTTTCAATATCATGCATTAACAAATATTTTTGTGCCATGCATTTATAGTAAAATGAATTTGTTAAAAGGCCATTGGTTCAATAGAAATATCAACAAAATATTTATAGCTTTAAGAATAAAGCCTAGTTTCTCAGCATAACTATTTGCAATTGATCTCACTGTTTTGATTGGTACTAATTCCAGTAATCAATGAGCTAATTGACAGTTGAACACTTCATTTACCCCCAGATTTTTCTAAGATTATTAATCTAAAATGTGTTAGCACTCTCCCCTATACTTTTGTAATTGGTATACCAGCTTGCAAGAAAACCATCAATTCAATAGAAACTTTAACAAATTATTTATTACTTTAAAAGTAAAGTCTACTTTCTTAGGATGTCTTTTGCAGTTGGTTTGACAATTGAAGCAACAATATCACAAGTTTATTTGATTGGAAATAAAACAGTCAATTAACAATTGTACACTTCATTTATATCTTTTTTTTTCCTGATATCATTAATGTAGCATGCATAACAATTTATGGATATTTTTCTTTCATCAATTTTACAATTTTACTTAATTTGATGTCAAACAATCAATAATAATATTTTGTTTGATAATAAATCTAATATTTATTTTAAAATTTTATACCCTGTTCTCATTTTATAATACCATTTTAATAATATAGATACTTATATCATCAAAATATTTATTCATATACTTCCAAATTTTTATTTAAGACACTTAAAAGTGATTTTAAAAAATCTTAGTTAAGATCAAAACAAAATATTTCATAACTGCCAATGCTTCTCCTTCGTTCAGAATGAATAAATCCCTTCCAGCAATGAAGAAATCCGATAAAACTGTATTAGACAAAAATGAGAGATTCTGTGTGGAAAGCAAGCCAGCACACCCATTCTTTATAAACACGTTGTATGGAAGACAGGCACTATAAACTAAATAATTTTTTTAAATAAAGAAATTTAGATATAAAACAGAAATTATTAGATAGTTTTTAAAGCTTTATAAGAATCACTATTAATAAAACAGACTATAATGGGACTAATAGAAAAGCAGTCACAATATAAAAATGCTGATCTGAAAGTACACTGCAATTCCTTTCAGACTTTTTATCGAGCAAAATGAAACCAGAAACAGACGAAATAAAATAGAAGAATATAAAAGGGATCGATTGAGGGATCCAATCTCCTTTAGTAAGCAGCATCCTTACATTAGATAAGAGGACTTCTTAATATGTATTGAAGAAAGACCAAAACAAAACCTTCCTAAAGCTGAAAACCAGGGCAAGTAATAAATTTTTTCTCATTTTCTCCAGCACCCATGAAATGATAGGCTTCACCAATATCAACTTTATAGACGTTGATATCGCTGCCCCAAAAGAGATTGATGGCGTCCTCGAGCCCAAATAAATGGATGTTGTTTACAATGCCCTTATCAACAGTTTGAACCAAACCAATATCACCTTCCTTTAGGAACTTCCAGCACCCAATATAAGTCTGAAAGTTATGCACGCTCATTGTATACCTGACCTTGACAAGACTAAACAGAATATCAAGAAGCCTTAGCTCAAATTCTACAAAATTGTTTCTACGCTGTAATATGGTTAGGTGCACCCTGAAAGCACTTGCCTGTAACTCAAAATGATCACTGCTTATATCAATCTCATCAAATCTTACCTTACTTATCCACTTAACTGGACAATTTAAGATAGTGTTGTCGGTTGTGTAGAAGGCTCCAGTCTTCTTGATCTTGACCTTAAAATCACCAATTGAGCAGGGCAAATATTTGTTGTCAAAGTTGCTCAGCAGGTAAAATAACATAAACCTTAGATTTGGACCAAGAGTTGACAGTAATAACTGTACACATCTGACAGTGATCAGATATGCCTTCTCTAGTAGTGGAACCCAAATGTTGTAAGTGAAGTCCAGAAGGATTAATACTAATGTCAATATTGAGGACAGGTTTTCATCACCATTAGCATTCAAATACAAGGGGATACCACTTAACACTTTTGATAGCCAGTAAGTGTCCACAATAAGTGGTATGTGTTCTACCAAACAGAACATAAATGTTTTCCTGAAGGACAATCTAAACCTTTTAGAGGGCAAACACAATCTTATGGCTTCATCAGCTGAGCACAAATTCCACACACCCATGAAACCATTTACAACTTTATACTCTATAAGAATAGGCACACCATTCAGCTCAGCAGCAATCAACAATCTTACCTGGCTAGCCTTTTGACTGTCACATATGTAATGAGTTTTGTTATACCGGAAGACAATAACTGATGAGTCACCTAAGGGATCCTCATTAATCTTAACTTTGTTTTCAGCCAAGAACTTGTTTGCATCAGCTGTGTCATTGTAATCTGTTGATAACAACACAAAATAATCATTGCGATTTTTTTTCTTTGAGAAAATCTTATGGATACCTGTGCTTAGCAAAGCCCATGGCAATCTCATTGTGGCAGTTGGTCTTATGGCCTGCCATATAAAAATTTCCAGCTGTAGCCATAGAAAGCCCCTGGAACTCAGAAGCCCAAAGAAGGTTGCCATGATTTTGAGCTGTAGCACCTAAGGATATAGAAAATCCTCTATATATAAAAAGAGAAACAGGAAATTACATATTGTTGAAGTTCATATAAATTAATATGGCAGCAAGGTAATGTGAAACCAAGATTTCCCTACTTTTCATTTGTCTTAAGAAACCCTGAAGAATTTTTTGTTAATTTGAGGGTAAGACTTAACTTTTAAGTATAGTTATTTGCAGTTGATTTGGTTAATAATGAAATAATATTGAGCTTTCTTTGGTTCAAAGTTGCAGTCAAAGTAAAGTCAAAGTCAAAGTCAATTAATCAATTAGTCAATCCACAATTTTATACTTCATTTTCATCTCTTTTTTTTTCAATACCTTGAATTAACATTGTCAGCTATAATTTTGTACTTTGTATTTATTTATAATAGAAATTTCAACTAAGTATTTATAACTTTAAAGATAAAGCCTAGTTTCTTAGTATAATTGTTTACGGTTGATTTGACAAAAAATGAAATAATTTCACTGCTTTCCTTGTTCTAAGTCAAGAAGTCAATTAGTCAATTGACAATTTAACTCTTGACTTATATCAGATTTTTCCAACATTATTAATGTAACATGTGTGAACAATGTTACCTATACTTTTGTAACAGGTATACCAACTTGCAAGATGACCATTAATTCAATAGAATTTTTAAGAAAGTATTTATAAATTTAAAGGTAAAGCCTACTTTCTTAGTATAATTCTTCACAGTTAATTTGACAATTAAAACAACAATACCACAAATTTTTTTGATTCAAAACAAAAGAATCAATTAACAATTTTACACCTCATTAACATCTGAATTATTTTTTTAATATCATTATTAAACTCTTTACGCACACTTATTTTTCAACAATACCACAATCTTACTCAATTCAAATTTTACATCTGCATTGGATTCATACATATCAGTCCAACAACGAATCGGTTTAACTGGTGCAAATATTCCCTGTATCTATTCTTTCATGTGAGTCAGTCGTATAAGACAGATTCAGGTGAACCCGAGTAAGGGTGGATTCACATTAGCCATAGTAGGGAGGAGGAATTGATGTGAGCAGAAGGGTTCGTGTGAATCGTATTAGAAGGTTTCACATGCCGTGTAGACTGGGTCCCGATGGCGGTGAACTCATCGACTGGACGACTTAGACCTGAACTTGGGTCTCATAAATGGTTCGGTGCCTACTCTCTCCTGTCGCTCGGTCCGGACCCTATTGATTGATTCCATGGGCCTCTTGTGTCTTATCGCTCTCTCCAGGGCCCACCATAGATAGGGGCTTTCTATGTAGTTAGGTCCTATGCCTCCAAATGCCTTCTATACCTCCAGTTTCAGAGGAACATAAAGAGAAACTCTTCTTAATAATTCACTGTAGCTTGCGTAAACAATTATCCAGATTTGTAATTTTTTGGCTGTTGTTTTCAAATACTAGCAATCGCATGTATAGGCATGCAACAATCAGTCGATAGGGGTCCACTACAAATGACTATACAAGGGGAGGAACGAGGAAACTTTTTTTTGGAATGCAATGTGAAATATAAACAATCAATAATAATTGCAATTGTTTGATTGAGTGGCAAAAGCGGAAGCGTGTTAATAAGGTAATATGGAATAACGTGATGTTAGTTCATATCTCACAGGCCATTGTGAATGAATCTTACTAGTTAGAACATATCCATTAATTTTAATTGTGAGCAAGCAATCGTCAATAACCACCTTATCATACATACAAAGTTTTTCTTAACTCATAGAGCTCAAAGGTCATTTTTGTGGCACCTTATCAAAGCTATCAGGGGGTATAAATTTAGTATGGTTAAGCGGGAAGCCCAACCAGTGGCACAACTTTCCCCATAGCCACCTTTTGGGATTTCTCACCCCACGCGAACTCCTGCCAGCTTCAGTTTAGTGCGGCCCCAAAGTGAGTATGTTGTGGATTTCTCACCTCGAGGGCAACCAAAAGTTCCATGGCCCTAGAGTGAGTATACTTTGGCCTTCTCACTCAACAGACAACCAAGAAGTTCCATTGGCCTAGGTGAGTACACATTTTCAAACAAACAAGCCTAGATCTAATCCACAACGTGTTGGACAAATGGTCAAAGCTTGATCCAGCCCATTTTCATTTTAGCGCTGGCGGTTTTACTTTCCGCATTGTATGATGTATATTTACGTAGCGCACAAATCATGCATGTCCTCGCGCACATGGTAGAGCACGACTTAGGATATTTGGATCCTGGGGTCTTCTTGCTTAACCTCCTTTGATCTTTGTTATGCTTTTTGATAGCGCATTGGTATAGGTGGACTCTTCAACCCGAATGTCTACTTTAGCATGTGAGTTTGGAAACAGTTCATTCTCTCATAAAGTGGGGGCTTAATGCATTGCCAAAAGGTATATACTGCTAGATATAAGGAATAATTGATGAAAATTTGGACTTAATGAGGGCCGCCCAATTTACAGTGTTTGCATGGTGTTGTAACACATCTTCACACTTTCAGATTGCATGTATTCACCTAAATAACGCACCCGAGACCTGAAACAAAGGTGAGATCTTGTAGCTCGGCACCTCACACTTTCAGGCGTGGCTCCGGTATTTTACGCTGCGTAGCTTTGAAATGGCCCTTTAATGCACTTACAAGCCTTAATTAAGTGTATTGTTGAAGAAGAACCTGATAAACAACATTTAATACATCTTAATCTCCAGCATCCACTCAAAATTGCCCAAGTGGACTAAGTCACAACCTTGGGCGACTTAGTCCCATTTGGCACAAAAAAGAATCTAATTTAAATTTCTTTTAGGTTTTTATTCCTTAAGATCTAAGGTCAGCCTATGATGAGGTATTTTCGGGAATTAAGGAATAATTGTGTATAAATATAGGGCTTTCCATCTCATTTTGAAGGAACTCATCCTAATCCATAACTCATTATCATTCATACATCATTCATCATGTTTTCAAGTCAAGCAAGCTAGGGTTTTATCATTGCAAGTCATCATGATAGCTTCCAAGGACATTCAAGGGCAGATTATTCATGTTTTTCTGCACAGACTCAAGATAAATCTTCATGGAAAGGTAATAACTCCATTATTTCATACTCTATTACATTCTTTCTTCATTTGGTTTCATTACCAAAAGAGGGGTTTGACCAAGGCAAACCCCCATGCCCTAACATCCAACATTTCTCCTTCTTGTCTTGTGTGTTTGAAAATTTAGGAACTTTAAGGGTTTGAAGATCATTGAAGAAAATATTGAAGACTTTTTGAAGACATATCTTTGTTGACCTAGCCAAAATATCAACAAAAGGTCACCTTCAAGCCCAAAAATTAGACTTTTAGAAGCAGACACTTGTGGGAAACTAGAGTGTAGAACTAATGCTTTCGTTTCCACTTATGAATTTTTAGAAATTCAGAAGTGGACTATCGCCACTAGTGGTGACTTACTTCCAATGAACATTTTTTTCATTTTTTTTTTGTAGATTTGGATACCCATTTGGCCAAAACGGGTTTCTAAGGAGTTTTTTCCAGAATTGGGACTCTATGAAAAGACATGAAATGTCAAGTAGATATGCATCCCAATCAGAAATGCTAGGAAGAAAAATATCCCATTGCAAAGAAGTGCTGGAAGCTCTCGAAGAAACGACTCTAAAATCTGATGACGCAAAAGGAGGAGGTAGAGGAATGATGATTTTGGGTATGTGTAGAATCATGATGGATTAGGAATTTGGATGTATGGTTTTGGAAGATTATCACATATCTTGATTCTAATGTTGAGCTATGAATAAAATTTATTGATGTGGTAGATTATGAATGTATAATATTTGAACCAATATAAATCAAAATGTGTGATGATAATGGCATGTTGTTGGAAAGAGAGAAGATCAAGAATATGATATGTTACTTAGTGTGAGGTGTCATGAAATAGAAGACATGTCTCTTTAATTCTATCATCAATATTTAAAATGTTTGATTTGACAAAAAAATGATGTTAGATAAATAGATATCCCATAATTAAGAAGACACGTGAACTTATTAAAATGAACCTATATTTGCATATACAAAATCTAAGATGTTTATTAATGATCTCTTTCTTTCCCTCTTATGGGGGAGCATTTGTAATGTATATATGTGATGGATTTGGTACTTGGTATCATGGAGTCCTCCATCGTTCATCACTTGATTGTATATTTTATCTCTTTTGGAAAGGTCTTTTTTCCCTTGTGGTTTACCTCCTTTTCTCCATTTGTGAGATATTGCATTTGCATTTGTACATAGGTACCTAAAATGGCCTCATAGCCAGGACCCATCTTTCATCATTTGCATAATAATTGCTTCTCTCTAAGTTGCATTTAAGGGGGGTGTTCCTATAAATAGGTAATTTTCCTAACTATTACTTAGTGAGGTCCTATTTACATGTTAAGTCAATTTAGGTCCTAGAAATATTTAAGTTATTTTGATAAGATTTTTTTTATATTTTATTAAATATTAGAGTCCTAGGTCATTTAATGTTGGATCATGTCATTTAATAATGAGACTTGTTTAATGTTTGTTACTTCATCACACCTTGTACATATAAGCAAGATCATTGTACACTTTTGTAACATACCTCATCATCATATTTGATAGATATTAATATCAAGAAAGCTTATTTATTGCTCTCTTGTAGAAGGTTTTCATTGTTTTTGCTAGTGGTCCTAGGATAGAGCTAGTTTTCAACTCCTACAAGTGGAAATTTGAGTCACTAGAAGAACTACAAAGTAGGTATCACCTTCAAAAAAAATTATGTTATATTTTCACCACCAAGATTTAAAAGATAGAAAGAGAGCTTGGCGATGATGTTTCCATTGAATAAATGGGCCATGTTGCATGAAAATGTAAATATAGTAGAATGATGATGGTTATGTGATCACCGCATGAATATAAGAAAATACACATGAAAAGTTAAACATTTTATAGTAAATAGAAAAGAACTGGTTATTTATACACTATCCAGTTTTCTCTAATGTTTGAAGTAGTCATCTAAAACATGGAATAAAAAATGTAATACTTATGTTGAATATGAGGATTTCTAGGAAAATTGTGGTTACTATGTTTAGTTTCAAAAATGAAATAGCCAATTTATTTTTTCTTTTAATGCTTTGATACCATTTTGTTTATTAGTAGGACTAGGGTGCTTAAATATAAAATTTCATCATACCTTAAAATCAAATATCTAGGTTTTATTAAGTTTATCTTAGGCATGGAGATTAGGGGAAATAGAGGTAACTTGAAACTTTGGCTTAACTAGAAGAAGTATTTTAGCTACATGTTGCATTATTTAACGATGCAATATTTTAATTTAAATAGTGTTCCTAAATTACTATATCCATGAATATAGTTATTTCTCAAAAAAAAAATGTCATGAGGGAGAGGAAAAAATTCATGTTTTATATGTTAGTGTTATTAGACATCTTATGTATGAAATATTTTTTACAAAATTAATCATTGTCCAAGTAGTTGGAGTTTTGATTAGGTTTAGTCCTAATTTGGGAAAAAATAATTGAGATACAATAAAGGGTTCTAGCTCCTATAAGTTTTAATAATAATTTTATTAAATACATATCATATTAAATTTAAAGTATGTTCCTAACATCTTTTTAGTGAAGTGGGAAGCAACTTGAACTCTTTATCAAATGATGCATATGTTTCAAATAATAAGCTAGATAGTATGAATTTTATTGATAAATTGACAATATTAAATTTTATTAAAAATCAACAAGTCCATTGACAATTTTGTACTTCATTTAAACAATTAATCAATCAATTGATAATTTTTTGTTTCATTTAAATAGTTAATTATTCAATTAATATTTTTGTACTTCATTTAAACAGTAAATCAATCAATTGAAAAATTTGCACTTCATTTAAACAACCAATTAGTCTAAGTGAAACTTTTGCACTTTATTTAAACAATCAATCAATTGAGTGACAATTTTGCACTTCATATACATAGTAAATTTGTCAACGGAAAATTTTAGACTTCATTTAAATAACTAATTAGTCAATTGCAATTTAGAACTTCATTTAGAAGTTGATTGACTATTTGAAAATTTTGCACTTCATTTAAATAGTTATTTAGTCAAATGAAAATTTAAAAGTCAATAGTCAATTGACAGTTTTGTACTTCATTTAAATTATCTATCAATTAGTTGAAATTTTGTAATTTATCTAAATACATAATCAATCAACTAATAATTGTACAATTTATTTAAAAATTAATTATATAATTCAAAATTTTGCAGTTATTCAGAAGTCGTTGGCTAAGTCGCCTTGGCTTAAAGCGCTAAGATTCCACAAGAAGGGTATTCAAACTTTGCAGCAGGAGTTTCACAAACCCACAATGTGCATCATTCCATGAGAAGATTTTTGTGCCCTTTACAGGCTTCAAAACTAGGACCGTGTTACTTATGATGTTCTAGTGAATTCTATTCCTACAAATATGCTTCATAAGGTGGGAATTCGTGGGACCAAGCCCTGGTGGAAGGACTGGAAGTGGTACCCAGACACCCCTTTTAGGAATTACAAGCCCAAACTTGGTTTTGATGGCTTTCACCACACTTTCCTATGATTGAAATTTTGAACCACAGATGGCTTCTTCAATCCCCCACTCATGTCTGGTGAAAGAGATTCTCTGCCACTTGGTTTGCAAGTGTTGAGCTGAAACTTTCCCACTTTGCTTGTTGTATTCTTTTCCAAGACTTTCCTATGGGTTTTGGGCTTGTTCACTTAGGGGTCCATGACCCTTATTGCCCAATTTTGTGGGCAAGCTAAGTCTTTTAAGCATCTCTTCTATTTTTACACTAGAGCTCAACAATTTTGGAATTAGATTCATGACTTCTTTCGACCTTTTAGATTGGAGCCATTCTATTGGCATATGATTCTACTGGGAGATTCGCCTAGACTTCCTGCTAAATATAGCTAGCTTTGGCACACTTTTAGGGTGGAAATCCTCTTCAATATCTAGAAACACAGAAATGTCTTCACATTTGCTAACACAAAAATGGATAAATTTTATTCTTTGTATTCTAAAACTATTATTTTCCCTAATTTGCTCTTGCAGATTGAAGTTCAAGCCAAGAAGGTTCCACTTGAGGTGGCTCACCTTCAAGTGTTTTTGGATCATTGGGGCAATGCACCACGTACTGTTGCTCGGGTGCCTACTTCACCCACTTCCTCTCGTGATAGGTCGCCCTCTCGAGGCTAGCAACGTAGTGGACCTGCTCACCCCCACTCTCAACCTCCTCTTCAACGTGGTTCCCGCCCTCCTCGGTGGACTCATTCTCCTCCTCCGCGGGCTAGCCAGGGGTGGCCCTCTAGAGGAGCTATAGGGAGCAACAATGGTGGTTCCAGGTGGCCCTCTAATAACACTCGTACTACTAGCTTTGGTTGGCCAGATTCTGGAAAATGCTTTCTGTGTCTGGCGCTTGCAATCTCACCCTGGCGCGAGGATAAAGATAAAGAGAAAAAGAAAGAAAAATATGTTGATGATGGATGGGGTCCCCCTCCTGACGTCACTCCAGACCCCACTAATGTATGGGTGAAGCACATGGATGACAAAGACCCTCCTGGCTCTGCTAGCACTACTCTAGCCACTTGATGGTCATTTTATTTTATAATTGTAGTGTTTATGGACTTTTGGGCTAGGCTCAGATGACTCTAGTTTTTGGTTTTCTAGGCTTTTCCATGTGTGACTCTCGAGATGTGCCTTTTTACCACCCTTTTTTTTTTGTGAATATGTAACTTTATCTTTATTTAATAATACAAATAGCTGCCTATTCATAAAAAAAAAAATCAACACCATATAAAATACTATTTCTTGTCAGTATTGCTTTGCCCTATTTTAGTTCTTTTTAGTTGATAAGTGGTTGTTTTGTAAGTAGTGTTTGGTGGTTGAACTTTGTTATTTTTTTGAGCTTTATTGTCTTAACCTTCCTTCCTATCCAAGGGTCTAGGATCCTTCAAAATCCCATTTTACCTTTATAAAAAAAAAACTAATCACTCGATTCACAATTTTACACTTCATTTAAATAGTTACTCACTAAATTGACATTATAAAATTTCATTAAAATTCATAGTCAGTTGACAATTTTGTACTTCATTTAAATAGTTAATCAGCCAATTGATGATTTTTAACTTCATTTAAACATTAAATCAATCAATTGACAATTTTGCACTTCATTTAACTAGTCAATTGGTCAAAATTGATAATTGTGCACTTCATTTAAATAGTTAATCAGTCAAGTGGCAATTTTGCACTCCATTTAAACAATTAATCAGTCTAGTGAAAATTTTGCACTTCATTTAAACAACTAATCAATCAATTGACAATATAAAAGTCCATTTAAAAGTCAATCGACTATTTGACAATTTTACACTTCATTTAAGTAGATATTCAGTCAATTGATAATTTTGCACTTCATTCAAACAGCCAATTAGTTAATTGAGAATTTACACTTCATTTAAACACATAATCAATCAATTAATAATTTCTTTTTTTTTCAAAATCAATTAACAATTTCACTCTTAATTAGACATAAAAATCCTTCAACATCATTAATGTCAATGTGAACATCAAATACTATTTCACCTACACTTTTCTTTGTCTTTTCTAAAAGTATCACAACTTAATTCAACATAATAACAATTTCACATTAGATTTACTTGAAGAATTGTTCTCTTTTGTCAAAACAATGTTACCCATGCTTTTGTCCTTTTACATTTTTTTCCAAATACCCAGGAAAATGCAAGAGCACTCACAGTGGGTAAAGCTTTTGAAGATGTGGGCGTCCATCAAATCTCCAATGCATGTAACTACAGTAGCATTGGTTCAGTGCCATTGACGTGTGGACCAGTTCATAGGAACAAAAGACTTGAGTAAGGAGATCTAGAATTCTAGTATACTGTTGCGTGGCATACACGCCACTTGAGGATAGTGACCGTTGAACGAAATTATAGTATACTGTTGTGTGGCATACACGCCACTTGAGCATAGTGACCGTTGAACGAGTACCTGTAAATGAATGCTTATACAGAAAGAAGTGAACTCCTTTTCTCATTCGAGCCCTTGACATAGATAAGAGATCTGAAAAAATCGCTAGAAACTAAGCATTTGAACATTCATCTATCATAGAGTTTGTCTGCCAGGACTTGAGCTCTGTCATATCTCAAGAACTGGGATTACAATGTTTAGTCTTCTATCAATGTAGCGGATAAGTTATCTGACATCTAGTAATTCAATTTTTTATTTAATACTCAGTAATTCTATTTTATATTAGAAATATAAAATTAATATGTTAGAGTATGTGTTTGTGCATGGGTGGTATGGATTTTATGTGTTACAAATTCTAGTTGTATGTGGCTGGATTCAACAATTAATAATAAGTGCTAAATAATGGAATAAAATAAACTTAGACAAATATAGTTTTTTTTCTGTAGAGAAATTAAATATTATCTGATTTTGAAATATTTGCATATAGATTTTGTAGTAATGGAAAAAGTATCCTTTTTCTTTACATGATTTTTGAACAATTGTCATTGAATTAACCTAATTTTGCCTAGGTTTAATGTTGTAATGTGTTGTAACACATTCACATTGATCTTGGGCCCCTTTTTTAATAAAATGTACTTAGCTTGTACCCCTTTTATGGTGTTGTAAAGTGTTGTAACACACTCTCACACTTATCTAGGGTCCTCTTAATTAATTGTGGTTAATTAGAGTTATTTAGCCCCTATAATTCAAATTTAAGCCTTATTTGCGACACCTTCTGAGGATCCATCCTGAAACTCATAATTCAAATTGTAAAACATTTAAGTGGGAAAAATTAAGGTTGTAGAAATTGGTGCTAGGACCCATTCACCCTAGGTGGTGAATGGGTCCTCCCTCTATAGGACCCCCCTTTCTTTGTAGATTCTACATAGGTTTTTGATGTTCTTTCATCCCATGAAGGCATGGTCTTCGAAAATTGTGCCAATCGCCCTAGGTGCCGAATGGGTCCTCCCTTAATGAGGACCCCCTTTTTGAATTTAATTCTAGTGGGATTTTAATAATGTTTATTTCCAAATCTAGTGTCGGCTTGAATTGTTTGAATTTCGGGGTTAATCTTTTGATTTAGTATAAATATGGGGTTAATTCACATTGTTTCTCCTAACAAGAGCTATCAAGTTTACAAGACATCCTAGCAACTTCAAGAGAGCATTATAGAGCATTTCAAAGGCATTTCAAGATAGAGTTTATTGCAGCAATTCAAGATCGTTTCATCATGACAAAGGTTTAGTGCATTCATGCATGTTGTTGAGCTAAGATATAGTTAATGTAGAATTGAAGATCTACTTGCAAACATTGTTTCACATCTTATTCAAGATCAAGATCTACATTCTTCATGACAACTACATGTTAGTTTACAAATTTATCCTCTAAAACAACATCCAAGATATCATCAATTACATATTTCATGTCCATGCTTCAATTTCATTATTTCATCATTTTGTATGATTACCTACAAGGGGTTTGACTTAGGAAAACCCCTATTCACTAACAATCAGCAATTTTTTATCCCCCTTGAGTGTGTGATTGTAGATTTATAGATTGAAGATCAAGTGGAGAAGAAGTTTAGAGCAAAATTGCCAAAGTTCTCAAGTTGCAAGATTGACTTTCATAGTCCAAGAACCAAGAATTGAAGCTACCAAATTTATTACAAGTTTTTGGGAGATGAAGAACAGGGATCTGAGAGTACATAAATCAAGGAAAGTAACCCATCTTAGTTTCAGAAACCCTAACAAGGACCCATTCACCACTAAAGGCGAATGAGTCCTTGGTGCCCTAAAAACAAGCTTCTTGCAACAAGGTACACATCATTTAAAGCTCTAAAAACTCCCCTCATAGTTGCTATAACAGTTAGGTTTAGTTTCTGTTTGTTATTGATATCTTATCATACACAAAATCACATAATATTAGGGTGAAAAACATAGTGGTTTATCATCTTGATCAATTCATTTTGGTAAACCCTAATTCTCCACCTAAACATTAATGGTGAACCTGAAATATTGAATATTACGATTTTCTAATTTTGAAGTCTTTTCTTGCATCCTAGGTTAGATCTTTCATTCATTTGCATCTTATTTGCATTGAATTAGATCTTATTTAGGGTTTCTTGCATTGCATTCAAAAATTGCACCTCATCTAGGGTTTAGATTTGCATTGTTTTGCATCTCTCTAAATATGAAAAATACAAAAATAATTCAATCATTTTGCATATCATTTAGATCTTATGAAATCGCATTTGAAAATCAAAACAAAATTGCATTTCAACCTAGGTCCTTGCATTCATCTTTTCATTGCATTTCTAGAAAATATGAAACGTAAACTTACTACCTTAGACCTAGAACTGAAAGACATTACTAAAAGCTTGAAAATCATTAAAAACAATTTAAAATACCTAACAAAGACCCATTCACCCTTACTAGCAAATGAGTCCCTGATCATATCAAACTTGAAGCTTTTGGCATCTAAAAAGCCATTAAAAATCACTCTGAAATCAATAAAAACATCTTAGAAATATCTAACCAGGACACATTCACCCTTACAGGTGAATGAGTCCCTGTTAGCTATTGATTTGCATTTTCTAGAAATTAAAATCTCAGTTTTAGGCTTTTTTTTTCTATTGTTATTTTTCCTGTTTTAGTTTCTTGATTTGTTGTTTCATCAAATTCATTGCATATAGCTTAAATTGCTTCATTTCAATGTATTTTCAAGAATCAAAATTGTATTTACAACATTTCATTTTTAGTTTATTACATTGTGTAATCAACAAATTACATTACTTAGAATCTAAAAATTGTGTTTTATTCTTGGTTGTTGCATTTCCATTTTTCTATTTTAGGGTTTGCACACCAGGGTTGTAAACTTTGTATGAGCTTTACAACTTGGCATCCTATTAGTAATACTATTGTGAGACATAGTTTGAGGCTCATGTCATCCCACGATATCTCACTCACCATGGATCTTGGGTTTCCTAAATCTCTTTCCAATAGTGTTGATAATCAACCCTCCATAGCTCACAGTTTGCATACTTCATTTCCCATGACTTCACCTCCTACAACCAATGTGCTTACTGTTACCAACACCATCCCTACCATCCCTAGTTCCACTCAAGCTTTTGGGACTACTCAAAGCCATGGTGGAATTCCAATTTCATCCTCCATGATACCAATGTCCATTCCTACATACACTAGTACACAACCTAAAACAACCTTTCAACCCATAACAACCTTTCAACCTACAAAAACCTTTCAACCTACGACAACCATTCAACCAACCACAACAATCATACCTACTAGCACTGTATACACTTCCTTAGGTATTCATATCCAATCGAACATAGTAACCCCTCAATAATCCACCTTAGCCAACCTACAACTCACTAGCCCTCTGCATACATACACCACTTCATCTTATTCCCCTCAACCTTACAACCAAAATGATCCTCTCATTAGCTCACTTTTGCAAACTATGACATCTCTCCAACAACAAGTTTCAACATTACAACAAAACAACAACCAACCTTTGCAATACATCAAATCCAACCCGCTATCTTTTTACATATTAAGAGAACAAATGCCACAAGGTATAGAAGTGCCTTGATTCGAGAAATATGGTGGAAAAGGAGATCCTATAAGCCATGTTTTTTCTTTCACGGCCTTGTGTAGTGATTTCATCTTTGAAGATAAACTTTTGGCTAAGCTATTCCCTAGGTCCTTGAAGGATATTGCTTTAGATTGGTTCTCTTCTTTATCAAACAATTCATTTGGTTCATTCAATGAACTCATTGATTCCTTTTACAACCACTTTCATATTCACATGGGTCCCAATATGACCCATGTTGATTTAATGACATGCAAACAAAAAGAGGATGAGAAAGTGACTGATTTCATAGTAAGATACCAAACACTTTATTCACAAGTAAACATTAAGATTCCTTACATTGACCTTCAATAAATGTCTATTGCCAAATTACAAGATAAACTCCAAAGAAAACTTGAAACGTTGAGATTTCCATCCTTCACACAATTATGTACAACCATTTGTGATTATCAAAATTCAACTTGTGGTCATGATGTGAAAAATCCCCCTAGTCGTACTGAAAATCCCAAATCCACGACCTTTCAAGAAAAAAAAAGGGCTTCCTACAACTAAATTCCCCTCAAACAAGTCAACAAACTAATAATCAAGTGGTTGCTATAAAAATGACCACTCCTTTCAGGGAAAGGGAGAGAGATTTCACTCCTTTACATGATTCCCTTCATAATATCATGCTACAACTTATTGAAAAGAATATGCCTGCGTTACCTCCTATTAGAGAATGTGACCCTAATATACCATTGCCTAGAGGCTTTCAAAAAAATGCTTATTGTCATTACTACCAAGAAAATGGACATGGTACAAAATACTGTAAATGTCTTAAACATCTTGTGCAAGACTTTATTGATTCTAATCATTTACAAATCAGAGGTGTGAATGATCAAGGTAATAAGTCTATAGCCCCTCCTAATCAAAATTTGTAAATCTTGACAAATCCCATGCCTAAGCACACTATTTCATTTGTCAAAGCTAGTGAAATGAAGAATGATGTGATGAATGTTGACACGAATGATGAAAACATACAAGATATCAATGATGAACAATTGATTAAAATGGTAGGATTTATTGAAGCTAGACCTCGTAAGGGATCAACTAAAAAGCCTCTTGATATTGTTTTCTCACAAAATGACATACTTAAGTATGCACTTGATGGTCCTCTTTACATAGCTGGCTGAATCAATGACAAGCCCACTAATGGGATATTAATTGATCCTGTCTATGGAGATAATGTGATTACTAAAGAATTCTTATATCTGTGTGAACTATATCAAGAAACATATGAAAAACCAAAATCATGGATGAAAACACATAATGTATTTCCTTTCCCTACGATAGGCTCGATAGATCTCACTTTAAAGGTCGAAAGTTGAAAACACTAACTGTATCATTTTCCCTCTTCCCACAATCAGACCAATTTCTTGTGAAGCTAGGTTATCCATGGCTTGGCTCCATGAATGTAATCCTTTGGTTGTGCATAAATGCCTAAAGTTTCCATTTGGCAATAATATCTTTACTGTGCGTCATAATGGATTTAATCTTGCATCGACCCGAGGGAATCTTTTATTAGATTTCTTTTGGACCAAGCCTATGGAACCTATCAAACCTCATGATGATTTATTTATCAAATCAGTTCAACAATTCAAAGCAAAGAAAATAACAGAATTATCCCTTCAAAACATGCCTCAGCCTATAATTGAAACACCTATCCTTGATGAAATAATGATTGAACCAAAATCCTTTCCAAACATACCAGAACAACCTATAGAAAAACCTCCTGTAATTTCCCACAAGAGACCATGAGAAAACAAAAACAATCCCATTGTCCCTCCTAGAATCAAACAAGTTTAGAAAGTCAAAGAGAAAGTGGTTGAACAACCTATTGTTTTCACTTCTATTCCTCCCAAGGAAAAGAAGGAACCTGTGATTGACAAACCCGCTCTTACACAAACACAAATTGACAATAGATTGAAACAAAATCAAAGTTCTAGAGAGCATAGGCGTAGACAACGTTCTATTGCTCATAGATTATAAACTCAAGGAGACAAAAACAACATAGAAAATCAAAATCTAAACCTACCTAAAGCAATGCATGATGATTCTATACCCTCACTACAACATAAACAAGAACCTTCCATGGACATTGTCATTTGACCTCCTGTTGTGATAAATCTAGATAATGACATTGACATTGCGAAGATTGATTAAGAAGTGCATGATGAGTTGAATACATTGTTTTCTTCTTCTGTGAACTTAAATGAAAAATCTTCTAAAAATAGTGTTGAACCTAGCATTTCCCCTAGTTTGGCTCTTTCTCTTGTCCCTTTGATTAGTTGTCATCCTTACGTTTATACTGACTGAGATTGAGATGTGAAAAACCTTCTCTAGGTTGACTCGCATGTGCCTTACTATTATTTTACATTTTCATGTTTTCTTCATGTGATTGCATGTGTGTAATGTGGTCCCCCATGTGTTTTCGTTTGATGTATCTATATCGCCTTGTGCATTCCTCTATATGTAACTTCATTCTTCTCTATGTCATAATCATTTTCCATTTGTCTTACGTTTTCCTTTTGGGGATGACACAAGGCGTCAAGAAATTCAAGTCTCTTCCATGTTGACCTGAAAGGATTTTTCTTTATTTTCACTCACTTTGTGTCATTCTTCTAATTCTATGAGTATTTGGGGAATGATGACAGCTCCATAGTCTATGACAACACTATAGCAAAGACATACTGACCCCAAATCCATAGATCACTTATGTATTTGTGGGGGCTGAAACATAAGGAAAAGGGGGAGGAGATTGTTGCTTATGGTTTAGGACATATAACAACCCACTTTCCTTTCCCTTGGTTTCACTCAAGAATAACCCTAGAGGTATCAATGCAAAGGAGAAAAAGATCTTGCTATAAGGTTGTCCTAGGGACTAAATGTAAATGAATGAGGGGTTCACCACCAAGTTTAGACTTGGAAAAGATAATGAAATGAAAGATGAAATGAAAAACCCTAATATGATGCAAACTTGATTTAAATGACCTAGAAATGTAAGTAAAACAAAATAGAAAGATGGAAGATGGAATGGGTGTACCTAAAAACCTAACAATGATTGGAAGGAGTCTTGAAATGCTGGAAATTTTGACTTTTTGACCTAGTGGGACTCATTCACCATTCTAGGCCAATCAGTTCCAATTATGGATTTTTGCACAAGAGCAGATTTCGAGCAAAAGGGTATCTGAATGTGTAAAGATTTCTAGAAAACATATATAGTGGAATTTATTCACCACTTATGGAAAATCAGTCTTGTTTCACTTTTTTGGGAATTCAAAGTTCAAATCTATACCTCTTAGTCTGCTATGTCTTTCTTGATTGATTTCCAAATCTGAATCTACAAAAAGACTTGCAAAATAGAATATATACTTGATTTTCTTATGGGAGTTTTCCTTGGTCAAACCCCTAGTTTGGTAATTAAACCTTGATGGAAATAATGAAATAAGCATGTAAATGGGACTATAGATCCTAAACTTAAGTGTCTCTAAAATTATGAAATCTAAAATGCAATGCAACCCTATTCTAATGTGTAAGAATAAGATGCATGGATGAAATATGAAAATGAATGACTCACTTGGAAAGATCCCTGATCACCCCAAATAAGCCTCAATGATGCTTATACCTTCCTTAGGATGAAATTAGAGTGATAATGGAGGATGGAATCACTTACGAAACAAGTCATTAGGCTTGAGTTCATGGCTAGTTGCATCTCCCCAACCTAGAATCCATCATGATTCACCATAGAAAACCATGATCAACCCTTGACAATGCTAGATCTTGAATAAAAGTGAGCTTAAAGAGCTGCAAAAAGACAATAATGTTGCTCCAATACTTCAACTTTGCTGCAAATGGACTCTTGAATGCTCTTGTGAATAATACTTGAAAGCTTGTAAATGCTTGGATCTTGAATTTGCTCTCTAAAATGCTTACTTGGATGAGAAAATGACTTAGAAGCTTGCTTATATATGAATTAACACCTAATTTACCATTATTTAGATCTCAAAATATGACATCCACAAAAAATTTGAATTAAAAAGGGGATTTTCCTACTCAAAATTAAAAAATCCCCCAAATGGGACTAATTCGCCATCCCTAGTGAATGGGTCCCACCCTATGTTTTTGAGGTAGGTTTTTGGAATTTTTAATGTTTTAAGTGATTTTGTTAGGTTTTAACTCAAATAAGCCTCAAGATCCAAAATAATGGGTCTTAGGGGCCTATTAATGATGAATTAAAGGGTAATTAATGCAAGGGTACCAAAATAGGTCCAAATTAGGCAAGGGATTGTAGTATCTCAAAGAAGGGATTACAATTTTCATTGCCACATTTAGTCCTCACTTTAGCACCCATATGACTCTACATGCATATGCAAGCTAAAGGACTTTGAGCAGTACACTTTAAAAGGATACTCATATGGATTTATTCATAACATGAGAGAATGAAGCCACCAATGTAGCTCCTTGCAAAACCACAATGTTAGGAGCCGCATCCTACAACACAAATTTGTTAGTTGTCCAAAAATCCTCTTATCTAACTTCTTTTCAAAGTCAAATTTGAGGGTAGATGTATGCCTCCCCTTGATTCCGCTTGCTTTACGGAGGTGGAATCAAGGTAGTAGTCTAACCATATTGAATATGGTAAGTCATATCATAGGGTATTTCCAAGTACCATACCACATGATGATAGACATTTGATTAAGGTGGGCATGAAATCATGATTCCAACACAATAAATGGTGCTGAAAATAAAGCTCTCTAGCACCTGTTATGTTAATTTGAGTGGACACTTTTTAACCCTAATATAGTAAAAACTCTAATTTTTAACATATATAAGAGTGAAAAGTTAAGTTATTTCTAACTATTTTGTTACATACCTTCTTGTAGCATGAGTCTGGTGAAGAGTAATTGAGAATTCCTAGCCTCTGAGACTAGATGTCCTACGAGATCAGGTGGCTTGCGACAAGCATCATTATTAGCTAAGTTGATTTTTCTATCGTAGCTTCGTATTTATGCATTTATTTTATGATTTTTCATGTTTTTATGAATTATTAGGTTTATTTAGAACCTTGGAAAAATTTTCACAAAGCATCCCTTTTTTTCACAGTGTCCCTTTTTCTCGCGAAGTGTCTATTTTTGTGACAAAGTGTCTTGCTTCTTCGTGAAGTGTCCCAAAAGGGGTCTAAAGTGTCTAGGACCCTTAGTAGAGTACATTGAAACAACTATAGTAAAAGTTATGGATTTTTGATATAAAGATTTAAGATTTTAGAATTCTTGTAGGACATATATTTTTGTTATTTTGTTAGACTCCTCGCCATTCACAGTAGCATCTTGGCAGAAGACAGATCATTCGCCTCTGAGACCTAGCCCCCACTCTTTTAGGAGAGGATATAGAGATACTACATACTATGGGATTATATTAGGCATACCACATTCCCCCATGAGGTACCACGATGCTATGTTCATGGCACTTGCAGAGCGGTGGAATGAAAACACATGCATGTTTCATCTTCCTACCTATGAGATGACCATTACACTAGAGGACATACATTGCATACTCTGAGTTCTGATTCAAGGTGAGAGGGTACATTTTTTAGCAGATCAATCATCTAGCGAGATGAAATACGACATGTAGTTTTTCCTTGGAGGTCCAGTCCATGATAGTATGGTGAGTCTTCAGATTGATTTAGCCATGCTATTATATTCGTGGGCCCCACTGGTTGCATTGATTATGATGTTCACAGTAGCACTAGTACTCATCCCTGATGGAAAAGGAGCACACTTAGAGGGAGGAATAGTACACATGATTCAGAGGATGGTAGGGCATAGGACCATGTACACCTAGGGGCACAACATCCTAGTGCACAGGTCTATATTATGATCTTGGGAAATTTTCATTTCGGGAGATTGAGAGTATGGTGCATTGTACAATGTTGTACGTGTGGTGCCTAGAGCATATCACGTGCACCAGACCGACAAGATTTTGATGTGCATCAGCCCAAGGGTATCCTCAGGTATTTAGCTAGATCCACTGTAGTGGGTATGGCAGTATTGTGAATTACATATTTGGAGGGTCTGATTCGACTAACTAGATGAGGAGGAGGTCATATGGAGACCTTACCAGCTTATTCCACAATAGTTGGATAAGACCCATCAGATGAGGAGATTGCAGATGGATAGGTTTTTGATAAGAAAACACAATTACATAGTACAACCTTTCTACTATGATTGTGTCATGCAATAGTTTGGACAGGTCCATATACCACCCAAGGCATGATCCTTTTGCAGGAGATCAGTATGGAGTGTATAGAGTCCTCGTGATGTTAGAGACAGTTCACTGCTAACGATGTCATCTATAGTGGCTTTGATGATGATCATCATGATATGCCTTCATTCTCCAACACATAAGACATTGGTACCATAGATTCCTATGAGAATTGGTGGGCAGCAGCACAACTTACTCTAGTATTCCTAATGGATTAGTCGATAGGTGATGCAGGACCACTACCTGATCTAGGAGATGAGGAGGAGGATAGGGCTGAGGAGATACACTTTAGGGCTACAAAAATATTCACACATGTGATAGATGAGGAGTACGATGAGGATACATATCTTGATTATGATAGCCTGGAGGAGGAGGATGAGGGGGAGGATGAGGAGGACGACGAGAGGGAGGAGTAGCCCATGAGCGAGGGTGATGATACAACAGAGGAGGATCCAAGGGGCCACGAGTGGGAAGAGCCCTCTCTCATTAATGTTACTAGATCATGATCAATAACTACAGCAGACACAAGTACCCATAGTCATGGAGAGGGTAGCAAATCCTCCATGCCCCACACATGATGAGGTTATCTTTACACAGTCAGCTAGAGAGCTAGGTGATGATATTTTATTTTCTACTATGTTTTATGCTTATGTTTATGTTTTAATTTTATGCCCATATATGTCATGATGTGTACTGATTATATTAATGATTTCTATCTTATAGGAGTTGTGAGAGACCTTCATGATCTCTATCGTTAGGTTGTTGTGGAGATAGTTCCCCCATCAGTCTACAAGGAGGATGTCAATATAGACTATGTACCCCACCTGTCATACCCCTCCTATTGTTGTTTGGACTTGTTATTTTTCTATGTTTTTGCTTGATACTTTGAGACTTTGATAGTTACTGTTATTGTTTGGATTGGTGGATTGGGTAGTTTAGACTGCTACTTTATTTGATGACATGGATATTATGATATGACATATGGTTTGGTGATGTTTAATTTGATTTCATTAGTATATTGTGATGCAGTGGATTAATAATTATTTTATGATGATATGATGTGATCAGTTTAGTTTAGCAATGTTACTTTATATTTAATGTTGTAATTGTTAGTATAATTTTGGTGAGAGGACAGTGTAGCACCACTCATTTACAAGTGCCTTGCTATGCTGCAATTCCTTCTCATGATATGATATTTTTGATTATATATATACATGTTGTACACAACCTTGTTTGTATGCAGGAATTGCAAGAACAGAGTCTCAATTCCACTTGCTTTGGCAGGACAGGGTGAGCATCAATTTAACCCAACGGGCATGAAGTTGAAACAGAGATGACAAGGAAGTCACCTCATCCCATGTTTGTCAAACCATCTTATGTTTAGTGGTATTGTGCATCTTTGACCTTTGTCATTTTTCATTTTATTATAGTGGTTTTGTGTGAGTGTACTTTTGATATTTATTTTGCGTTGGTGTTTAGTATGAAGTAATTTAAATAATTAAATGTTGATAATAGTGTTGGAATAGTTTGTATTAAAATATAAAAGTCTTATATTAAAAGCCATATAATTTATTAAATGATAAATAAATGGAAAGGTGTAAATTAAATTATTTAAAATTGATATTTTGATAAATTAATTAAAATAGCATGTTGAGGATAATTATGAAATAAAATAATTAAATAAGTTAAAATTGTGTGAATTGGAAGTAAAACTTGTAAAATAAAAATTAAAACAAAAGTGTTGTTAAATAGGAAAAAAATCAATAAAAGAAAGAAAAGATGAAAAGGACCAATGAATGTTGAGTTTTGGCTGAAAAGCTGGTAGTAAAATAGAAAAATTCTTTTAATTTTGATTTATGGAGTTTTTGAAAAAGAGGAAGATATCTTTTTATTTAATAGCAATATTATGGATTTTTCATTCACGGGAATGGACAAAAGCTTCAAAATATAGGAGTTCTGAAAATTGGATCCTCGGGGGTTTCTCTGTAGAATTTATTTATTCATTGTTCTGGAAAAGAGGCTTTTCTAGATTAAAATTTTAGATTAGAGAATTGATCAAGGAAATCTAGAGGCAGAGTTCTTAAGAAAGAAAGTGGAGCTCTTCGAAAAGGCTACTTGGAATTCAAGGAAGGCTTCGTCAATCTTCAGCAAGCGTAGGACTTCAGGTTCTATTCTATTTCCTTTGATTTCTCTGAATCTGTTTAAAAATAATAATAATGTTATTCTGTAGAAGAAAATAAATCTTATGGGTAGCAAACAAATGAAACAAATTTAAATGGGTCTCTCAAAATGTCTAGTATTTCTATGATTTGTTATGGAAAAATTATTTTCCCTTTGAAATAAAAAGGATTTTTGGATATATATATATACACTTGTGAAAAGATGTATATATATATCATATATATTGTTTAGTGAATATACTGCAGAACAGATTATATTCTATTTGACCTAAATATATATTATATATTTTATATATATATACATAGTGTATATATATAAATATATATATGTATATATAAATGTACCTGGTATGTTATTTATTTTGAAATCTCATCCTTGGGCATACCTGTGCAGGGTATTCATATTTTAAAGAAAAATATAAAATAAAATAAAAAAACAAAAAAAAAACACATATACGTTTAGGGTTGAAGGGAAGGACGGTGCTGGCCATACCCTTCCCCTCTCCCCTTCGCAATCATAGGCTGCCCACAACAATCTGTGGACTGTTGTGCGCAACAGTCCATAGACTACTATGCGCAATCCTACGGACTGGCGGCAATGACTTGTATTGGTTTTTTTTTGTTTAACATTTAATTTGTTATTAATTTTTAAATACATATATTTATATATATATAAATATATATATATATATATTTTTAAAATGTATAAATTGGCATGGGCATGATTTAATTCACTGTCTAGAATATTTTTTTTTTTAAATTAACAGAATAATTAAAATAAAGCTAAATATTATTTATACATATATATATAATAAATATAACGATATATTGCTTTATTTTGTGAAATTTGAATCTATGGCTGTTATGGTTATTGAAAGGGGAAATTGATTATCATTTTTATTTCAAATTTTATCATGGAAATAGAGATTTAGTAATAGAATACAATGAATTACTTATCCTTGTGTAAAAATTATTATGTTGATTTGAGCATTGAAATCCTGTGAGTTTGTTTGGGTTATCTATTTACCATTATATTATTGTTTTGGATTTTCGATGTGGGAACCTAGTTGATTTTATGAAACTGTTTATGGAGGTTGTGAACCTTAGAATTCTAGAGGCTTGATTTTATTATTGTTCATTTATTCTCGTTTCATGTGCTCTTGATGTAGCAAGTTATTGGTATCTTTATTGTCAAAGGGTTGTACGAGATTTTGCTGAGACTTTGTTGTGTGCCTTTAAGCGAGAAGGGTAATGCCTCGCATGTCATTTGTTGAGATTAAATGCCTTGTTCTTTATGGTACAACCCTTTCTTTTGATTATGTTTTGGGGTCTCTAGGGAGAGTGGCTCTTCGTGAGGGTCGGCGCCTGAAAAGGAGGAAGGGCTCAGGATAACCCACGTAAGAGTTAGCTTAACAAGTGAAAAATTAATAATAGAACTTAGGGGGAAAGGTAGTAATAAAACAATAAGATAATATTGGATGTCTCATCTATTCATTAGGGCTATTGCAAACTAATGGTAGATTGAGAAGGCCGTGGTTGGCAAATTCGTTACCTCATCCTCAGGAGAGGTTAATGGCTCCACATGAGTCACCCTATGGCACCGATGCCTCAAGGAGGAGGAAGGGCTAGGATAACCATAGATGGGGGCCAATGCCTCATGTTGGAGGTAGGGCCAGGATAAACCATGTAGGCTATGTGATGACACTCTCCACTTGTTTCCCTTATGCTTGTCTTCTTGGTTGCCTCTGGAAGTATGTTATGATTGTTGTTTTGGATTTACTTTGCAAGTGCTTAATGGTCATTGCCTTGGTTTATTTATGATGTGTTTTATGGCTTTGTGTATATTATGATTGGATCTTGGTTGTTGTCATTTCTGATCTATGTAATCTGTATTGTTGCTTCTTGAGTTATTGTACTATGATTTTCTGGTTGGAGTTAGTCTTATGGAATTCATGGTCGTGGTTACTTCCTTGTCACCTCTGAGCATGGGGAGTGGGTTTTTCTAAAACCCACATGGTTGAGTGGAACGTTCTCCGTACCTGTTGGGTTCCCTATCATCGTTCGTTCTTCTCAGTATCTTTCAGATGGAGCTTGTACCAGATATTCATCTTGTATTTCAGACATTATTTGTAATATGTATTTATCCCACTTGTAAGGGAGGATTTATGGTATTTCATTTATTAAGTACTTGTAATGTATTAAATGATGATGTATTGTATATGCGCCCTTGTAACCATTCATAATTTATGAGATTTATTATGGTTGTATCATGTGATGTATTTTACTTATATTTATGGTTATATGGATGTTATCTTGGTAAATGGTTATTTTAATGTCTATGATGGATGCAATGATTTGTAAGATTAGTTAGCTTTATCTGTTATCTTTCGTTATGAGTTTGTTTATGTGATGTGACCTCCCATGCCCCAAAGGACTCGATGTTTATGATGTTAATGTGTAATGTAATTATGTTTATATGGTTCATAATAGGTGTACTTTGTATTATTTTAAAAAAAAATGTGTGCATTGTTTTGTCCTTTGGGGTTTGCACGATGGGCGTTACACCACCCATTGTGGAGAGGGATCTAGAGTTGTTCGAGCCATACGTCAAATTGTGGGAAGCCTACTAGAGTGTCAGGAGGTGTCTTCACCAGTCGAAGCTGCCTAGGATACCCAATCATCTCACACCCCAACTGAGTTTTAGAGACTAGAATTGAAGGTAGCTAGACTATAAGCGAAGAGAGATCAGTTAGCAGGGGAGTGCTAGAAGGACCTTAGACAGATACAATGTTTATAGTTTTCTCTTAGCTCACTCGGTGGCTCTTGATCAAGATCGCATACCACTATCTCCTGATGGAACACCTCTAGATAGATGCAAGCACCAGATCCATAGGGATCTAGTAGTCACATACATCATTGGAATTGTATATATTGATGACATGTACACAAAACTTTGTTATATATATATGATTATTTGATGTTTAATTACTTTTGTTTATACATGTTTGATGTTAAATGGCAATGTGATTGATTAAATAGTCTTTGTAAGACTATTTAATGAATGTCTCAATGATTCAACATGTTTTGTGTGACCTAATTAAAACCTATCTAGTTTCTCTTATATGCAACATTGTGATTTAAGTATGTTATTCTAAATTAAATGCTTATGTTTATGTTTTAATTTTATTCCCATATATATCATGATGTGTACTAATTATATTTATGATTTCTATCTTGCAAGAGCTGTGAGGGACATTCATGATCTCTATTGTCAAGTGGTTACGAAGATAGTTCCACCATCAATCTATGAGGAGGTTGTCGATATAGACTATGTACCCCCACCCATTGTGGAGAGGGATCTAGAGTTGTTTGAGCCATACGTTAGACTATGGGCAGCCTATGAGAGTGTTATGAGGCATCTTCATGAGTCAAGGCTACACAAGATTCCCAATCATCTCACACCCCACCAGAGTTTGGGAGACTACAATCAAAGGTAGCTAGACTATAGGCGGAGAGAGATCAACTAGTAGGGGGCATTAGAAGGACCTTGGATAGATACAAGTTTTTGAGGTGGGTTTTTGGGATTTTTAATGTTTTAAGTGATTTTGTTAGGTTTTTAACTGAAATAAGCCTCAATATCTAAAATAATGGGTCTTAGGGGCCTATTAATGATGAATTAAAGGGTAATTAATGCAAGGGTACCAAAATAGGTCCAAATTAGGTAGGGGATCATAATATTTCCAAGAAGGAAGTAAAATTTTCGTTGCCACATTTAGCCCCCACTAATTCTATGTGCATATGCAAGCTAAAGGACTCTAAACAATACACTTTAAAAGGATACTCATATGTATTTATTCATAACACAAGAGAATGAAGCTACCAATGTAGCTCTCTACAAAGCCACAATGTTAGGAATCACATCCTACAACACGAATTCATTAGTTGTCAAAAAATACTCTTATCTAACTTCATTATTAAATCAAGTTCGAGGATAGATGTATGACCCCCCTTGATTCCGCTTGCTTTATAGAGGTGGAATCAAGGTAGTAGTCTAACCACCTCGAATAAGGTAAGGCATATCATAGGGTATTTTCAAGTACCATACCACAAGATAAGATACATTTGATTAGGACGGGCATGAAATCACAATTCCAATGCAATAAATAGTGTTGAAAATGGAGCTCTCTAGCACCGTTATGTTAATTTGAGTTAAGGGCACTTTTAAACCCTAATATATAGTAAAAACCCTAATTTTTAACATATATAATCTGAGTAAAAAGTGAAGCCATTTCTAACTATTTTGTTATTTACCTTCTTGTAGCATGAGTGTGGTGAAGAGTAATTGAGAATGTCAAGCCTCTGAGACTAGACATCCTATGAGATCAGGTGGCCCGCGACGAGCATCATTATTAGGTGAGTTGATTTTTCTACCATAGATTTGTCCTTACGCATTTATTTTATGATTTTTGATGTTTTAATGCATTATTAGGTTGATTTAGGACCTTGGAAATTTTTTTGCAAAGCATCCTTTTTTCACAAAGTGTCCCCTTTTGTCGTGAAGTGTCTCATTTCTTCATGAAGTGTCCCAAAAGGGGTCTAAAGTTTCTAGGACCCTTAGTAGAATACACTAAAACAACTCTAGTAAAATTTTTGGATTGTTGATATAAATGTTTAAGATTTTAGAATGCTTATAGGACATATTTTTGCTTATTTTATTAGATTCCTCACCGTTCGTGGTAATGTCTTAGTGACAAACAGATCATTCGCTTATGAGACCTAGCCCCCACTCTTTTAGGAGAGGATACAAAGATAATGCAAACTATGGGATTATATTGGGCATACCACATGCCCCGCATGAGGTACCATGATGTTATGTTGATGGCACTTGCAGAGTGGTGGAATGAAGATAGGTGCATGTTTCATATTCCTATTGGTGAGATGACCATTATAGTAGAGGACATACATTGCATACTCCAAGTTCCAATTTGAGGAAAGAGGGTATGTTTTTTGAGTGGATCGGTCATTCGGACATATGAAACACGACATGCAATTTTTCCTTGGAGGTCTCGTGCATGATGGTATGGTGAGGCCATGGATCAATATAGCTATCCTATTATATTCATGGGTCCCATTGGTTGCACAAATTATGATGTTCATAGTAGCACTAGTACTCATCCCTGATGGTTAGGGAGCACACTTAGAGGGAGGACTAGTACACATGATTCAGAGGATGGTAGGGCATAGGACTTTGTATTCCTGGGGGCATATCATCATAGTGCAACTACATTATGATCTTGGGCAATTTTTATTTTAGGAGATCGATAGTATGGTGCATTGTACACTACTGTAGGTGTTGTTCTTGGAGCATATCATGTGCACTAGACGAACATGATTTCCATGCACATCAGCCCTAGGCTATCCTTGGGCATTTAGCTATCCACTGGGGTGGCTATGGTAGTATGGTGACTTACATATTTGGAGGGTCCGATTCGACCGAATCGATGAGGAGGACATATGGAGACCTTACTAGCTTATTCCACAATGGCTAGATGAGACCCATTAGATGAAGAGATTATAGATGGTATGATTTTGATAGGAAAAAATGATTACATAGTACAACCTTTCTACTATGATCACGTCATGAGACAGTTTGGATAGGTCCAGATACCACCAAGGGCATGACCCTCTTGTAGGAGATCAATATGGAGTGCATAGAGCCCTGGCAATGTTAGATGGTTCACTGCCGACGATGTCATCTATAGTTACTTTGATGATGAGGGTATGTGTAGGATCATCATGGAAAAAACATGCCCTTAAGTGGCAAAAAATTGAGAAAAATTAGAGTTAGGAAAATTGTCTTAAAAATTTGAATAAGTTATCTATATTATTTCAAAAATATGTAAGAATAGAATCTATAGAAAATTGAATGTAGTTTCTAAACTACTAAGTTTATTTTTTATTTTTTAAAATCTATTTGGTGAAAATTTGAAATTTCAATGTAGTAGAACTTAAATTTTAAGGAAAAAATAAGAAGTAGGTGTTTGTTTGACCACCCTAACCACAATAAAATGATAATATTTTTTTATAAAATTTTAGAGATAAGTAGAGGACTCATGTCCAGATGTGATGCATAATTTTTTGTAATTTTTTCCAAGTAAATAATTAATTATGAATTTTTTATTACAACTTTTTAAAAATATAAAAACTCGTATGTCTAGCCACCTTAACTTGGTCAAAACTTCATGAAATTCATTTTTTTTTTTTAATCCTATAGTATGCAAAGCATAGAATGTGACGCATATTTTGGATTCAAAAAATGTAATACCATTTGAAAGCTATAGATGTTTTCAATCATCATATCAATTAGGACTTTAGTCATAATTCAAATAGAAAATGAATAATAATGATTAATTGAATTCAAAGTAAAGCATAATTATATTGGTGGAAATTTGAGAATCTCCTTTAAAAACCTTTCTCATTTTATCAATTTTGGGTTAAAAAAAAGTCATCAGCCACATACCTTACACATACCCATCATATCACAACTTTTTGGCCCATCATGATCCTATACATACCCATGATCATCATGATATGCCTCCATTCTCTGACGTTGATGACATTGGTACCATATATGCCTATGAGGAGTGGTGGGAAACAACACAACCGACTTTGGTATTCCCGATAAATGAGTCGATAGGTTATGTAGGACCACTCCCTAATCTGGGAGACGAGGAGGAGGACAGGGTTGAGGAGATACGCTTTAGGGCTATAGAAATATTCATAGATGTGATAGATGAGGACTATGACAAGGATGCATATCCTAATTATGATAGCCAAGATGAGGAGGATGAGGGGGAGGGGCAACCCATTAGTGAGGGTGACAATACAGTAGAGGAGGATCCAGTGGTCCACGAGTGGGGAGAGCCCTCTCCCATTCATGTTACTAGATCACGATCAACAACCACAATAGGAACTAGTACCCATAGTCATGGAGAGGCTATCACATCCTCCATGCCCCCTACACATGACAAGGCTATCTTTACATAGCTAGCCAGAGAGCTAGGTTATGATATTTTATTTTCTACTATGTTTTATGCTTATGTTTATGTTTTAATTTTATGCCCATATATATATATCATGATGTGTACAGATTATATTTATGATTTATATCTTGCAAGATCTATGAGAGACATTCATGATCTCTATTGTCAGGTGGTTGTGGAGATAGTTTCCCCATCATTCTATGAGGAGGCTACTAATATAGACTATGTACCCCCACCCATCATGGAGCGGGATCTAGAGTTGTTTGAGCCATACGTTAGACTGCGGGCAACCTATGAGAGTGTTAGGAGGCATCTTCACAAGCTGAGGTTTCCCAGGATTCCCAATCATCTTACACCCTAGTAGAGTTTGAGAGACTATAGTTGGAAGTAGCTAGACTATAGGAGGAGAGAGATTAGCTAGCAGGGGAGCATTAGGAGGACCTTGGACAAATGCAAGGTTTATAGTTTTCGCTTAGTGCACTCGGTAGCTCGTGATCAAGATTGCATACCAGTATCTCTTGATAAACCACCTCTAGATAGATGCAAGCACTAGATCTAGAGGGATCTAGTAGTCACATACATCATTTGCATTGTATATATTGTGACATGTACACAAAAATTTGATATTTATATATATATGAGCATTTGATGTTTAATTTTTTTTTTTTATACATGTTTATATATATATGAACGTTTGATGTGTATATTATTTATATGAGCATTCTAAATTAAATTCACCTATGATCTAATTAAAGAACATTAAATGTATATAAGGATCTAATCTAACACAACATACAAGATAAACTTAAATAGCATGAAACCTAAAGTAATCGTTTAAAATGAATTAAATAATCAATTTAGTATTCAAGACACTTAAATAATTGTTTGTTAAGAATGAAGCAATGGGAGAGCACATAGAATATTATCTACTAACTCTAACACCACTTCCTTATTATTAACACTATTCAAGAAGGTTATACATAGTACCGGTGTTGATGCATAGTATTGATAGGTTATTTAAGAGGCGTGTCATCCATTTTTGTTAATGTGTATGCACCAGACGCTTAACTTACTTTAATTATATAAGAGGGTATGTGTAGGATCATGATGGGCCAAAAAGTGGCGATATGCTGGGTATGTGGCTGATGACTTTTTTTTACCCAAAATTGATGAAACAAAAAGGGTTTTTAAAGGATATTCTCAACTTTCTACCAATATAAATTATGCTTTACTTTGAATTTAATAAATAATTATTATTCATTTTCTATTTGAATTACGATAAAAGTCCCGATTGATAGGCTGATTGAAAAACATCTATAACTTCCAAACAATATCACAATTTTTGAATCCAAAACATGTGTCACATTATATACTTCACATACTATAGGATTTTAAAAAAATTTAATTTCATAAAGTTTTGACCAAGTTAAGATGGTCAGACGTACAAGTTTTTATATTTTCTAAATTTTGTAATAAAAAAATCATAATTAATTATTTACTTGGAAAAAAATTACAAAAAAATATGCATCACATCGAGACATGAGTCCTCTACTTATATCTAAAATTTTATAAAAAAATATTATCATTTTATTATGGTTAGGGTGGTCAGAAAAACACCTACTTCTTTTTTTTTCCCTAAAATTTAAGTACTACTGCATTGAAATTTCAAATTTTCACCAAATAGATTTTATTATTTTTTAAATAAACCTAGTAGTTTAGAAACTACATTCAATTTGCTATGTATTCTATTATTACATATTTTTGAAATAATATAGATAACTTATTCAAATTTTTATATCAAGTTTCCTAACTCTGATTTTTCTAAATTTTTTGCCACTTAAGGGCCTATTTTTTCCATGATGATCCTGCACATACCCAAGGTCCTAACCAATTAGGGCTGAATTTTCCTTTTTCATTCAAGTTGGCATTAACATTACATTGATTTTCCAATAACACCAAATCACCCTTGCTAAATGATCGAGGGATAACATTGTCATTGTAGCTACAATGCCTTCTTCTAGAGTAAGCTTGAGAGTGCTCAAGAGTGTTAATGCATTGTTTGTTAAGTATTTCAAGTTGATGCATCTATTGTTCCTTGTAATTATTATCATTAATGACTCCTTGAAGAGAATTTCTTAATTTAGGAATCTCTAACTCCAAGGGAATTATTGCCTCAGTACCATAGATGAGATTATAAGGTGTAATTCCTATGGATAGTCTAACATTCGTGTGATAGGCCCATACCACATATGTTAATTGCATGTAAAATCCTTATTATGTTTGTTAATAGTTTTCCTTAAGATTTTCTCAAGGGTTTTATTAGTTGATTTAGCTTGACCATTAAATTGTGGATAATCAAGTGTTGAGCAGTGATGTTGTATGTTAAATGTTTCCTATAACCTCATCACATCATTGTTCTTGCATGGTGTGCCATTGTCAGAGACTAATGTGGAAGGAAGTTTGAAACGAGCAATAATATGTTCCAATATGAATGACATATCAAATCAGTTGTTGTTCAATTAATGGGGATTGCTTCTACCCACTTCGTGAATTAATTTGTTGTGGTGATTATGAATGTATGTCTAGCAGAAGAAGGTGGTGAAATTTTCCAATAATTTCCAAACCCAAAACTATAAAGGGCTAGATAGGAACTTGAGCTCGCAATTCAAAGGCAGGAGCATGAATCAAATTTCTATGTTCTTGACATTTGTTACATCTTTTTACATATGCAAAGAAATCTTGTTCCATATGTCTCCAATAGTATCCTATGCGGATTAGTTTCTACATACCAATGTTCTTCCTCCAAAGTGACCACTGAAAGCACTTGCATGGGCTTGTTCAAGTGCTATGAGGGTTTCATATTTTGTTAGGAATCTAAGTAAGAGACCATCAAATGACCTTTGGTACAACACATCGACAAGAATGATATAATTAGATGTGATTTTTCGAAGGCGGGCTCATATGTTCTTAGTTGTTGACTCCGAAAAGGTACCATCTTTCAAATAATTAAATATCATATCATACCATTCACTCAAGTCTTCCATGGTTATTGCTAATACTTCTACTTTATCTTCGATTGATGGTTTCATAACTATATGCACAATGAAGGTGAAGTATTTTGAAGGATCTTAATGGTATATAAGGGAAGCTGCACTTTCCATTGCATCCACATGACAATTATCTTTTTGAGGGATGTTGTCAATGGTAAATAATTCAAACTTCTCTAATAAAGTCATTGTGAGATCCTTTTATTTTGATAATTTTTCATGCTTTGCTAGATATGTTCCATTTATTTGTTTAATGAAAAATTATGAGTCACCAAATATCTTGATGTCTCTAGCACCCATAATTAAAGTGATACACAATCTAGCAATAATGCTTCATACTCGGCAATTTTGTTTGTACATAGAAAATTTAATCAATATGATAAGGGAATAGAGTCCCTCACAAGAAATATTATTATAACCCTTGCACCTAAACCAGTTCTACACTTAGATTTGTCAAAATGTAATTCCCATGTATTATCTTTGACTGTCAATAGATTATCATCAGGGAAAGAATCATTGGGTATGTGCAGGAGCATAATGGACCAAAAAGTGGCAATATGATGGGTATGTGGCTCATGACTATTTTTTTAACCAAAATTGATGAAATGAAAAGGGTTTTTAAAGGAGATTCTCAGCTTTCCACCAATATAAATTATGCTTTAGTTTGAATTTAATAAGTAATTATTATTTATTTTCTATTCAAATTATGACTAAAGTCCTGATTGATAGGATGATTGAAAAAAATATATAGCTTTCAAACGGTATCACATTTTTTGAATAAAAAACATGCATCACATTTTATGCTTTACATAATATAGGATTAAAAAAATAAAAAATAAATTTCATGAAGTTTTGACCAAGCTAAGGTGGTCGACATACAATTTTTATATTTTTTGAAAAGTTGTAATAAAAAATTCATAATTAATTATTTAAATTACAAATAAATATGCATCACATTGGGGCATGAGTCATCTTTATATCTAAAATCTTATTAACAAAATATTATCATTTTATTGTAGTTGGGGGTGGTGACACCTACTTCTTGTTTTTCCCTGAAATTAAGTACCACTTTGCATTGAAATTTCAAATTTTCACCAAATAGTTTTTTTTTTTTTTAAACCTAGTATTTTAGAAACTACATTCAATTTGCTATAGGTTCTATTCTTACATATTTTTTAAATAATATAGATAACTTATTCAAATTTTTACGTCAAGTTGCATAACTCTGATTTTTCTAAATTTTTTGCCACTTAAGGGCCTGCTTTTTCCATGATGATCCTGCACATACCTCATTACTAGGTAACACTAAAGGAGAAGGAGCATCAACTAGTTGGTCAGTCAAGGCTTGACCATTAATTTCTTTTTGTGAAACAAATTTAAGGTCAAACTTAGTTAACAACATCACCCACTTAGCTAAGCATCATGATAAGTCTGTTTTAGTGACAATATGTCTTAAAGGGTCAAATTTTGTCATCATGTGTATTTTAGCATTCAACAAGTAATATCACAACTTACTAGTACTGAATACAAGAGCCAAACACTATTTTTCTATTGTTGTGTATCATTTCTCATAATCAATCAAGGTTTGACTAATGTAATAAATAGGATGTTATGTACCCTTTTCATCTCATTGAGCCAACAATGTTGCGAGAGCATGGCCTAATGTGAATGTATAAAAGATAAATGGTTTGTTTTACATAGTAAGTTGTGATAGTGGAGTGACAAGATAATGTTTCAAACTCTTGAAAGCCTGTTTAAAATATTTATTCCAATCAAAATGTACATCTTTCTTGAGGAGATGTGTAAATGGTAATGTTCAATTTTCTAATGATGCTATAAAATGACAGATAGCTTTAATTATTCCTTATAATTTACAGAATTGAGAGATGTTTCTAGGAGGCGACATGTTAACTATAGGATCAATTTTCTTTGTGTCCACCTCGATGCCTCTATGAGATATGATAAAACCTAAAAAAATTCCACTATCTATGCCAAAGACAATTTTTTTTGGATTCAATCTCATGTATTTTGAGCTTCGCTCAAATTTTTTTTGAAGGACATTCACATTGTCTTTCCTTGTTAAAGATTTGTATAGAATATCATCAACATAGTCTTCTATAACCTTATGTATGTAATCATGAAATATCAATGTCATAGATCGTTGATATGCTGCATCCACATTCTTCAATCAAAAGGCATCATGACCCAACAAAATATTCCCCAAACAGTTGTAAATGTTGTTTTGTACTAATCTTGAGGGTTGATAAAAATTGATTATACCTAGAGAATCCATCCATGAATGACAACAAAGCATGTCTCATAGTTGAGTCTACTATCATGTCAATATTAGGAAGGGGAAAGTCATCTTTTAAATATGCTTCATTCCAATCACAAAAATCCGTACACATCCTAATACGATTGTCAAGTTTTGCGACTACGACAATGTTTGAGATCCAAGGAGAATAATCCATAGGTCTTATGAAACTAGCCTCAAGGAGTTTTTCAATATCTTTTTTAACTAGCAAGTCTATCTTAGGATTCATTTTTTGAATCTTTTTTCTCACAGTCTTATCATTTTTGGTGAGGACTATATTGTGTGTTACAATCTTAGGATTAATTCTCGACATATCTGAATAATTCCAAGTGAAACATTTGGGAAATTCATGAAACAAAGTTGTAGTATCCTCTTGTTCTTCATCATCAAGGCATTTTCCTATCTTAATCACTTTCTCATTATCATTGATGTCCATTGCTATATCAACTGTATCTCCTAAATGGTGTGCACTTGGTTTTGGAAATTTAGGGTTGTATTCTTCATTACTCATGTCCATCTCATCATTTTTCTTTTCTCCATCATTTTGTTTGGTGCTAATCATAACAAATGTAACCTTTTAATTTTGAGGAGGAGTAGATGGTTTATCATAAACTCCTAGCATTTTTTTCAAGGCTTGATCATCTTCAAAGTATTCCCACGATGGTTTATAATTCATATCAAGCAATTCCGGATGCTTCAAGGTAATATTGATTATATATATATATATATATATATATATATATATATATATATATATATATATATATATATATATATATATATATATATATATATATATATATATATTTATTTATTTATTTATGTATGTATGTATTTATGTATATAAGTATATGCCTCTATGTACATGTATACATATGTATACATATATGGATACATTCGTATGGCCATGTCTATTTTTCATCATACGCATGTGTTGATACATATATACATATGGATATATGTATATATTATACATATATATATATACACATTAAATTCGCATAATAGGAAAACACATTTACTATTGTATTGATAAGCACCTACATGTGGTATATCTATTCATATACATATACATTTCGTTAGATTCATTTGAAATGCATATGTATATATACACATACTTCACGTACGTCCTACTCATCAATATAAACATAGTAATACAGGAAGAACTAATAAGCTCAACAGATAAGCATCACCTGATAATGCACTCAATAGTAAACAAGCCTCTTACTAATGCAGACACATCGACTAAGGATGACTTACCAACTTCCCACATAATGACTCAACTCAATTATTCTACTATGGTGTGTGTAAGCTCAGATAGTTTACATTATTGGTTACTCGGCCAAGATATTCTCCTATGCTATACTTCCCCTCCACCAAGAGGAATTGAACATATACCTATAACCACTAACACATGCACGCAATAGTCAACTATTCAAAACATATGTAGTATACGTAATACATCTCCAAAGTTAGAATATTAATTCAATAACCATTCATTCACATATATGCAGTACTTTTTGCAACGTCAAATGAGATAACATACATTCATAATGCATTGATTTTTAACAAAGTGAAAGCACAATTTAATTCATCTCCAGAATTCACATTACATTCATATTTACCCTACATAGTAATAGTAAATATTAATTACACAATTGGGGTGTAACACATGGAAATTCATCTACATGTTACAAATCAGGGTTTCAGATTTATAAATGAAGTGTGGAAGGAAGAGCAGAGATTGGGGACCTTATTCATGTCTTAACCCTCCAAAAAATAAAAATGGGATTGATACACCAATTGTGGCATATGAGTCCCAATACAGGGCTTTTTCTAAATTTTAAGAGATTCAAATACACCACTGTTAGATTCTTGTTTCCACCCAAAAACCCTAGTCTGGGACTAAATCGATCAGACTAGCATATGAGTCCCTGTGTCCATTAAATAATAGGGTTTTAGGTTTTTTCAGCTTTTCTTGACCTCATCATTCTCTCAGGTGCATATCTGTACTTTCTAAGTCCTTTATTCTGCATTTTAGTTTCATTTCCTAGGTCATTTAGTTAGGTTTTGCATGGTACTTTGCATGTCATTTGCATTTCTTGTCTTTCCAAGCCCTAGCTTGGTGGTGAACCCTCTTATTATCTTTAATCACACCCTAGGACACCCTATTGCAATATCTCTTTCCCGTACTTCATCCTTGGATTGAGATCTCTAGGGTTTCCTTGAATGAGAGGTGTAGAAGATTATTGTTTTATGTCCTAAACCATAGTCAATGACAATTTTCTTCCTTTCAATTTAATATTGTAAAGTATGTTTATTTACACCTTCACATTAAGTTTTGGGACCTCTTACATTTATGACCTTCATATCATCATTAATAGTCCCCTAAGACCTTGTATTATCCATATTGAGGATTATTTCAACTGAAATCCTAATAAGATCAACAAATATACTTAATTTTCCAACTCCTCAACATTTCCTCCACCTAAAATGCTTGTTGGGACCCATACACCACCTTGGGCATATGAGTCCCATTTGGCCCCTTTTTATGGTTTTGAGTAGGAAATCAAGATTTTAAGTTCAAATTTCATGAATGTCAACTTCTAGGATCTAATAAACAATAGGTTGGATGGATTTCCTATATAAACATGGTCTTAAATCATTATTTGACCTAAGCCTTCATGATATCATCCTAAGCCATCAAGAGTTAAGAATTCCAAAACTTCAAAAGAGTGTCAAGATAGGCTACAAGAGTATCTCTAAGGCATTCAAGGGAAGAATTCTTCATCATTTGTTGCAACAATTCAATATCCATTATCACATTGTTCAGATCGTTAAGCATCAAGCATGTTGTTGAGCTAGTGTTGTGATGTAGCATTGAAGATCTATTTGTAAGCATTGTTTCATATCCAATTCAAGATCAAGATGTACATTCTACATGGCCACTTCATGTTAGATTTTTTATTTACATCTCAAGACATCATTGAAGGTATCATCATTTGTGTTTCATATTTACATTTCACTATTTCATCACAAGGTTTAATTACCTGAATGGGGTTTGACCAAGGAAAACCCCTATTTCCTAACAATGAACAACTTTTCCTCTCTTTAAATGTGTGATTGCAAATCTAGGTGTCTTGGATCTTGAAGATACAGTTACAAGATTGGTGAAAGTTGTCTTAGTTATACAAGGTTGTTATCTTCATGGAAAGTCATCTACAGGCTACAAATCAGGGTTTTAGATCTAAAAATGAACTGTGGAAGGAAGAGCAGAGACATGAGAGAAGATTTAGGTCTTAACCATCCAAAAAAGTAGAGTGGGACTAATATGCCACTTGTGGCATATGAGTCCTAGTGCAATTTTTTTTTCCTAAATTTTAGTGAATTCAGATCAACCACTATGAGATTCCAATTTTGGCACAGAAACCCTAGTCTGGGACTAAATCACCCAAACTGGCTTATTATTCCTAGTTGGCATTATACAACAATATTTGAGGGTTTCAAATCTTTTTCTCATCTCATCCTTCTTCCAAGTGCACCTCTATACTTTCTCAATCTTTTATCATGTATTTCAATTTCATTTTTTAGGTCATTTAGTTGGGTTTTCCATGGTACTTTGCATGTTACATTCATTTCTTGTCTTTCCAAGCCCTAGCTTGGTGGTGAACCCTCTTATTATTTTAATCACACCCTAGGATACCTTATTGCAAGATCTCTTTCCCTCCTTTCTATCTTCAGATTGAGATCTCTAAGGTCTCCTTGATTGGAACAATAGTGAAGTAGGAACCC
Organism: Sequoia sempervirens; assembly: GCA_007258455.2. Lineage (NCBI taxonomy): Eukaryota > Viridiplantae > Streptophyta > Pinopsida > Cupressales > Cupressaceae > Sequoia > Sequoia sempervirens. The sequence goes on along the minus strand of VDFB02373365.1, from coordinate 193,721,251 downwards.
TATCTCCTAAAAGGTGGGGCACCCTATTTCCGTTGTTACACATATTAACATACATATAGTTTTAAATGGTAAGGGAATTAACAAAGGGGATGGATGAATAGCCTATGGAGGAAAAGGTTGAGGAGATGCAGAATAATGATAGGTCACTTGATTTCTATGTTACTCAAGTCTGAGAACTACAACGCAAAGTGGATAAGATGGACAAGGCCTTCAATAAGTTAATGGAAATCACTTTGGGTATTATGCCATAGGATATTTTGGGCATGGTGAGTGGGGTGGATAAGGCTAGGAAAGGCCATCATAGGATGAAAGCCTCTCATGCCTTTGAGGAGTAATTGGAAGGAGCGACCAGATCTATGGAACAATACATCTAGTTGATGGAATAGCTAGAGCAAGAATGGAACCTAATCTGCTATCTAAAAGAGTAATTGTGTCTTTTGGATCTATGTTCTTACTAGGCCTACGTGCCCCTTGATTAATTAGACTCAGTTATGTCTTTGGGCTATTGTTTTGGTTGTTAGGTGTCAATCCTATTGTAGGGTGTTGGTTGGTTTTTTTCCCCTCTTATTTTTTAATGTTTTTTTTGCTTTCTATAGGCCTTGTTCCACTTTCTGGTTGGATTTAGAGGCCCTTGGGTGCTGGTTGGTTTTGCATCCCTCCTATTTTTTTGTTTTTTTTTCTAAATGTAGGCCTTGTTCCACTTTATGGTTGGGTTCATGTGACATTTCCCTTGCTTTTGTTACCAAAAACATACATATAGTTTTCTATTCACATATTCCTTGAACCTCCTTTAGGTGCAAATACTAGTTTATATATTGTTTTATTACAACATCAAGAATAAAAATTGAAAAAAACTATATTAAATAAATAAACTCTAAATAATTTTAATATTTTAAATTAATACTAAAAATTAAGATTGAAAAAATAATAATAATCTTATAAATTAATCCATATTAATTTTATATTTAGCTGAAAGGCTACATATAGTGTGAGATTTGAGCCTGAAACAAGTCTCACACCTAAAAAGCATTGTTGAGTCATTAGAAAACAAGTTTTAGTTGTCATTTAATGGTAAACCAATTGTCGTTTAATAGTAAAATCCTCCAAAATCTCACTTATCATGTAAAATCTAGATAAATATTGTTTTTCCAATTAGATGGGAACATTCTATTTCCATATGCAATAGTTTTTGTCAATTTGATGGTAGTTTTTTATTTATTTACATTGCTTTTAAATTTGTATACACAAAAGTTTCAAAATCATATAATACTTAATTTCTTTAAGGAAAAAATTTAGATTTTTCTAAGTTTATTTCATTCCATTATTTAGCACTTATTAATACTTGTTTGATCCAGCCGCATACAACTAGAATTTGCAAACACATGGCATCCATATGCACGCATCTAAGTTTATTTCATTCCATTATTTAGCACATATTGAGCCATTAAAAAACAAGTTTTACCTATCGTTTAATGGCATAATAACTGCCATTTAATGGTAAAATCCTCCAAAATATCAAGTGAAAACCTCCAAAATCTCACGTATCACATAAAAGCTAGATAAATATTGATTTTCCAACTAGTTGGGAACATTCTACTTTCACTTGCAATGTTTTTTGTGAATTTGATGGAAACATTCTTTTTCATTTGCATTGCTTTATGTTTTAAATCTTTTTAAGTGGAAAAGTAGGGTTTACCAAAATGAATTGATCAAGGGTCATGTGCAAGATCACCATGGAAAAAATAGGCCCTTAAGTGGAAAAAATATTATCAATGTGGTAGTACTTAAATTTTAGGGAAAAAATAAGAAGTAGGTGTCTGTCTAACCACCCTAACCACAATAAAATGATAATATTTTTTTATAATATTTCAGACATAAGTAGAGGAATCATGTCCGGATGTGATGCATTTTTTATAATTTTTTTCCACGTAAATAATTAATTATGAATTTTTTATTACAACTTTTAAAAAATATAAAAACGTGTATGTCTGACCACCTTAACTTTGTCAAAAATTCATGAAATTCAATTTTTTTTTTTAAATCCTATAGTATGTGAAGCATAGAATGTGATGCATGTTTCGGATTCAAAAAATGTGATACCGTTTGAAAGCTATAGATTTTTTTCAATCAACCTATCAACCAAGACTTTAGTCATAATTCAAATAGAAAATGAATAATAATTATTTATTAAATTCAAAGTAAATCATAATTTATATTGGTTGAAAGCTGAGAATCTCATTTAAAAACCCTTTTCATTTCATCAATTTTGGGTAAAAAAAAGGGTACTAGCCAGATACCCTACACATACCCATCATATTGCCACTTTTTGGCCCATCATGATCCGGCACATACCCCATGATGATAAACCATTTTTCTTTTCATCATGATATTATGTGATTTTTTATATGATAAGATGGCAATAACAATCAAAAACTAACCCTAACTAAATAATAACAACTATGAGGGGAATTTTTAGAGCTTAAAATGATGTGTACCTTGCTACAAGAAGCCTATTTTTAGGGCACCAAGGACTCATTCGCCTTAACTGGCAATTAGCTCCCTATTAGGGTTTCTAAAACTGATATCTGGGTTACTTTCCTTGATTTCTTCATTCTCAAATCCCTAATTTTCATCTCCCAAAAACTTGTAATAAATTTTGTAGCTTCAATTCTTTGTTCTTGCACTATGAAGGTCAATCTTACAACTTGATAACTTTGACAATTTTGCTCTAAACTTCTTCTCCACTTGATCTTCAATCAATAAATCGACATACACACACTCAATGGGAGAAAAACTTGTATATTGTTAGTGAATAGGGGTTTTCCTAAGTCAAACCCCTTGTAGGTAATCAAACTAAATGATGAAATAATGAAATTGAAGCATGAACATGAAATATGTAATAAGATGTGAAACAATTCTTTCAAGTAGATCTTCAATGCTACATCAACTATCTGAGCTCAACAACATGCATGAATGCACTAAACCTTTGTCATGATGAAATGATCTTGAATTTTTACAATAAACTCTGCTTTGAAATTCCTTTGAAATGCTCTATAATGCTCTCTTGAAGTTGCTAGGATGTATTATAAACTTGCTAGCTCTTGTTAGGAGAAACAATGTGAATTGACCCCATATTTATACTAAATCAATAGATTAACCCTAAAATTTAAACAATTCAAGCTAACACTAGATCTCAAAATAAACATTATTAAAATCCCACCAGAATGAAATTCACAAAGGGGGTCCTCTTTAAGAGGAACCATTCACCATCTAGGTTGAATGGGTCTTGGAACAAGTTTCCAGGACCATTCCTTCGAGGGATGAAAGAACATTAAAAACCCATGTAGAATCTAGATAGAAAGGGGGATCCTATAGAGGGAGGACCCATTCACCACCTAGGGAAAATGGGTCCTAGTACCATTTTGGGTATGTGTAGGATCATCATGGAAAAAATAGGCCCTTAAGTGGAAAAAAATTTAGAAAAATCAAAGTTAGGCAACTTGACATAAAAATTTGAATAGGTTATCTATATTATTTCAAAAATATGTAAGAATAGAATCTATAGAAAATTGAATGTAGTTTCTAAACTACTAGGTTTATTTTTTTTAAAAAATTCTCTTTGGTGAAAATTTGAAATTTCAATGGAGTAGTACTTAAATTTATGGGAAAAAATAAAAAGTAGGTGTGTGTTTGACCACCCTAACCATAATAGAATGATAATATTTTTTATAATGTTTTAGAAATAAGTAGAGGAATCATGTCTGGATGTGATGCATATATTTTTGTAATTTTTTTCCAAGTAAATAATTAATTATGAATTTTTTATTACAACTTTTGAAAAATATAAAAACTCATATGTCTGACCACCTTAACCTAGTCAAAACTTCATGAAATTCAATTTTTCTTTTTTTAATCCTATAGTATGTGAAGCATAGAATGTGATGCATGTTTTGGATTCAAAAAATGTGATACCGTTTGAAAGCTATAGATGTTTTTCAATCAGCCTATCAATCAACATTTTAGTCATAATTCAAATAGAAAATGAATAATAATAATTTATTAAATTCAAAGTAAAGCATAATTTATATTGGTTGAAAGCTGAGAATCTCATTTAAAAACCCTTTTCATTTCATCAATTTTGGGTAAAAGAAAAGATGCCAGCCACTACACTGCAAATACCCCCAATATTTCCACTTTTTGGCCCATCATGATCCTACACATACCCTTTTCTAGGACCTTGATTTTTCCCAATTAAATGTTTTATAGTTTGAATTATGGATTTCGAGATGGATCCTCAAAAGGTGTCACAAATAAGGCTTAATTTTGAATTAAAGGGACTAATTAACTCTAATTAACCACAATTAATTAAGAGGACCCTAGATAAGTGTGAAAGTGTGTTACAAAACCTTAAGACACCATAAATAGGGTACAAGTTAAGTACATTTTATTAAAAAGGGGGCCAAGATCAATGTGAATGTGTTACAACACATTACAACATTAAACCTAGGAAAAATTAAGTTAATTCAATGACAATTAGTTCAAAATCAAGAAAGGAAAAGGGATACTTTATACATTACTAAACTTTTCCCCCATTTTAGTGATACTTTTTCCCCATGAAAAATGCACACTAAAGTAGATATTCAAGACACTTAAGTATGCAACACTAAAAAAGATACATAATCATACCTTGTCAAAGGCCAAGAAAGATAAATAAAAATAAAGGGTCAAACATAGCCATTCCAATGAGATGTGGAATGGGGATGTTTGTCCATATCATGCGTTGCTCACTTTGCGGTAGTGGAACCTCAGTCTGTCCACTAGGTGAGTTTTCTCAAATATGCTTATTCTCACTCTGGGGTAGTGGAATCTCAAGCTTTCCACTAGGTGAGTTATCCCAATGAGGTGGAAAATGAGAGAATCATATTAGCCTCCCATACCATACTGATGTTATCCTCCTGAAAACTTTGATAAGGCACCACAATGTAATTCTTTTGTGACATGATTTTTGAATGTCATGTATGATCTCTCTTAGCATATTATATTCATATTAGTGGCTTGATGTGACACACTACATCCCATAACCGGTGAATCTTTTATTCTTTGATTGGTCCTCTCTTGGAGATATTAGGCACAATTTCCCCTAAGTCAAATACCTCACATGACATAAAAAAGACTCCTTTCAACATTCTTTGTTGTTGCATTTGTATTTTTGGTTATATGGCCACCTTGCATCTTGCATTCCTACGAAACCATCTTGTTTTTTCATGAGCTCCAAGCATATGAAGTTTTTATTGCCTCATGAAGCTTGAAGTTCATATTTCATGAGAATTTTTGCTTTTCTCATGAAGCTTGAAGATCATTTTTGCATGGTGCCTTATCAAAGTTATCAAGAGGTATAACTTTGGTATGGTTTGATAGGAAGCCCAATGGAGGCATGAATTTCCCATAGCTACTCGAGTGTGAGTGTGAGCACATACCGTCCATGTGTGTATGTAGCTCACCTCTCTAGATTACTCACCCAATAGATAGCCTGAAGTTCCATTGGCTCAAAGTGCACGTGCATTTTTTGGAAAAAAAGCCTAGATCGAATCTACATCATGATAGACAAGTGATCGAATCTTGATCTTTCTTTCCTTTTCTTTTTCCTTTGTCTTTGTCTTTGGAAGTGTATGCTTGTACCTTTATGATACTCTTTATATCATTTTCATGTGTGTTCTTTTGTTCCTATGTTGGTTTGTTACATGGGATATTTATCTAGGGGGCTTGATCACCTCTCTTAATCATTATCATCCTATCTTGCTAGCATTGGTGCATTTGGACCCCTCTTGAGGCATGTTGGTCTACTTTAGTGGGAGTTTGAATCAAGTTCATCCTTTCACTAAAGTGGAGGCTAAATGTAGTGTCAAAAATGTCGTTTGAGACATTTTCACATTTGTTTAGGTCCTCCTCATTGAATTAAGCATAAATGTTTCCTTGATTTAGTGTTGTAATATGAACTAAATGAACCTAAATTGTACCTTGCTAAGGTGTTGTAAAGTGTTGTAACACACAAAATCACACTTTTATAAGATTTTATTAATTAATTGATCCTAATGAACCTATTTTTAACCAAAATGTACCTTAATGATGCCTTGTTTAGAGTGTTGTAAAGTGTTGTAACACAATTTCACACTTTTCTAGGGTTCTATTTAATAATTGGGCTTCTTTATGATTTAATTGGCCTTATTGTGCATCCACAAGCCTTAATTAATGTATGTTTTTGAGGATAATATTGGCATAAATCATCATCCAATAATAATTCAAGTGTTTTTAGATTGTGTGGCCCAGATTTAATGATATGGGACTCACACGCCACCTTGGGTTTATGAGTCGCACCTAGGTTTTTGGGTCTCGATCTTGGTTTCACACCTTTCTAAAAAATTTTGAATTTTGTCCCATAAATTAGGCCTAATGGGACTCATACACCACTACTGGAATATGAGTCCCATGTTGCCCAAAATCAAAATTAATTCAAATTCCTGGTGGGATTTTATTTTCCTAGATCTAATGTCGGAATGTAGTGTTGTAATTTTGAGGAATTTGTCATAATTAAGTATAAATAGAAGATTATTTCACTAATTTTCACCTAAGACTTTCGTGAGAGCATTCATAATAGAAAATTTGAGATCAAGGAAGCATTCAAGAGTTTACAATAAATCACAAGAGCATTCAAGAGTCTTCAAGACCATATTATTAAACATTCTAGAGAATTATTCAAGCATCAAGCACCATGTCAAAGTCATTATGCATCATGTTTGTTTTTGAGCTAACAATTGTGATGTAGGGTTTCATGATTCAATCTAGCATTTCATTTAAGATCTATCCTATTCAAGAAAGATTCAAGATCTACATCCATTAGAGCCACCTCATACATGTTTACAACACCTTATTGCTAGGGTTTCGTGAGTTGTAACATTGGTTATTTGTTCATTCGTTCTCCATTCCTATTTCATTTCATTTCAAGGTTTGATTACCAAAATGAGTTTTGACCAAGGAAAACCCCTTTCTACTAACAAAATAGCATTTTACCCTCTCTTTAGTCTGTGATTTACGGATCTAGGTTAAATAACATTCAAGAGCAAGCTTGGAGAAAGTTTGTGAAAGTGTTCAAAGTTGTCAAAGTTGTCACCTTGCATTGAAGACCCTTAGAGAACACCTACATGTTGCAAATCAGAGATTCAAATTTAGAAATCAGTTAGGAAGAACAAAGTAGACAGAGAAGAGAAAGATCAAACTTCGAAGCTCCCAAAAACCCTAACTAGAATGATACACTAGTTCTAGCATATGAGTTCTATTTTAGGTCATTTTTTGCATTTTTTTGCAGTTTCAAACACCCATTTGCCAAATTCCAGTTTCTACACAGAAACCCAAATCTGGGACTGATGCGCCCAATCTAGTGTATGAGTCCTAATCAGCCTTAAAATCAAAATTTCTAGCATTTCAGACCTCCATTCATTCATCTCTAGATTCCTAGGTGCACACATTCCATCTCATAGTTTTTTATTCTATTTTACATGCTCTTCTAGGTCATTTAGTGAATGATTACATTGCATTAGGTTTTAGCATTACTACTTGCATTTGATTTGTCTTTCCAAGTATTAGCTTGGTGGTGAACCCCTCATTAGTTTACAATCAGATCCTAGGACAACCCTATAGCAATATCTCTTTCACCTTTGTATTGAGATTTCTAGGGTTATCCTTGAATGAGAGTGTTGGAGTTTTTTTGTTCTATCTCCCAAGCATATAATCTTCCACAACAAAACAATTTCACCTTTGAGATGCTAAGCTACTATGATCAAGATTTTAAACTAAAAAGCTAAATATGGATGGAAATGGGAGTGATTTTAACAACATATGTTTACTATTAAAATATGTATCCCTATTCAATAGATGCAAGGTCTATTTATAGAATAGGAAGAAAGGAACTGATGGTCAAGATTGAAAGAACCCATCAGTAGTTAGGATGGAAGAAAAATGGAGGCATGGATAATGGATTCCCATAAAGGGTTTAAAATTCAAGTTGATTTTTAATCAAGGGCTCATAATCATGCAAACAAGCACACTTTCAAAACTTACTCAAGAAGCTTGTTGAAAGTTTGTTACAATGAAAAATATTCCTTTTTTCAAATGAGTGGAGGGAGAATATTCTCATGGATGCAGAAAATTAAAATTTAGTTAATTAATTTAACCAAATTTTAATCTGCAAAGGGGAAGGAATATTTTATGAGAATATTCCCTTTTGGAGGAATGTGCAAGGAGGAATATTCTCAAGGAATATTCCCTTGCAAATGGGAGAGTTGGAATTAATTAGTAATTTGATAATTAAAACAAAGTGTCAATTATGAAAATTATAGGAATTTATGATATCCATTAAATAATTACTTTATTTAATGAAAAAGAGTTCAAAATGACATTTAATTAAATAATTAAGATTATTGAATTAAATGAGAGGACTTAGGGTGTTAAATTAAACATTTTGATTTATCCAATTTAACATGATGAAAGGTTAGCATGAAAGGGCTAGGAATTAACCTAATTAGATTAATCAGATTAATAAATGAAAATGATGCCATTAATTAAATAGCTAGGCTAATTTAATCAATTAAGAAAAAGAGGATGTGTTTTAGGATGAAATGATGTTATTATATTAGATTCGAGTGTGTGATATCATTCAGGACATTTTTAATTGTCTACATTTTCCCCCTCTTTGAAGTGAGGTACCTATTATGTTGGTTCAAAGACTGACACTTTTTAGATTAAAACTACTACTTAGCTCAAAAAAATAAATTAAAAAATTAGATGCCCCATTGCTGCCCCAATGGAAGGAGTAAGCTAATTCCCTGTCCCCTTGAGAGATCAAGCAAATTTTTTGAATTTTGGGTTGATCTCTCGACAAAGGTAAAATATAGGTTTAGGTGTCGAAACATGCTCTGAGATGCAAAAAATGGCCTCATAAATGAAAAAAACAACACAAAATAGGTTGCAAAGCATGGAAATATGTAAAACAGATCAAAACCCTAGCTTTTGGTGAAAATTAGAGAAAAAACCCCTAATTTTTTGGCTTAAATAGGTGAAAATTTTGCACTTCCAATTCATTTGTGCATTCAACCTTTAGTAATTTTTTTTCATTTGGAGCTCCAACACCTTGGTGAGATGGCTCACTGTGTGCTTCCACTTCACCTTTTTGAGCAAGTTCAAGAGTACCAAAGCTGAGAAAATGCAGGAGCATGGGTATGTGACTCAAAACTTTCCTTGGTTTTTCATTTTAGTGCATTTATTAGTGTGTCAAAACTAGGTTTTTAGGAGCATTGCTATATAGCGATGTACAAGAGGCATCAGAAGCATCGCTATTGATTTTTTAGTGATGCACTTGTATAGTTGCACATCAAGGTTTTTCATTTTGGCGATGTAATTGATTAGGGGGTCACAATTGTAAAATAGCGATGCATAAGATTTTAAGGTTTAGGCAATGCACATTGAAAATAGTAACACACCATGATTTTTAGCTATAGTGACGTGTGCAAATGTCGATTTGTAATTGAGTATTACGATATGCATTGCCAAATTGGTGATGCAACACCAAAATTTATACGACACACTCCTAAAATAAAGACACTATTGATTTCAATGATGCAATTGATGTTTTTGGATGTAGTCCTCATTTTGATCAGTTTTCTAAATTTTAAGAAAATTGGCATTGTGTGTGTGATGTGTGTAGGAGGATCCGATGCCATTGATTTTGTGAGAGCACTATTCTGATATTTTGGTAGCAGCCCAAAATTTTGATGACTTGGAGGTGGAGCAGCTGGGGATATTGGAATTAGGTTTCATCACTTTCTTGCCCGAGGTCCAAACCCACTTGGCTATGATGATAGTGCTCATTAAGAGGTGGCACAGTGAGACCTCTTCTTTCCACTTACCCACTAGTGAGGCCACCATCACACTTGAGGATGTGTGTCCGATCCTGGGGCTTCCCATTCATGGGGAGTGTGTTATCTATGACACAAATGCCAAGAAATATGCTTGTTTCTCACTATTGTTGACTGAAAAAATAAGTTTTCTCAATTCGCAGATAGATTTGGACCTTTACAAAGCATGAGTTCCCATATTGAGATTGTTTTCTGTTGCACTCATTGCTGGAGTAATTTCTCTCAACCGATAGGGAAAATGTTTTAGTCTAGGCTAGGGGATTGCATGGCACGAGATGATTAGATGGACCACTATGTATCGTGGGGGCTTGTTCTATTTACTTCTTTGTATCACGACATGCATTAGGATGTTTATTGTGAGGGCAGGGGCATTGGAGAAGGTGTTACACTACTTCATATTTGGGCATACAAGCACATTGTCATCCTAATACTTTTGGCTGTTTTGGCAAGTATTCATGAGGACAAGCCCATTGTATTCAAATACAGGTTCCTCATAAAATTACAACACACCAGCTAGATAGGTCTACCCTATTGGTGTTGTGTCATTGATGACATGAACATGTTCAGATGGAGGTCATGGCTATAGGTTTCTACATGGTACAATGACCACCAGCAGTTGTACTCTTCTTAATAGACCCACTATATGCAGGGGTGGGAGCACACCATGATAGAGAGGTATCTCCCAAACCAGGTAGCTACATAGTTCATGGAGGTAAAAGATGTACCTCTCAATGATTATACAATAGTCTTCATGAGATCTTAGAGAGAGGTCTAGTGGGGAGCCCATATTGACAGCGTAGTGGCAGTCAATGAATTTTAATAGCTAGTCCCACAACCTTAGGCATATGATCAAGGTTTACTAGACAATAGGACTACCCTCAGATACGATGCATGGTTCAGGCCACCCATGCACTTGATAGAGGTCGAGGCAGAGGTAGAGGTAGAGGCCAAGATGGAGGTAGATATGGGGGTAGAGGAAGAGGTAGGGGCTGATATGGTAGCTGGGAGGTAGATATGGGGGGTAGAGGTAGAGGGCAGCAGCAGCTAGATCAAGATACGACACTAGTTCCAAGGGATGGGCATTAGTAGCAATAGCAGGATCAAGGTCACCAGGACCTAGGGTATCAACATGGCTAATACAATTGCCAACAAGATAGAAAGAGGGGCATTGTTGCCTCCTCTACCACCTCTACAGCCAGATCCACGAGATGTGTAGATTGTTTCCCTTATGATTAAGAGATAGTAGTTGCGGAAGTAGCTACAGGCGATGACCGTAGAGCAGGATAGGTAGGTCTAGTTGCAACAAAAATTGGATCTTAAAGTAGCCCAAGAGATTAGGTGTAGGTAGCAACTTGAAGCCATCACAACGACATCTCAAGGAAGGATGATTTGAGGATGCTATAGAGAGGTAGTCACAGAGGTTGTATATTATTGAATACACTACCATAAAGACGTTCCTAGAGAGATGTGGTAGCCTAAATTCTCTTAGAGTGGGGTACCTCCTAGGGATGAGGATTAGCCTTCGGTTAGATAGCCTAGGGAGTCGAATAGCCACCAAGGCTAGCCATCTCATAGATACTTTTTGATTACTTTCCTGATTATTTATACAAAT
>VDFB02373365.1:193642695-193709571 GCA_007258455.2 Sequoia sempervirens | reverse complement strand
ACTTCATGAAATTCAATTTTTTTTTTTAATCATATAGTATACAAAGGATAGAATGTGATGCATGTTTCAAATTCAAAAAATATGATACCATTTGAAAGCTATAGATCTTTTCAATCAGCCTATCAATTAGGACTTTAGTCGTAATTCAAATAGAAAATGAATAATAATGATTAATTAAATTCAAAGTAAAGCATAATTTATAATGGTTGAAAGCTGATAATCTCTTTTAAAAACCCTTTTTCATTTCATCAATTTTGGGTATAAAAAAAGTCGTCAGCCACATACACTACACATACCCATCATATTGCCATTTTTTGGCCCATCATGATCTTGCACATACCCATGATCATCATGATATGCCTCCATTCTCTAATGCTAATGACATTGGTACTATTTATGCCTATGAGGAGTGGTGGGAAGTAGCACAACTAAATCTAGTATTCCTAATGAATGAGTCAATAGGTGATGCAAGATCACTCCTTAATCTGGGAGACGAGGAGGAGGACAAGGTTGAGGAGATATGCTTTAAGGCTATAGACATATTCAAAGATGTGATAGATGAGGAGTATGAAGAGGATGCATATCCTAGTTATGATATCCAATAGGAGGAGGATGAGGGGGATGATGAGGAGGAGGACAAGGGGGAGGAGCAGCCCATTAGTGAGGGTGATGATACAGTAGAGGAGGATTCGGTGGTCCATGAGTGGGGAGAGTCCTCTCCCATTCATGTTACTAGATCACAATCAACAACTATAGTAGGAACTAGTATCCATAGTCATGGAGAGGCTAGCACATCCTCCATGCCCCCTACACACGATGAGGCTATCTTTACATAGCTAGCCAGAGAGCTAGGTGATGATATTTTATTTTCTACTATGTTTTATGCTTATGTTTATGTTTTAATTTTATGCCCATATATATCATGATGTGTACTGATTATATTTATGATTTCTATCTTGTAGAAGCTATGAGAGACCTTCATGATCTATATTGTCAAGTGGTTACAAAGATAGTTTCCCCATCATTCTATGAGGAGGCTACTAATATAGACTACGTACCCCCACCCTTCATGGAGTGAGATCTAGAGCTGTTTGATCCATATGTCAAACAACAGGAAGCCTATGAGAGTGTTAGGAGGTGTCTTCATGAGCTGAGGTTTCCCAAGATGCCCAATCATCTTACACCCTAGTAGAGTTTGAGAGACTATAGTTGGAAGTAGATAGAATATAGGAGAGAGATTAGCTAGTAGGGGAGCATTAGGAGGACCTTGGACAAATACAAGGTTTATATTTTTCACTTAGTGCACTCGGTAGCTCGTGATCAAGATCGCATACCACTATCTCCTGATGGACCACCTCTAGATAGATGTAAGCACCAGATCTAGAGGATCTAGTAGTCACAGACGTCATTTGCATTGTATATATTGTGACATGTACACAAAACTTTGGTATTTATATATATATATATGAACATTTGATGTATATATTGTTTATATGAGCATTCTAAATTAAATGCACCTATGATCTAATTAAAGAACATTAAATGTATATAAGGATCTAATCTAACACAACATACAAGATAAAATTAAATAGCATGAAACCTAAATTAATCATTTAAAATGAATTAAATAATCAATTTAGTAAACAAGATACATAAATAATTGTTTGTTAAGAACAAAGCAATGCGAGAGCACATAGAATATTAGCTACTAACTCTAACACCATTGCTTTATTATTAATACTATTCAAGAAGGTTATACATAGTACCAGTGCTAATGTACCATATTGATAGGTTATTTAAGAAGTGTTTCATCCATTTCTATTAACGTGTATGCACCAGACCCATAACTTACTTTAATCATATAAGGTCCTAACCAATTAGGGCTGATTTTCCTTTTTCAGTCAGGTTGGCATTAACATTACATTGATTTTTGAATAACACCAAATCACCCTTACTAAATGACCGAGGGATAAAATTGTCATTGTAGCTACAATGCCTTCTTCTAGAGTAAGCTTGAAAGTTCTCAAGAGCATTAATTCATTGTTCGTCAATCATTTCAAGTTGATGCATCTGTTGTTCCTTGTAATTATTTTCATCAATGACTCCTTGAAGAGCATTTCTTAGTGTAGGAATCTCTAACTCCAAAGGAATTATTTCCTCAGCACCATAGATGATATTATAAGGTATAATTCCTATGGATAGTCTAACATTCATGTGATAGGCCCATACCGCGTATGTTAACTACATGCAAAAATCCTTATTATGTTTGTTAACGGTTTTCTTTAAGATTTGCTCAAGGGTTTTATTAGTTGATTCGGCTTGACCATTAAATTGTGGATAATAAGGTGTTGAGAAGCGATGTTGTATGTTAAATGTTTCCAATAACTTCTTTGTGTCATTTTTCTTGCATGGTGTGCCATTGTCAAAGACTAACACAGAAGGAAGTTCGAAACGAGCAATAATATGTTCCAATATGAAATGAAATATCAAATCGGTTGTTGTTCAATTAAGGGGGATTGCTTCTACCCACTTCATGAAGTAATTTGTTGTGGTGATTATGAATGTATGTCTAGCAAAAGAAGGTGGTGATATTTTTCCAATAATGTCCAAACCCAAAACTATAAAGGGCTAGATAGGAGCTTGAGCTCTTAATTCAAAGGAAAGAGCATGAATCAAATTGCTATGTTCTTGACATTTGTTACATATTTTTAAATATGCAAATAAATCTTGTTCCATATGTCTCCAATAGTATCCTATGCATATTAGTTTTTGTACCAATTTCTTCCTCCAAAGTGACCACCAAAAGCACTTGCATGGGCTTGTTCAAGTTCTATGAGGGTTTCAAATTTTTTAAGGCATCTAAGTAAGAGACCATCAAATGACCTTGGTACAACACATCAGCAAGAATGATATACTTAGATGTGAGTTTTTGAAGGTGGGCTCAGATGTTCTTAGTTGTTGACTCGAGAAAGGTACCATCTTTCAAATAATTAAATATCATATCATACCATTCACTCGAGTCTTCCATGGTTGTTGCTAATATTTCTACTTTATCTTCGATTGATGGTTTCATAAATATATGCACAATGAAGGTGAATTCTTTTGAAGGGTCTTAATGGGATATAAGGGAAGCTACACTTGCCATTGCATCTGCATGACAATTATCTTTTCGAGGGATGTTGTCAATGGTAAATGATTCAAACTTCTCAATAAATTCATTGTGAGATCCTTGTATTTTGATAATTTTTCATGCTTTGCTTGATATGTTCCATTTATTTTTTTAATGAAAAATTATGAGTCACCAAATATCTTGATGTCTCTAGCACCCATAATTAAAGTGATACGCAATCCAACGGTAATGCTTCATACACAACAGTGTTGTTTGTACATAGAAAATTTAATCGATATGATAAGGGAATAGGGTCCCTCACAAGTCGTATTATTATAACCCTCACACCTAAGCCAATTCTACACTTAGATCTGTCAAAATATAATTCGGGCCATGTATTATCTTTGACAGTCAATAGATTATCATTGGGGAAAGAATCATTACTAGGTAACACTAAAGGAGAAGGAGCATCAGCTAGTTGGTCAGTCAAGGCCTGACCCTTAATTGCTTTTTGTGAAACAATTTTAAGGTCAAACTTAGTTAACAACATCACCCACTTAGCTAAGCATCATGATAAGTTTGTTTTAGTGAAAATATGTCTTAAAGGGTCAAATTTCATCATCTCGTGTATTTTAGTATTCAATAAGTAATATTGCAACTTACTAGTACCGAATACAAGAGCCAAACACTATTTTCCTATTGTTGTGTATCGTTTCTCATAATCAATCAAGGTTTGGCTAATGTAATAAATAGGATGTTATGTGTACCCTTTTCATCTTGTTGAGCCAACAATGTTGCGAGAGCATGGCTTGATGTGAATGTATAAAAGATAAATGGTTTGTTTTACATAGTAGGTTGTAATAGTGGAGTGACAAGATAATGTTTCAAACTCTCAAGAGCCTATTTACAATCTTTATTTCAATCAAAATATACATCTTTCTTGAGGAGATGTGTAAATGGTAATGTTCAATCTGCTAATGATGCTATAAAATGATAGATAGCTTGAATTATTTGTTATAAGGTACATAATTGAGAGATGTTTCTAGGAGGTGACATGTTAACTATAGCATAACTTTTCTTTGTGTCCACCTCAATGCCTCTATGAGATATGATAAAACCTAAAAAAATTCCACTATCTATGCCAAAGACAAAAAAAATTGGATTCAATCTCATGTTGTATTTTCAGCTTTGCTCAAAACATTTTTGAAGGACATTCACATTGTCTCGCCTTGTTAAAGATTTGGATAGAATATCATCAACATAGTCTTCTAAAACCTTATGTATGTAATCATGAAATATCAATGTCATAGCTCATTGATATGTTGCATCCACATTCTTCAATCACAAGGCATCATGACCCAACAAAATATTCCCCAAATAGTTGTAAATGTTGTTTTGTACTGATCTTGAGGGTTGATAAAAATTGATTATACCCAAAAAATCCATCCATGAATGAAAACAAAGCATGTCTCATAGTTGAGTCTACTATCATGTCAATATTAGGAAGGGGAAAGTCATCTTTTAAATATGCTTCATTCCAATCACAAAAATCCATACACATCCTAATATGATTGTCATGTTTTGCGACTACGACAATGTTTGAGATCCAAGGAGAATAATCCATAGGTCTTATGAAACAAACCTCAAGGAGTTTTTCAATATCTTCCTTAACTAGCAAGTCTATCTTAGGATTCATTTTTTGAATCTTTTGTCTCATAGGCTTAGCATTTTCAGTGAGGACTATATTGTGTGTTACAATCTTAGGATTAATTTTTGACATATCCAAATAATTCCAAGCAAAACATTTGGGAAAGTCATGAAACAAAGTTGTAGTATCCTCTTGTTCTTCATCATCAAGGAATTTTCCTATCTTAATCACTTTCTTATTATCATTGATATCCATTGCTATATCAACTATATCTCCTAAATGGTGTGCACTTGGTTGTAGAAATTTAGGGTTGTATTCTTCATTACTCATGTCCATCTCATCATTTTTCTCTTCTCCATAATTTTGTTTGGTGCTAATCATAGCACATGTAACCTTTTTATTTTGAGGAGTAGATGGTTTATCATAAACTCCTAGAATTTGTTTCAAGGCTTCATCATCTTCAAATTATTCCCATGATGGTTTAGAATCACATCAAGAATTCAAGATGCTTCAAGGTAATATTGATTATATATATATATATATATATGTATAAAATGTATGTATGTTTCTTTTATGTATGTATGTATGTATGTATGTATGTATGTATATGCCTCTATGTACATGTATACGTATGTATACATATATCGATACATTTGTATGGCCATGTCCATTTTCCATCATACATGTATGTCGATACATATATACATATGGATATTTGTATATATTATACATATATATACACACATTCAATTCACATAATAGCCAAACACATTTACAATTGTATTGATAAGCACCTATGTGTGGTATATCTATTCATATACATATACATGATGTTAGATTCATTTGGCATGCATATGTATATATACACATACTTGATGTATGTCCTAATCATCAATATAAACATAGTAACACAAGAAGAACTAATAAGCTCAAATAGATAAGCATCACCTGATAATGCACTCAATAGTAAAAAATGTTGGTGTAATTAACTATTTAATTACATCTTCATAAGTTTACTTAGGCAATCTTTAATTCCTAAGTTATAGGATCTTATCCTTATCTTATCGAGCTATCCTTTTGCTCAAGATAAGATTTAGTTGTTGCATGCTTGCCTTTTATAAGCAAGCCTCATCTTGTACATTTGCATCAATTAATCGTTAATCAATCTTGCATATTGATAGCATGCATTCTAGCCATTATTTCTCTCTTGTGGAAGTATTTTAGTCTAGCAACAGATTTCTAGAAATCTAACATGGTATCAGAGCTTCCAGGGTTGCGGACTCCTTCTCGGATCTGAGGGTTTTAGTTTTTGGCTTGAAGATTTTTGCTGGGTGCAAATTGGGGTTTCAATAACCTCACGGTTGAGATCAGAAGGCTCCGCAGACGAATTTTGACTGTAAATTCGCCTATATTGGGTAAAGTTGTTTTTGAAGCAAATTTTTTTTGCTGGAACAGCGTCCCAAGCGGTACGATTTTTCTATTTTCACAAAAAAAGATATTTTGTGTAAATATTTTCTGCGATTTGCTTTTGATAATTTTGGGGCAAAATTATTGTATTCGGGCAACAATATTATGTTAGGATTTCTATTAAAATCTGAGTGGCATATATTGTGGAATATTTTTCGCTGGTCATTGTACAAAAATCTGCAGAGCGTGGTCAGATTGGATATTCTAAGCACCACATTGACCGATCATTCATTCTGCCATCGGTGTTGATCCCGTCCTTCATCGCCAGTTGAAGTACATCGTCCGGCGGGTACAACACATTCCCAGTGGTCTCGTTATAACCAAGCCACGGGTTCTTCCATAGTTTGACTTGGATCAGGGCTCTGTCCACATGCATCTACCTGACAAGGGTTCACCAGCGTACTTCATGTTGGAGCTGGTCATAGCTTCATCGATCGGCGGATAGGAGGTTTCCATCGGCCCTATTGGTCAGTGCGTGGTCAGCGGCATATCCATATCTGCCATCAAGGAGTACTTCATAGATCGAAGTCACAGTCTCCGTTGGATCTGTCAGATCTGACATCGCAGGGGTACACCGGTCGCATCAAATTTTTTGGTTGTCGACATCCACTGTCCGTGGTTCTTCTGCACTATTGGCACATCGGCGTACAGGGGTACTCGTTGCTATTAGATTTGGTGTCATCTGGAACTTTTATTGGCTTCAAATCTGACAACGGATACAATCATCTCCATAGTGGTGGCCAGATCGTTGTCCCTTAATCATCCTTCGTCTGTCCTGCGCGTCAGATTATAGTACACATCTTGGGTATGGTGCAAGATAAATGCATTTGTTTATCTAGGCTATTGAAATTTTTGTAAACCTTATTTATTTGCACAAGGTCAGCCACTCGGCCCCATTCAATGGCGGTATTTTATTTTTTGCATTTGTAATACCAGCGGTCACATTGGTGACCTAAGGCTAGCGCCCAGGTGCCCGAATTTTGACCCGTTTTAGCCTTGTAATTGCCCCAGGTGTCTATTTATAGGCATTTTTTTCATTTTTCCATAACTTTGGCTAACAGAGGTGAATTTTTTCAAACGAAATATCGTCAGAAAGGTGGAGATCTGATTTTTTTAGTGGTGTAGATATTTTGCAGAGATTTTGCAGTTTTGTGCCTCTTTTTTCAGGTTAAAGCCCGATCATCATTTTCTGCTTCCGAGCTCATATCTTTGTGCTCCGATCTCCGATTTTCTCCAAATTTGCGGCATTTGGAAGGTATTCGAGAGCACTTCAAATCTAATCATGCATTTTTTGCAGATTTGTTTCCAGATTTTCATATTTTCAGTTTGTAACTGATTTGATAGTTTGGGATTTCTTGTTGTAAATTTGCAAAAAAAGTGCAAATCTTGTTGGGACAAAGGGGTTGATTTCTTGTATTGTGAGGGAAATTTGTTGTTATCCTCTTGTAATATCTCTTTGTATCATGGATTTTCCAAAAATTGTACTTCTAACTCCATATAACTATCATGAGTGGAAATCTCAAATGGAGTTGTTATTGTTAAAATCAAAGTTGCAACGAATCACATTTGGTCAAGATCCAGAACCACAGGGAGCAAAAGAGAAAAGAAAATGGTTTGATAGAAGGGATGAAGCTCTTGGTAATCTTCTTCTGTCAATTTCTCCAGATCTTAGATATCATGTTGCGTCTTGCACACATCCTCATGAAGTTTGGACTACTTTGGAGAGTCTCTTTGGTAAGCCAGACAAGCTAAGGAAATTTAAGTTGGAAAATGAACTGATGGGTCTTAATCCTTCAGATTTTGACAGTATCCAAGACTTTTTCTCTAAACTCAACTCTCTCAGATTGCAGTTATCAAAATGTGGGGTTGTTAAAGAGGATGAACAAATGATACTTTCTATTCTTGCTAAGCTTGGTTCTTCATATTCTGTGTTTGTCTCTACTTTCTATGCTACAATGGATGCTCTTGGCGATACATATAAAATGCCTTCTCTTGATGAATTTGCTGCATAGCTCACAAGGGAACAAGCAAAGTTGATGCACATGGGTACATTGAAGTCTTCAACATCTCAAGCTCTTATTGCAAATGATACAAAGGCTTCAAGTGGCAAAGGAAAGAAGCACAAAAAGGAAACCAAGTCAAATGAGCAAGGTAAAGATTCTCCTTCACATGGCACTCCTGAGTCCTCATCCTCTTCAAAAGAGGAATCATCAAAAAAGAAGAAGTCCAAATGTGCATATTGCAAAAGGTTAGGACATGATGAGCATAGATGTTATAATAAGAAGATTGATGAACTCACCCACCTTCTTCAAAAGAATAACATTCAGCTGCCCTCATCAGTGTCTTCTACTTCTTCTTCACCATCACATTTGGCAGCTCCATCATCATCACAGTCAGAGAACACAACATCCACTTCTAGGCTACATATGAAAGGTCATGCACTCTTGGCCTCTACAAGTCCTAATTCTCAAGGATGGCTTCTTGATTCAGGGGCATCTCATCATATGGCATCTTCACAGGAAATGTTCTCTTCTTTTGAGCCTTGTAATTCACCTCACATTTTGATGGGTAACAATACATTCATGAAGGTAAGTGGGAAGGGTTCTATTGGTATTGGGGAAGGCACTTTCAATGATGTTCTTTGTGTTCCTTCTTTGACCACAAATCTCCTTTCTATTTATCAAATTACTCATGGGGGTCAAGGTAAAACAGTTGAGTTCACTCCTAATAGGGTGTATATTAGGGACTTGGAGACTAGGGATATTGTTGCAATCAGGATGGTTGATCATTCATCTCGAGTATATTCCTTTTCACATTTTGCTTCAGAACCTAATAATGTTCCTTTGATTGCATCACACACTCCATTGAGTGTGACCCATATTAGTGAGGAGAAGTTTGGTCATCTACACCTTGGTATTTTAGAGACCAGTGCTAGCTTCCTACACCTCCACCTCCTGCTTCTTCAGCCATTGTTGCTTCTATTCAACAGGATAATCATAGTTTTTCAGATCTTGCTTTGTGGGATGATTATTTGACAGGGATTTCTACCTTGTTCCTAGAGTCTCATATTATAGATTTGGAGGACACACTTGAGGGGATTTCTCTCCTCTTTGATGACAGTTTTAGCACAACTGTTATTCCATCTTCTTTTTCTTTGGAGATTGATATTCACGAGTCTCCTCCATCACTTGATTTGTCATGTTTCTTGGTTGAGTTTGACCATGATTATGTTGTGGCTCATTCAAGCTTGGAGGCTCCTACTCAGTTTTCAGAGGCATACATGTTGAGCGTTCATTCTTCCTCTTTTCAGTTGGATATGGAGTGGCTTCTTCATCAGCTTATGGATTTGTTTCTTCCTAAGGGGAGATGTGTTGCTTGTAGACATTGGGTCATCTTTTGTTTTCAGGCATTCTTCATTGGCTTTGGAGCTTCTTCAGCATGCAGGGGATATCTTATCTCATTACTTCCCTCTTATGGGGGGGTAATTTATTGTATATTCATGATGGATGTAGTCCTTGGGGGGTATCATTGAGTCCTCCATACATCATGTTTACATTTATCATGCCTTTTTTTTGTTTTCTCTCTTTTGGAGAGGGGTTTTTTCCCACTGGGTTTTCCCCTTTTCTCTGCTTTATGAGAGATTGCATTTCATTTGCATCTGTAAATGGGTACCTAACATGGCCTAGTTGTCGGGACCCATAGTAGTTTGCATTATAATCTTCTCCCTAAGTTGCACTTATGGGGGGGTGTTGGTGTAATTAACTATTTAATTACATCTTCATAAGTTTACTTAGGCAATCTTTAATTCCTAAGTTATAGGATCTCATCTTTATCTTATCGAGCTATCTTTTTGCTCAAGATAAGATTTGGTTGTTGCATGCTTGCCTTTTATAAGCAAGCCTCATCTTGTACATTAGTATCAATTCAATCATTAATTAATCTTGCATATTGATAGCAAGCATTCTTGCCATTATTTCTCTCTTGTGGAAGTATATTGGTCTAGCAACAGATTTCTGGAATTCTAACAAAAGACTCTTACCAGACACATTGACTAAGGATGACTTACCAACTTCCCACATAATGACTCAACTCAATTATTCTACTATGGTGTGTGTAAGCTCAGATAGTTTACATTATTGGTTACTCGGCCAAGATATTCTCCTATGCTATACTTCCCCTCCACCAAGAGGAATTGAACATATACCTATAACCACTAACACATGCACGCAATAGTCAACTATTCAAAACATATGTAGTATACGTAATACATCTCCAAAGTTAGAATATTAATTCAATAACCATTCATTCACATATATGCAGTACTTTTTGCAACGTCAAATGAGATAACATACATTCATAATGCATTGATTTTTAACAAAGTGAAAGCACAATTTAATTCATCTCCAGAATTCACATTACATTCATATTTACCCTACATAGTAATAGTAAATATTAATTACACAATTGGGGTGTAACACATGGAAATTCATCTACATGTTACAAATCAGGGTTTCAGATTTATAAATGAAGTGTGGAAGGAAGAGCAGAGATTGGGGACCTTATTCATGTCTTAACCCTCCAAAAAATAAAAATGGGATTGATACACCAATTGTGGCATATGAGTCCCAATACAGGGCTTTTTCTAAATTTTAAGAGATTCAAATACACCACTGTTAGATTCTTGTTTCCACCCAAAAACCCTAGTCTGGGACTAAATCGATCAGACTAGCATATGAGTCCCTGTGTCCATTAAATAATAGGGTTTTAGGTTTTTTCAGCTTTTCTTGACCTCATCATTCTCTCAGGTGCATATCTGTACTTTCTAAGTCCTTTATTCTGCATTTTAGTTTCATTTCCTAGGTCATTTAGTTAGGTTTTGCATGGTACTTTGCATGTCATTTGCATTTCTTGTCTTTCCAAGCCCTAGCTTGGTGGTGAACCCTCTTATTATCTTTAATCACACCCTAGGACACCCTATTGCAATATCTCTTTCCCGTACTTCATCCTTGGATTGAGATCTCTAGGGTTTCCTTGAATGAGAGGTGTAGAAGATTATTGTTTTATGTCCTAAACCATAGTCAATGACAATTTTCTTCCTTTCAATTTAATATTGTAAAGTATGTTTATTTACACCTTCACATTAAGTTTTGGGACCTCTTACATTTATGACCTTCATATCATCATTAATAGTCCCCTAAGACCTTGTATTATCCATATTGAGGATTATTTCAACTGAAATCCTAATAAGATCAACAAATATACTTAATTTTCCAACTCCTCAACATTTCCTCCACCTAAAATGCTTGTTGGGACCCATACACCACCTTGGGCATATGAGTCCCATTTGGCCCCTTTTTATGGTTTTGAGTAGGAAATCAAGATTTTAAGTTCAAATTTCATGAATGTCAACTTCTAGGATCTAATAAACAATAGGTTGGATGGATTTCCTATATAAACATGGTCTTAAATCATTATTTGACCTAAGCCTTCATGATATCATCCTAAGCCATCAAGAGTTAAGAATTCCAAAACTTCAAAAGAGTGTCAAGATAGGCTACAAGAGTATCTCTAAGGCATTCAAGGGAAGAATTCTTCATCATTTGTTGCAACAATTCAATATCCATTATCACATTGTTCAGATCGTTAAGCATCAAGCATGTTGTTGAGCTAGTGTTGTGATGTAGCATTGAAGATCTATTTGTAAGCATTGTTTCATATCCAATTCAAGATCAAGATGTACATTCTACATGGCCACTTCATGTTAGATTTTTTATTTACATCTCAAGACATCATTGAAGGTATCATCATTTGTGTTTCATATTTACATTTCACTATTTCATCACAAGGTTTAATTACCTGAATGGGGTTTGACCAAGGAAAACCCCTATTTCCTAACAATGAACAACTTTTCCTCTCTTTAAATGTGTGATTGCAAATCTAGGTGTCTTGGATCTTGAAGATACAGTTACAAGATTGGTGAAAGTTGTCTTAGTTATACAAGGTTGTTATCTTCATGGAAAGTCATCTACAGGCTACAAATCAGGGTTTTAGATCTAAAAATGAACTGTGGAAGGAAGAGCAGAGACATGAGAGAAGATTTAGGTCTTAACCATCCAAAAAAGTAGAGTGGGACTAATATGCCACTTGTGGCATATGAGTCCTAGTGCAATTTTTTTTTCCTAAATTTTAGTGAATTCAGATCAACCACTATGAGATTCCAATTTTGGCACAGAAACCCTAGTCTGGGACTAAATCACCCAAACTGGCTTATTATTCCTAGTTGGCATTATACAACAATATTTGAGGGTTTCAAATCTTTTTCTCATCTCATCCTTCTTCCAAGTGCACCTCTATACTTTCTCAATCTTTTATCATGTATTTCAATTTCATTTTTTAGGTCATTTAGTTGGGTTTTCCATGGTACTTTGCATGTTACATTCATTTCTTGTCTTTCCAAGCCCTAGCTTGGTGGTGAACCCTCTTATTATTTTAATCACACCCTAGGATACCTTATTGCAAGATCTCTTTCCCTCCTTTCTATCTTCAGATTGAGATCTCTAAGGTCTCCTTGATTGGAACAATAGTGAAGTAGGAACCCTATCTCCTAAAAGGTGGGGCACCCTATTTCCGTTGTTACACATATTAACATACATATAGTTTTAAATGGTAAGGGAATTAACAAAGGGGATGGATGAATAGCCTATGGAGGAAAAGGTTGAGGAGATGCAGAATAATGATAGGTCACTTGATTTCTATGTTACTCAAGTCTGAGAACTACAACGCAAAGTGGATAAGATGGACAAGGCCTTCAATAAGTTAATGGAAATCACTTTGGGTATTATGCCATAGGATATTTTGGGCATGGTGAGTGGGGTGGATAAGGCTAGGAAAGGCCATCATAGGATGAAAGCCTCTCATGCCTTTGAGGAGTAATTGGAAGGAGCGACCAGATCTATGGAACAATACATCTAGTTGATGGAATAGCTAGAGCAAGAATGGAACCTAATCTGCTATCTAAAAGAGTAATTGTGTCTTTTGGATCTATGTTCTTACTAGGCCTACGTGCCCCTTGATTAATTAGACTCAGTTATGTCTTTGGGCTATTGTTTTGGTTGTTAGGTGTCAATCCTATTGTAGGGTGTTGGTTGGTTTTTTTCCCCTCTTATTTTTTAATGTTTTTTTTGCTTTCTATAGGCCTTGTTCCACTTTCTGGTTGGATTTAGAGGCCCTTGGGTGCTGGTTGGTTTTGCATCCCTCCTATTTTTTTGTTTTTTTTTCTAAATGTAGGCCTTGTTCCACTTTATGGTTGGGTTCATGTGACATTTCCCTTGCTTTTGTTACCAAAAACATACATATAGTTTTCTATTCACATATTCCTTGAACCTCCTTTAGGTGCAAATACTAGTTTATATATTGTTTTATTACAACATCAAGAATAAAAATTGAAAAAAACTATATTAAATAAATAAACTCTAAATAATTTTAATATTTTAAATTAATACTAAAAATTAAGATTGAAAAAATAATAATAATCTTATAAATTAATCCATATTAATTTTATATTTAGCTGAAAGGCTACATATAGTGTGAGATTTGAGCCTGAAACAAGTCTCACACCTAAAAAGCATTGTTGAGTCATTAGAAAACAAGTTTTAGTTGTCATTTAATGGTAAACCAATTGTCGTTTAATAGTAAAATCCTCCAAAATCTCACTTATCATGTAAAATCTAGATAAATATTGTTTTTCCAATTAGATGGGAACATTCTATTTCCATATGCAATAGTTTTTGTCAATTTGATGGTAGTTTTTTATTTATTTACATTGCTTTTAAATTTGTATACACAAAAGTTTCAAAATCATATAATACTTAATTTCTTTAAGGAAAAAATTTAGATTTTTCTAAGTTTATTTCATTCCATTATTTAGCACTTATTAATACTTGTTTGATCCAGCCGCATACAACTAGAATTTGCAAACACATGGCATCCATATGCACGCATCTAAGTTTATTTCATTCCATTATTTAGCACATATTGAGCCATTAAAAAACAAGTTTTACCTATCGTTTAATGGCATAATAACTGCCATTTAATGGTAAAATCCTCCAAAATATCAAGTGAAAACCTCCAAAATCTCACGTATCACATAAAAGCTAGATAAATATTGATTTTCCAACTAGTTGGGAACATTCTACTTTCACTTGCAATGTTTTTTGTGAATTTGATGGAAACATTCTTTTTCATTTGCATTGCTTTATGTTTTAAATCTTTTTAAGTGGAAAAGTAGGGTTTACCAAAATGAATTGATCAAGGGTCATGTGCAAGATCACCATGGAAAAAATAGGCCCTTAAGTGGAAAAAATATTATCAATGTGGTAGTACTTAAATTTTAGGGAAAAAATAAGAAGTAGGTGTCTGTCTAACCACCCTAACCACAATAAAATGATAATATTTTTTTATAATATTTCAGACATAAGTAGAGGAATCATGTCCGGATGTGATGCATTTTTTATAATTTTTTTCCACGTAAATAATTAATTATGAATTTTTTATTACAACTTTTAAAAAATATAAAAACGTGTATGTCTGACCACCTTAACTTTGTCAAAAATTCATGAAATTCAATTTTTTTTTTTAAATCCTATAGTATGTGAAGCATAGAATGTGATGCATGTTTCGGATTCAAAAAATGTGATACCGTTTGAAAGCTATAGATTTTTTTCAATCAACCTATCAACCAAGACTTTAGTCATAATTCAAATAGAAAATGAATAATAATTATTTATTAAATTCAAAGTAAATCATAATTTATATTGGTTGAAAGCTGAGAATCTCATTTAAAAACCCTTTTCATTTCATCAATTTTGGGTAAAAAAAAGGGTACTAGCCAGATACCCTACACATACCCATCATATTGCCACTTTTTGGCCCATCATGATCCGGCACATACCCCATGATGATAAACCATTTTTCTTTTCATCATGATATTATGTGATTTTTTATATGATAAGATGGCAATAACAATCAAAAACTAACCCTAACTAAATAATAACAACTATGAGGGGAATTTTTAGAGCTTAAAATGATGTGTACCTTGCTACAAGAAGCCTATTTTTAGGGCACCAAGGACTCATTCGCCTTAACTGGCAATTAGCTCCCTATTAGGGTTTCTAAAACTGATATCTGGGTTACTTTCCTTGATTTCTTCATTCTCAAATCCCTAATTTTCATCTCCCAAAAACTTGTAATAAATTTTGTAGCTTCAATTCTTTGTTCTTGCACTATGAAGGTCAATCTTACAACTTGATAACTTTGACAATTTTGCTCTAAACTTCTTCTCCACTTGATCTTCAATCAATAAATCGACATACACACACTCAATGGGAGAAAAACTTGTATATTGTTAGTGAATAGGGGTTTTCCTAAGTCAAACCCCTTGTAGGTAATCAAACTAAATGATGAAATAATGAAATTGAAGCATGAACATGAAATATGTAATAAGATGTGAAACAATTCTTTCAAGTAGATCTTCAATGCTACATCAACTATCTGAGCTCAACAACATGCATGAATGCACTAAACCTTTGTCATGATGAAATGATCTTGAATTTTTACAATAAACTCTGCTTTGAAATTCCTTTGAAATGCTCTATAATGCTCTCTTGAAGTTGCTAGGATGTATTATAAACTTGCTAGCTCTTGTTAGGAGAAACAATGTGAATTGACCCCATATTTATACTAAATCAATAGATTAACCCTAAAATTTAAACAATTCAAGCTAACACTAGATCTCAAAATAAACATTATTAAAATCCCACCAGAATGAAATTCACAAAGGGGGTCCTCTTTAAGAGGAACCATTCACCATCTAGGTTGAATGGGTCTTGGAACAAGTTTCCAGGACCATTCCTTCGAGGGATGAAAGAACATTAAAAACCCATGTAGAATCTAGATAGAAAGGGGGATCCTATAGAGGGAGGACCCATTCACCACCTAGGGAAAATGGGTCCTAGTACCATTTTGGGTATGTGTAGGATCATCATGGAAAAAATAGGCCCTTAAGTGGAAAAAAATTTAGAAAAATCAAAGTTAGGCAACTTGACATAAAAATTTGAATAGGTTATCTATATTATTTCAAAAATATGTAAGAATAGAATCTATAGAAAATTGAATGTAGTTTCTAAACTACTAGGTTTATTTTTTTTAAAAAATTCTCTTTGGTGAAAATTTGAAATTTCAATGGAGTAGTACTTAAATTTATGGGAAAAAATAAAAAGTAGGTGTGTGTTTGACCACCCTAACCATAATAGAATGATAATATTTTTTATAATGTTTTAGAAATAAGTAGAGGAATCATGTCTGGATGTGATGCATATATTTTTGTAATTTTTTTCCAAGTAAATAATTAATTATGAATTTTTTATTACAACTTTTGAAAAATATAAAAAACTCATATGTCTGACCACCTTAACCTAGTCAAAACTTCATGAAATTCAATTTTTCTTTTTTTAATCCTATAGTATGTGAAGCATAGAATGTGATGCATGTTTTGGATTCAAAAAATGTGATACCGTTTGAAAGCTATAGATGTTTTTCAATTAGCCTATCAATCAACATTTTAGTCATAATTCAAATAGAAAATGAATAATAATAATTTATTAAATTCAAAGTAAAGCATAATTTATATTGGTTGAAAGCTGAGAATCTCATTTAAAAACCCTTTTCATTTCATCAATTTTGGGTAAAAGAAAAGATGCCAGCCACTACACTGCAAATACCCCCAATATTTCCACTTTTTGGCCCATCATGATCCTACACATACCCTTTTCTAGGACCTTGATTTTTCCCAATTAAATGTTTTATAGTTTGAATTATGGATTTCGAGATGGATCCTCAAAAGGTGTCACAAATAAGGCTTAATTTTGAATTAAAGGGACTAATTAACTCTAATTAACCACAATTAATTAAGAGGACCCTAGATAAGTGTGAAAGTGTGTTACAAAACCTTAAGACACCATAAATAGGGTACAAGTTAAGTACATTTTATTAAAAAGGGGGCCAAGATCAATGTGAATGTGTTACAACACATTACAACATTAAACCTAGGAAAAATTAAGTTAATTCAATGACAATTAGTTCAAAATCAAGAAAGGAAAAGGGATACTTTATACATTACTAAACTTTTCCCCCATTTTAGTGATACTTTTTCCCCATGAAAAATGCACACTAAAGTAGATATTCAAGACACTTAAGTATGCAACACTAAAAAAGATACATAATCATACCTTGTCAAAGGCCAAGAAAGATAAATAAAAATAAAGGGTCAAACATAGCCATTCCAATGAGATGTGGAATGGGGATGTTTGTCCATATCATGCGTTGCTCACTTTGCGGTAGTGGAACCTCAGTCTGTCCACTAGGTGAGTTTTCTCAAATATGCTTATTCTCACTCTGGGGTAGTGGAATCTCAAGCTTTCCACTAGGTGAGTTATCCCAATGAGGTGGAAAATGAGAGAATCATATTAGCCTCCCATACCATACTGATGTTATCCTCCTGAAAACTTTGATAAGGCACCACAATGTAATTCTTTTGTGACATGATTTTTGAATGTCATGTATGATCTCTCTTAGCATATTATATTCATATTAGTGGCTTGATGTGACACACTACATCCCATAACCGGTGAATCTTTTATTCTTTGATTGGTCCTCTCTTGGAGATATTAGGCACAATTTCCCCTAAGTCAAATACCTCACATGACATAAAAAAGACTCCTTTCAACATTCTTTGTTGTTGCATTTGTATTTTTGGTTATATGGCCACCTTGCATCTTGCATTCCTACGAAACCATCTTGTTTTTTCATGAGCTCCAAGCATATGAAGTTTTTATTGCCTCATGAAGCTTGAAGTTCATATTTCATGAGAATTTTTGCTTTTCTCATGAAGCTTGAAGATCATTTTTGCATGGTGCCTTATCAAAGTTATCAAGAGGTATAACTTTGGTATGGTTTGATAGGAAGCCCAATGGAGGCATGAATTTCCCATAGCTACTCGAGTGTGAGTGTGAGCACATACCGTCCATGTGTGTATGTAGCTCACCTCTCTAGATTACTCACCCAATAGATAGCCTGAAGTTCCATTGGCTCAAAGTGCACGTGCATTTTTTGGAAAAAAAGCCTAGATCGAATCTACATCATGATAGACAAGTGATCGAATCTTGATCTTTCTTTCCTTTTCTTTTTCCTTTGTCTTTGTCTTTGGAAGTGTATGCTTGTACCTTTATGATACTCTTTATATCATTTTCATGTGTGTTCTTTTGTTCCTATGTTGGTTTGTTACATGGGATATTTATCTAGGGGGCTTGATCACCTCTCTTAATCATTATCATCCTATCTTGCTAGCATTGGTGCATTTGGACCCCTCTTGAGGCATGTTGGTCTACTTTAGTGGGAGTTTGAATCAAGTTCATCCTTTCACTAAAGTGGAGGCTAAATGTAGTGTCAAAAATGTCGTTTGAGACATTTTCACATTTGTTTAGGTCCTCCTCATTGAATTAAGCATAAATGTTTCCTTGATTTAGTGTTGTAATATGAACTAAATGAACCTAAATTGTACCTTGCTAAGGTGTTGTAAAGTGTTGTAACACACAAAATCACACTTTTATAAGATTTTATTAATTAATTGATCCTAATGAACCTATTTTTAACCAAAATGTACCTTAATGATGCCTTGTTTAGAGTGTTGTAAAGTGTTGTAACACAATTTCACACTTTTCTAGGGTTCTATTTAATAATTGGGCTTCTTTATGATTTAATTGGCCTTATTGTGCATCCACAAGCCTTAATTAATGTATGTTTTTGAGGATAATATTGGCATAAATCATCATCCAATAATAATTCAAGTGTTTTTAGATTGTGTGGCCCAGATTTAATGATATGGGACTCACACGCCACCTTGGGTTTATGAGTCGCACCTAGGTTTTTGGGTCTCGATCTTGGTTTCACACCTTTCTAAAAAATTTTGAATTTTGTCCCATAAATTAGGCCTAATGGGACTCATACACCACTACTGGAATATGAGTCCCATGTTGCCCAAAATCAAAATTAATTCAAATTCCTGGTGGGATTTTATTTTCCTAGATCTAATGTCGGAATGTAGTGTTGTAATTTTGAGGAATTTGTCATAATTAAGTATAAATAGAAGATTATTTCACTAATTTTCACCTAAGACTTTCGTGAGAGCATTCATAATAGAAAATTTGAGATCAAGGAAGCATTCAAGAGTTTACAATAAATCACAAGAGCATTCAAGAGTCTTCAAGACCATATTATTAAACATTCTAGAGAATTATTCAAGCATCAAGCACCATGTCAAAGTCATTATGCATCATGTTTGTTTTTGAGCTAACAATTGTGATGTAGGGTTTCATGATTCAATCTAGCATTTCATTTAAGATCTATCCTATTCAAGAAAGATTCAAGATCTACATCCATTAGAGCCACCTCATACATGTTTACAACACCTTATTGCTAGGGTTTCGTGAGTTGTAACATTGGTTATTTGTTCATTCGTTCTCCATTCCTATTTCATTTCATTTCAAGGTTTGATTACCAAAATGAGTTTTGACCAAGGAAAACCCCTTTCTACTAACAAAATAGCATTTTACCCTCTCTTTAGTCTGTGATTTACGGATCTAGGTTAAATAACATTCAAGAGCAAGCTTGGAGAAAGTTTGTGAAAGTGTTCAAAGTTGTCAAAGTTGTCACCTTGCATTGAAGACCCTTAGAGAACACCTACATGTTGCAAATCAGAGATTCAAATTTAGAAATCAGTTAGGAAGAACAAAGTAGACAGAGAAGAGAAAGATCAAACTTCGAAGCTCCCAAAAACCCTAACTAGAATGATACACTAGTTCTAGCATATGAGTTCTATTTTAGGTCATTTTTTGCATTTTTTTGCAGTTTCAAACACCCATTTGCCAAATTCCAGTTTCTACACAGAAACCCAAATCTGGGACTGATGCGCCCAATCTAGTGTATGAGTCCTAATCAGCCTTAAAATCAAAATTTCTAGCATTTCAGACCTCCATTCATTCATCTCTAGATTCCTAGGTGCACACATTCCATCTCATAGTTTTTTATTCTATTTTACATGCTCTTCTAGGTCATTTAGTGAATGATTACATTGCATTAGGTTTTAGCATTACTACTTGCATTTGATTTGTCTTTCCAAGTATTAGCTTGGTGGTGAACCCCTCATTAGTTTACAATCAGATCCTAGGACAACCCTATAGCAATATCTCTTTCACCTTTGTATTGAGATTTCTAGGGTTATCCTTGAATGAGAGTGTTGGAGTTTTTTTGTTCTATCTCCCAAGCATATAATCTTCCACAACAAAACAATTTCACCTTTGAGATGCTAAGCTACTATGATCAAGATTTTAAACTAAAAAGCTAAATATGGATGGAAATGGGAGTGATTTTAACAACATATGTTTACTATTAAAATATGTATCCCTATTCAATAGATGCAAGGTCTATTTATAGAATAGGAAGAAAGGAACTGATGGTCAAGATTGAAAGAACCCATCAGTAGTTAGGATGGAAGAAAAATGGAGGCATGGATAATGGATTCCCATAAAGGGTTTAAAATTCAAGTTGATTTTTAATCAAGGGCTCATAATCATGCAAACAAGCACACTTTCAAAACTTACTCAAGAAGCTTGTTGAAAGTTTGTTACAATGAAAAATATTCCTTTTTTCAAATGAGTGGAGGGAGAATATTCTCATGGATGCAGAAAATTAAAATTTAGTTAATTAATTTAACCAAATTTTAATCTGCAAAGGGGAAGGAATATTTTATGAGAATATTCCCTTTTGGAGGAATGTGCAAGGAGGAATATTCTCAAGGAATATTCCCTTGCAAATGGGAGAGTTGGAATTAATTAGTAATTTGATAATTAAAACAAAGTGTCAATTATGAAAATTATAGGAATTTATGATATCCATTAAATAATTACTTTATTTAATGAAAAAGAGTTCAAAATGACATTTAATTAAATAATTAAGATTATTGAATTAAATGAGAGGACTTAGGGTGTTAAATTAAACATTTTGATTTATCCAATTTAACATGATGAAAGGTTAGCATGAAAGGGCTAGGAATTAACCTAATTAGATTAATCAGATTAATAAATGAAAATGATGCCATTAATTAAATAGCTAGGCTAATTTAATCAATTAAGAAAAAGAGGATGTGTTTTAGGATGAAATGATGTTATTATATTAGATTCGAGTGTGTGATATCATTCAGGACATTTTTAATTGTCTACATTTTCCCCCTCTTTGAAGTGAGGTACCTATTATGTTGGTTCAAAGACTGACACTTTTTAGATTAAAACTACTACTTAGCTCAAAAAAATAAATTAAAAAATTAGATGCCCCATTGCTGCCCCAATGGAAGGAGTAAGCTAATTCCCTGTCCCCTTGAGAGATCAAGCAAATTTTTTGAATTTTGGGTTGATCTCTCGACAAAGGTAAAATATAGGTTTAGGTGTCGAAACATGCTCTGAGATGCAAAAAATGGCCTCATAAATGAAAAAAACAACACAAAATAGGTTGCAAAGCATGGAAATATGTAAAACAGATCAAAACCCTAGCTTTTGGTGAAAATTAGAGAAAAAACCCCTAATTTTTTGGCTTAAATAGGTGAAAATTTTGCACTTCCAATTCATTTGTGCATTCAACCTTTAGTAATTTTTTTTCATTTGGAGCTCCAACACCTTGGTGAGATGGCTCACTGTGTGCTTCCACTTCACCTTTTTGAGCAAGTTCAAGAGTACCAAAGCTGAGAAAATGCAGGAGCATGGGTATGTGACTCAAAACTTTCCTTGGTTTTTCATTTTAGTGCATTTATTAGTGTGTCAAAACTAGGTTTTTAGGAGCATTGCTATATAGCGATGTACAAGAGGCATCAGAAGCATCGCTATTGATTTTTTAGTGATGCACTTGTATAGTTGCACATCAAGGTTTTTCATTTTGGCGATGTAATTGATTAGGGGGTCACAATTGTAAAATAGCGATGCATAAGATTTTAAGGTTTAGGCAATGCACATTGAAAATAGTAACACACCATGATTTTTAGCTATAGTGACGTGTGCAAATGTCGATTTGTAATTGAGTATTACGATATGCATTGCCAAATTGGTGATGCAACACCAAAATTTATACGACACACTCCTAAAATAAAGACACTATTGATTTCAATGATGCAATTGATGTTTTTGGATGTAGTCCTCATTTTGATCAGTTTTCTAAATTTTAAGAAAATTGGCATTGTGTGTGTGATGTGTGTAGGAGGATCCGATGCCATTGATTTTGTGAGAGCACTATTCTGATATTTTGGTAGCAGCCCAAAATTTTGATGACTTGGAGGTGGAGCAGCTGGGGATATTGGAATTAGGTTTCATCACTTTCTTGCCCGAGGTCCAAACCCACTTGGCTATGATGATAGTGCTCATTAAGAGGTGGCACAGTGAGACCTCTTCTTTCCACTTACCCACTAGTGAGGCCACCATCACACTTGAGGATGTGTGTCCGATCCTGGGGCTTCCCATTCATGGGGAGTGTGTTATCTATGACACAAATGCCAAGAAATATGCTTGTTTCTCACTATTGTTGACTGAAAAAATAAGTTTTCTCAATTCGCAGATAGATTTGGACCTTTACAAAGCATGAGTTCCCATATTGAGATTGTTTTCTGTTGCACTCATTGCTGGAGTAATTTCTCTCAACCGATAGGGAAAATGTTTTAGTCTAGGCTAGGGGATTGCATGGCACGAGATGATTAGATGGACCACTATGTATCGTGGGGGCTTGTTCTATTTACTTCTTTGTATCACGACATGCATTAGGATGTTTATTGTGAGGGCAGGGGCATTGGAGAAGGTGTTACACTACTTCATATTTGGGCATACAAGCACATTGTCATCCTAATACTTTTGGCTGTTTTGGCAAGTATTCATGAGGACAAGCCCATTGTATTCAAATACAGGTTCCTCATAAAATTACAACACACCAGCTAGATAGGTCTACCCTATTGGTGTTGTGTCATTGATGACATGAACATGTTCAGATGGAGGTCATGGCTATAGGTTTCTACATGGTACAATGACCACCAGCAGTTGTACTCTTCTTAATAGACCCACTATATGCAGGGGTGGGAGCACACCATGATAGAGAGGTATCTCCCAAACCAGGTAGCTACATAGTTCATGGAGGTAAAAGATGTACCTCTCAATGATTATACAATAGTCTTCATGAGATCTTAGAGAGAGGTCTAGTGGGGAGCCCATATTGACAGCGTAGTGGCAGTCAATGAATTTTAATAGCTAGTCCCACAACCTTAGGCATATGATCAAGGTTTACTAGACAATAGGACTACCCTCAGATACGATGCATGGTTCAGGCCACCCATGCACTTGATAGAGGTCGAGGCAGAGGTAGAGGTAGAGGCCAAGATGGAGGTAGATATGGGGGTAGAGGAAGAGGTAGGGGCTGATATGGTAGCTGGGAGGTAGATATGGGGGGTAGAGGTAGAGGGCAGCAGCAGCTAGATCAAGATACGACACTAGTTCCAAGGGATGGGCATTAGTAGCAATAGCAGGATCAAGGTCACCAGGACCTAGGGTATCAACATGGCTAATACAATTGCCAACAAGATAGAAAGAGGGGCATTGTTGCCTCCTCTACCACCTCTACAGCCAGATCCACGAGATGTGTAGATTGTTTCCCTTATGATTAAGAGATAGTAGTTGCGGAAGTAGCTACAGGCGATGACCGTAGAGCAGGATAGGTAGGTCTAGTTGCAACAAAAATTGGATCTTAAAGTAGCCCAAGAGATTAGGTGTAGGTAGCAACTTGAAGCCATCACAACGACATCTCAAGGAAGGATGATTTGAGGATGCTATAGAGAGGTAGTCACAGAGGTTGTATATTATTGAATACACTACCATAAAGACGTTCCTAGAGAGATGTGGTAGCCTAAATTCTCTTAGAGTGGGGTACCTCCTAGGGATGAGGATTAGCCTTCGGTTAGATAGCCTAGGGAGTCGAATAGCCACCAAGGCTAGCCATCTCATAGATACTTTTTGATTACTTTCCTGATTATTTATACAAATACACATTCACAAGCTCATTTTCATAGACTTGTGTATGTTGTACTTTTTATTGATATTCAAATGCACTGATTCAAATATTGTACCATGAAATTCCCTTTTTGATATATATATATATATAGATGATTTGGACTCTTGATGTGATGTGATTTTATTTCATGTGTGATGCATATATGGATGCATATGATATGATGTGATGTTATATTTATGTGTTATGATTATGTATGGATGCAATGTGATGAATGCACTTCTTTGATTTATGTTTATGTGATATGTGATGATGTAACGTTTATGATATTTTTTTGAGATGGATGCAATGCAATGGGTGTGTTATTATTTTTTTCAGTATCTTTGTATGATATATTATGGAATGGATGTTATGACATGTTATGATATGTAGTTGATATGATATTCTTATGCAAGATGTATGGATGGATGCATTTATTTTTATGTACTTTTCTCATGTGATCTATTATGTCATGATGTATGTATGCATATGGATGTATATATGAATGATGTAAATGTTCATGGTTATGATATGATAATGCAAAGTATGCTTATTCCTGGGACATTTTTATGATATTTGATATGGATTAAGATTCTTAGAATAACAACTCTATGTTATTTGAAATGACTTAAATGATAATAGTGATGCAGTGGATTATGTTTTATTTTATTATGATATGTTGGTGATGATGCATGATGTATGCATATTGATGATTTGAGAATGCAGGATGGATGCATGATGATGTTTTGTTGACTGTCATGATACTAGGTTAGCATTGAAAAAAAGATAGAAGAATAAAATTATTTTGAGATTGATTCAAAAGTCCAACAAGTCCATGATCCATCGAGACTTTACTAGATATGGTGATGAGATCGATGATTTTTCTCATATCTTCATATTAGGATTTTCTATCATTCCTTATGTTTGATATAACACGTAGAAAAGATGCATCATGGTATTGATAACCAAAATGGTGTTGTATCAAGTGTAATGGACTTTGACTCTGCAAATAGATAGGATAGTTCTTATTCACACTTTGACATATAGAAACCTAATTAGAATGTAGCTTAGAATTTTAGAATATATTAGACCAAAGCATATGCAATAGTCAACAATCTACTCCCAACAATATCCCTACACAAAACTAAGCAAGTATGCACCAAGATTATTTTACAAGAATTCGCACAAGAATAGCAAACAAAAGATAATGATTGATGCTCCATTCCTTTCTCTCTAAATCATTCAGACATCATCAAGAGGTCCTCGAAATGGGTCAATAAGATAAATCATAAGAAAAGATCAAAGACGAACAATCAGTATTATATATATATATATATATCTCTTGCCAATTTAACGTAGCTAAGGCGATGTCTAATTTTGATGTCCATTGTTGGAAGGATACATCCTAGGACATTTTATTAGATGTTTTGAGTAATACTAAGTGTGTGATAGGTTGTTGATATAAAATCCACTGACTCGTTTACCTATGATATAGAATTTAGATTTTGACACTGAGGTTCTCACTTTATAACTTGCGATGCTTGTTTTCGATTTGTTTTACCAAAGGTTGAAGATGATGATTGATTTATCATGGATGAAGGTTTATTGTGGGTGAAAGCGAGATGAGATGGATGGTTTTGGGTTTTCTAGAATATTTCAAATTTTTTGGTGTTTTGAAAATGTTTAGAGGCTATTTTTGATATTTTTGAAAGTTTATGTGAATTTTTTGGTCTTTTTTATTATTTGAGGCAGTTTAGCTTTTTCAAATTTCAAATATTTTGGGGGTTTTCCAAGTTTTCAAATGTTTTTGGCTTTCTGATTTTTCAAATTTTTGGGTTTCCTCTAAGTTTTCAAATGTTTGGGTTTTCAATTTTAAAATTTTTGGCGGGTTTTCAAAAATTTCAAATGTTTTGAGTTTTCTAAGTTTTCAAATATTTTGGGATTTTCTAAGTTTTTAGTTTTTTTTGGGTTTCCTAAGTTTTGACCAAGAACCTAACCTAAAAGACTATCCTAGGGGCCTCAAGGGCTTATCAAAGATGAGCCTTGTCTATGTTATACACGTAGAGACCACATAGTTTGATTGACTTGACTTATTGTTGATGAGATATGAATAGTTGATAAATTTTTAGTTTATTATGATGGATTACTAACCAAAAGTGTCTTGGGGGTACATCAATGATGGCCTTGGCTATGTTCAAGCTCAAAGACAACATAGTTCGACATGGTTTTGTTTTTGGGTTTAGTTGTTTTGACCTTTTT
The DNA here is from genome assembly GCA_007258455.2 of Sequoia sempervirens. Taxonomy (NCBI): domain Eukaryota; kingdom Viridiplantae; phylum Streptophyta; class Pinopsida; order Cupressales; family Cupressaceae; genus Sequoia; species Sequoia sempervirens. The sequence goes on along the minus strand of VDFB02373365.1, from coordinate 193,682,905 downwards.
AGGGATTTTGATATGTTTTGGATTTTGGATTTACAACTTTTTTGAATGTTTTTGGATTTTAGTTGCACAAGATTTTGAATTTTTTTTGGATTTTTTGATTTTGCAAGTGTTTTTGGATTTTTGATAAATGTTATACGAATGTTTTTAGGATTTTCAATGAGATTTAAAATAAACTTAAGATATACAAGAAACCAATCTAATCCATAACAAATTTCCCCCAACATGATGTGATAGACTACCTCGACATAGGCAGGACAAGTTGACCTTTGGAATATGCCAAGTAGTACTAAGGGGAAGATGATACACAATATCAAGCTATGACCTAGACATGAATGGGTGATGGAATAAATAGGATGAATGATGCAATGGGTGAATGTGATGCAAAGAATGATAGGATAAAGAGCCAAAAATGGATGGAGGGGCTTTATTTATGCAAGGCACTTATTTTCTAGGTTTTCACTAAGATACTTGCTCAAAGCACCACCGAGATGGTTTTCACTAGACGACGATTTTTTTCTTTACTGTTTCAATCCTTTTTCTTATTTTTTTGGATTTTTTTATCATTTTTTAATTTTTTTGTATTTTCATATTTACACCCTTTAAGCCTAGGCATAATTTTTTTTAAGATGCAGACTATTGGTTGCTTCCTGCAAGGGTTCACCTTCAAGCATTGATAATTCGTATGCTCCTAATCCATAGCTTGTTGTAATGAAAAATGTACCTAACGAGTTAGGTTCAAACCTTCCTTTACTATCCTGATATAGAAGATTTTTCTGATTTTTCTTGAGAACAAGATCCCCTACCTGGAAGGACTGAATCTTGATCTTCTTGTTATATAGATCCATTTTAGTTGGTTTTGATATACTTGCAAGTGATTAGGAGTGTCAAGACAACGCTCATTCAATAATTCTAACTCATTTAGTCGAGATATTTTGTACTCTTCATTTGTGATCAGATTTTGTAGTGACATTCATAGTGAAGGAAGCTTGACCTCAAAAGGTAAGATGGCTTCTAACTTGTAGAACAAGGAGAACAGGGTTGCACCTGCAGGTGTATGAATATTGGTTTGATAGACCCAGAGGATGAGATTTAACTGTAAATTCCAGTCACGGTTAGCTTCATTGACTCATTTCTTTAGTATTTTTAGAATGGTCTTGTTTGTAGCCTTAGCTTGACCATTACCTTGGGGATAGTAAGGTGTAGAGAATTGATGTTGGATGTTGAATATGTGACATAGATCTTTCAATCCTAATTCTTGAAGGGTGTTTCATTATCAGAGATAAGGGATTGCAAAACACCATAACGGTAGATAAGATAATTTAGGATAAACTTAGATATTTGCTTCCCCTTTATGTAGGTCATAGGAATGGCTTCTACCCACTTCATAAAGTACTTCGTAGCCATTATGATGAACTAATGTCCATTAGATGAGGTTGGAGTAATATTTCCTATGAGGTCAAGCCTCCACTATGAGAAAGACCAAGGTGTGACCATTAGGTGTAACTCCTAAGGTAGAGCATGAATAATATCTCCATGTTGTTGACACTGGACACACTTTTGCACATACTGATGGGCTTCTCTTTTCATGGTTGGCCAGTAGTACCCCATCCTCAATAGTTTTTTAGCTAAAGTCATACCATTGGAATGGTAACCATATATGTCATCATGTACTTCTGCTAAGGTCATCAAGGATTCCTCTTGGTTGAGGCATTGTAGTAATGTCCCTTCGATGCTTGTACGATAAAGGGTATCACCCAGGATCACGAATCAAGATTCCTTTTTACCGAACGTATTTTTTAAGGTTGGGGATGATATCGGATGGGAGGGTTCCTCTACTAAGGTAAGTGAATATATCATGATATCATGGGGAACTAGGACCAACTATTACACAAAAATTCAAATTCTAGGATTTTGAAAGTTGGCATGAGAAGTTGTTCTACCAAGAATTTGTATTGAAGGATGTTGTGTGGCATATCTAACAATGATCCAATTTTTTCCATAACATCTATTTCTCGGTTATTCATTTGAGGAATATGCTCAAAAGTTATGTCAATGAAAAGGTCCTTAAGATTTTCTACCATTTTCTTGTAAGAAGTGAGTTTATCATGCTTAGTTTGATAGTCATCATTGACTTGGTTGATGACCAACTATGAGTCCCCATAGAATTTTAACTCTTCTATTTTCCATCGGACTGCTATCCTTAGACCCATTATTAGGGCTTCATACTCTGCAATGTTGTTAGTACATGGAAATGATAATTGGTATGACTTTGGAATGTAATCACCTTGAGTGGTGATAAAAAGAATACCCACCCCTGATCCATGTTAGGTAAATGATCCATCAAATTAAATTTTCCATTGATCTTCTATATTAACAACAAACACTTATTCATTAGGAATTTTAGATATCAAAGGGTTCTCTACATAGATTGGTGCTTCTGCTAGTTGGTTTGCAATCACTTGTCCTTTGATTGCCTTGTTCTCCATGTACTCTATGTCAAATTTAATCAAGATCATTACCCATTTGGTCATTCCCCCAATGAGATTTTCTTTGGATAACAAGTATTTCAATGGGTCAATATTTACAATAAGCTTGATTTGATGCAACAACATGTAATTTATAAACTTTTGTGAAGCAAAAAACACCGCTAATCATGCTTTCTCAATGGATGAGTAATTCATTTCATAGCCTACCAAGGTCTTGGTGATGTAATAGATGGCTCTTTCCTTTTTGTTTTCATCATGTTGTACCAAAAGAGCATCTAGTGCTACTGATGTTGTTGAGATATATAGGATCAATGGTTTTTTTGGTATCAACGACATGAGAAATGGAGGTGTCAATAGGTAGTCCTTGATTTGTTGGAAGGATTTATCACACTTCTCATCCTTCTTGTACATTATTCCTTTATGGAGAAGATGCGAGAAAGGTTGGATTTTATCAGATAATTGTGCTATGAACCTTTTGATGGAATGCAACCTTCCTTGTAACCCTCTCATCTACTTCAATGTTTGTGGTGGTTTTATGTCTAGGATGGATTTAACTTTTGCTAGATCAAAATATATCCCTCTTTCTGATACGATGTAGCCAAGAAGCTTCCCTAATGTATCCCCAAAGACACTTTTTCAGGTTTAAATGTACCTTATTCTCTTCAAGTTTGTTGAAGATGGGTCCCAATACCTCTATGTGCTCACTCCTTTTATTTTATTTGGACAAGATATCATCCACATAGTCTTTGACTATTTTTTGGATCATATCATGAAAGATGAGGGTCATTACTCTTTGATATGTCGCTCCTATGTTCTTCAACCCAAATGGTATCATGTTGCAACAATATGTTCCCCATGGACAAGTGGAATCAGTTTTTTGTTGATCCTCCTTGGTGATCATGATCTGATTATAGCCTAAAAAACACCCATGAGTGATAGAATTTCATGCCCAGTTGTTAAATCAACAATGATGTCAATGTTAGGAAGAGGGAAATCATCCTTCAAATATACTTTGTTCAATTCTCTAAACTCTATGCATATTCTAATGCCCCCAGTGGATTTGGAGACTAGTACCAACTTGGAAAACCACTCAAGATAGTCAATGGGTCGACATCACGAAGCTTTTGTAACTCAAGTTTCACCAAGAGTGCTATTTGAGGGTGCATCTTTCTCAATTTTTGCTTCACTAGTTTGGCTTTAGGATAAACTGCTAAATGATGCACAACCACTTTTAGATCAAACCTTGGCATATCTATGTATGACCATGAAAATTTGGCTCTTCGCTCTTTCAAGAACGCTAATAGGTTTTTCTATTCTTCATCCAACAAGGATTCAACATAGAAAGTTATCTTTGTTACCTCTTTCATTCACACATTCACAGGGGTGGATTTTTCTACTAATAATGTCAACTTTTCTAGATGCATTGCACTAAGGGGGAGATTTTATCCCTGATCCTTGGGTGCCTCAGAGAGGTTTTCACCCTCAAATATGTCCTTTATTTTTACTATTTTAGGACCAAAGAGTACCACAATGTGGTTTTCACTCAAATATCTGCATGTCATTTGCATGTTTTCAATTTTGTGACTGAAGGATTCAGTCATCTCCTTGTAGTATGCATGTGTGTCTAGCTCTATATCAAAACTAGATTTGTGATCTTCCCAGGTAATTTTTCATAAAGACCCATGAATTATGAGATTTCTTCATCATTTTCAAATAAATCTGGAATTGGTGGTCCTCGTTGGTCCCAGTCAATGAGATGTGGGTATACTAGTCTTATTTCAATGGTTTGGTAATTTGGGGTGAAAGATGTTGTGGATATCATGAAGAGAGTTATTCTCAAATAGGTTAGAAACGTCGAGGGGGAAGCCATCTAGGGTAGTATCACATGATGTTGGTAACCAAGAGGAATCCTCAGCCCATTTAGCAGAAGTACCTTTTCAAATAAGGGTAACCTTGGTAGTAATACATCATAGACTAAGATTCTTTGGACATCTCTTAGGAATGATGGGCTCTAGCAAATCATTGTCATTTTTTCCTAGTTTCTCATTCTTTTTGTACCCCCATCCCTTCATTAGTTGTAATACTTTATTGTCATCTTCCATGGGAATAACGGGCACATGTCAGTCATCTTGATAGAGTAGTTTAGAGAAATCCTCCTCATTAACATCTTCTTTTTTCAAATTCGCCCACTTGGTGAAGGTGGTAGCTATCATTTTTAAGGTTTCGGCCACTTTGTTGATAGGTGTGGATTTCCCATGAGATTTAGGAGAAAGAGGTAACTCTCCCAACACAAAATTGTCATTTTTGTAGTTTATAATTTCCACAACCACCATCATGGATCATTGCTTTGATGTCAGGAATATTCTACATAGTGGGTGTTTTTGTTTCCAAGGTGGATGCAAGGTATGATGGGTCAAGAAATGAGGAGTAGGCTGTAGGCCCTTCATCATTTTTATGGATTTAGGGTATTTTATAAACCTTAGCCTCAAGATTCTTGTAGTAGTAAAAGGGTTCATGATCTCCATGGATAGTAACTTATCTGTCCTCAAAAGGAAACTTTACACATTGGTGATAGGTTGAAGCTACAAATTTTAGGGCATGGATCCATGGTTGGCCAAGAAAGATGTTGTAGGGGAGATCAAGGTCTAACACTTGGAATTTAGTCTCAGCAATGGCAGGTCCCACTTGGATGGGTAGATAGTGATGATGTGTTACAATACCTGCTCTTGATCATCATATGCCATGATGGTTGTACTCTTTTCTTTCTCAATACCATTCTCTAAATAACCTAATTTCTTGACCAATTGAAGGGTTAAAATGTTTAGAATAGAAACTCCTTCTACTAACACTCTTTTAACCTTGTTCTTATGAAAAATAACCTCAAGGTGTAAAGCATGGTTATGAGATGGTTGCAATGGTGAGTCTTGTTCTGAGAAGGTGAGAAGATGAGGGATAGTGATATGTCCTACCAGAGCTTGAAACTATTATGTATTCATGATCTATATAGGATCTAGACTAAATTGTGTTTTGAATGCTTAATTAAAACAACTTTAAGGAATTACAAATTCATGCATACATCATTGAAACTATACATTAAAAACTAAAAACTTAAGGTGTAAATCAGAACATGAGAGAGGACAGAAGAAGTGAAAATAATTTGGTAATGGAGTTCATCACAAACGTGACTACCTCTCCGGGTCCGCTCCAATAGAGTGCGACCGATCGGATTAATCTCCAAAGAAAACTTACAAATTGCACCAAGACTTATCCCGTGAAACACATCAGCTTAACATGCCCTCAACGTGCAGAATAGTCTTCAAAAATCTCTCAGAAAAACTCTCTCTGATTCACTACTTCACCCTTGGCATGGAAAAATTTGATTAGCTCCTAAGAGCATACCCCCCTCTTTTATACATGCAATTTTCCTAAAAAGGCTTAACAAGAATATTAAATTCCTAAACCCCTTAATCAGCTCATAACAGGATTTGTTTTGATTCTTTTTAACCCCCTTTGCTAATTTGTTAGGTGGGTTTTTGTTTATTTGTGGCCTTATAGTCCATTTGTTATGAGTTCGGCCTTAAAACTTCAACAAAACAAACCGAACTCCTAATATAGGAAAACAATATTCGGTGGTCTAACAACATAAGTCTTTTTGTTCAACCATGTGGTCGAGGGTTCAAAACCTCCGCCGGCCATTTTAAAACCAATACTAAAAGTTTTAAACAACAAAATAAACACTTCACACTTTACTACTCAAAGCTTGTGGCAGGTGCAACGGCTAACTGCTGGGCTGTTTCCGCAGAGATCACGGGATCGAACCCCAACAGATTTTTTGCTAAACGAACTCGCCAACCTCCAAAAATTGGCATGACACGTGTCCAATTCTCATTCGCAGGATATTCTGACTGGTAGCTGACATGTATGCTGATGCGTATGTCGATGTGTCGCTGACATGGATGATGACTGGTCGATGACGTGTCTGCTGACTCACATACCGATTATACACTGACTGGTGTATGGATGCCATGTGTCAACCTTTCATTGGGTCCATACGAAGATGACAGAGATGCCACGTGTCAAATTCCCAGTGGTCCACCTCATTGTCCGTATAGTACGGAATGGTGACGTCAGCATTTCGTATGGTCAAAAGTCAACATTCTTAGCACGAACTTTGACTGCTGATAAGTTGAGCATACGATGTCGGATTTCGACGAAATGAACACCATTAGAATTGTCTCGATGAGTCTTTGCAATCACACTGGTTCCATCAATTTTTGAGATGATCATTTTTTCTGCCTTCTGGACGCCCTCTGATACCAGTTTGACCCAAGGTTTGACTAGCCATAACTTGTGCAAACGAACTCCTTTTCGCTCCGTTCAAGTTGCATTGGAATCAGGACGCTGAGATCTTTTTGATGGTGCTGAAATATAGAGATTTGGAGACACTTCATTTTCCATTGAAAATAGCCACCAGATCAGGCCTCCCCACTGAAGACCTTTTGGACCTCCAAAAGTGACATTTACTCTGACATTAAGTGAGGACTTGGCCTCCCCACTTGTCCTGTATCCTCTGTACATCTGAATACCTGGCTCACAAGCACAATGAAGACTGCAACAACATTGTTGATCATAAACATTATTCTATCACTTCCATAAGCATCTACATCAATTGTCGTAGCCACTAACCAACAAAAATTGACTAGCATCAAGCTGAACAATAATGCAGAACTGAAAGAGAACAAATCAACAACAATTCGATCCTTTACAATAGGAACATTTTTACCCAAGGAACCATCAATGCTTTCAATCATTATTTTCTCATGTTGTACTGCAAGTGCATCCTGCAACATCTGACCCTGCTTAGCTACTCCAAGTTCAAGTTTAGAACCACCTATACTGACAGATATAAGAGTTAACTCTTTACTTGCATTAATTACCCTCTTTAACTATCTTGTGTTTGCAAAAGAACGATCAGTCTTAATCCTATGAGAATGTACAATATATTGAATGCCATCTTTAAACAAGTGATAATGATTCTTTTCCCTATAGAAAATAGCTTTCCTGTCATATAAATAAGGGCTACCAAGCACTATCCCACAGATATCTAGTGGAACCACATCAAACTGTACTTCATCCACAAATTTATTAGTGATTGTGAATCTTAAGGTGCATTGTCTTGTTACTTGCAACTTATCATTTTCACAAATCCAGCCTAGTGGATAAGGTTTCTTATGTTGTGTAGTTTTTAATCCCAAGTTTCTTACAACACTTTCTGAAATTAGATTAACCTGAGATCCACTATCTATGAGTGCATCAATTTTACTGTTCTTAGCAACAACCCTTAAATGAAACAACTCATTCCTTTTCTTATCTTTAGAGAAATCATTAACTGTAGAAGTAGAAGCACAACTAGCAACAGAAACACCATAAATAGGAGCTTTACCTTTTAACCCCATAGTTGTTATCTTAGTCTCATCATCTGAATCTGAACCAAGATCCATAACAACATTCACAGCTTTCTCCTTACCATTCTGTTTCTGATTCTGTCTCTAAGCCCACTTAGGCTTCAATTCAAGATGCAACTGCCAACAATGTTCTTCATCATGACCTTTCCTGTCACAATGAGTGCAAGAAAGTTTCTCATCCTTCTTAACTATAGCTGCCTTCTTTCCTTTCCCTGTCTCTGCATTCTTAGAAGATTTCTTTACATCATTATCAAACTTATCAATAAAAGATCCTTTACCCCTTGACTCTAAGTGTGTAGCTTGAACATACACTTCATCCAAATTACAAGGGTTCAATACCAAAATAGAATGCCTAAAGTAGGAATGAAAACCTCCTATGTACTTCAAGAAAGTTTCCTGGGTGTACAAAGGAACATTCAAAGCAATAGCCTTCTTCCTAAGTTCATGGGTGTACTCTTGGACAGTTTGACCTTTCCCTTGCCTAAACATTTGCCAGTCCATCATTAACTGTTGCATGTCCTAGGGGATAAAATTGCTTTTTAAGAGCATTAATAAATTCTGCCCAAGTTAAACTGACTCTACCATGTTGTGAAACTTCTACCTTAGACTTACTCTCCCACCAGGTTAAAGTTGTACCTCCTAAACGAAGAGTAGCTAATTGGATCCTATCAACATCATCTAATAGGTTCTGGACTCTACAGTAGACTTCAACTTGTTGAATCCAATCATCCAATTTTTCAGCATTAAGTTCATCACAATACTTTGGTAAATCAAATTTTACATCCAACTTAATTTTAGGCTTATTCCCACTCTTGAAAGGATTAAAAGAAGTAGAATGAGGAGAAGATGGAGAAGAATGAGAAGAGGGAGGAGAAGAAGAAGAGGGTGGATCTGGTTGCTTGCCACCATCTCCATGTTGTTTCCCTTCCTTGTCTTTGCGATCTTCTTGCTTCGACGAACCTCCTTCACGTTCTTTCCGCTCTTGTCTTTCTTGAAAAAGAATGTCCACCTTAGCCTTCATCTTGAGGAATGCTCTTCAAAATTCCTCCTCACTGATTTCTTCAGGAACCTCCATCCCAGACACAGACATCTTCAGAAAATTTCTTCGCTTCCCAATCTCAGGATCAAAGTCTTTGAGCTTGCCTTCGCCCTTCTGAATCCTAGATCTCGTTAGCATTCAAGAAAAAACAACTGCAATAATAGTCAACTAAGCTCTGATACCAACTTGATCTATATAGGATCTAGACTAAATTATGTTTTGAATGCTTAATTAAAACAACTTTAAGGAATTACAAATTCATGCATACATCATTGAAACTATACATAAAAAACTGAAAACTTAAGGTGTAAATCAAAACATGAGAGAGGAGAGAAGAAGTGCAAAAAAATTGGTAATGGAGTTCGTCACAAACATGACTATGTCTCTGGGTCCGCTCCAATAGAGTGCGACCGATCCGATTAATCTCCAAAGAAAACTTACAAATTGCACCAAGACTTATCCCCTGAAACACATCAGCATAACATGCCCTCAACGTGCAAAATAGTCTTCAAAAATCTCTCAGAAAAGCTCTCTTTGATTCACTACTTCACCCTTGGCATGGAAACATCTGATTAACTCCTAAGAGCATACCCCTCTATTTTATACATGCAATTTGCCTAAAAAGGCTTAACAAGAATATTAAATTCCTAACCCCCTTAATCAACTTGTAACCGGGTTTGTTTTGATTCTTTTTAACCCCCTTTGCTAATTTGTTAGGTGGTTTTTTGTTTATTTGTGGCCTTATAGGCCATTTGTTATGAGTTCGGCCTTAAAACTTCAACAAAACAAACCGAACTCCTAATATAGGCAAACAGTATTCGGTGGTCTAACGGCAGAAGTATTTTTGTTCAACTGTGTGGTTGGGGGTTCAAAACCTCCACCGGCCGTTTTAAAACCAATATCGAAAGTTTTAAACAACAAAATAAACACTTCACACTTTACTATTGAAAGCTTGTGGCGGGTGCAATGGCTAACTGTTGGGTTGTTTCTGCGGAGATCACGGGGTCGAACCCAACAGATTTTTTGATAAATGAACTCGCCGACCTCCGAAAATTGGCATGACACATGTCCAATTCTCATTCATAGGATATTCAGACTGGTAGCTGACGTGTATGCTAACATGTGTGCCGATGTGTCGCTGACATGGATGATGACTAGCCGATGACGTGTCTGCTGACTCACATACCGATTGTACGCTGACTGGTGTACGGATGCCATGTGTCAACCTTTCATTGGGTCCGTATGAAGATGACAGAGATGCCATGTGTCAGATTCCTAGTGGTCCACCTCACTGTCCATACAGTATGAAATGGTGACGTCAGCATTCCGTACGGTCAAAAGTCAACATTCTTAGCACGAACTTTGACTGCTGATAAGTTGAGCATACGATGTCGGATTTCAATGAAACGAATGCCATTAGAATCATCTCAATGAGCTCTTTGCGATGATGTTGGTTCCATCAATTTTTGAGATGATCATTTTTTCCACCTTCTGGATGCCCTCTGATACCAATTTGACCCAAGGTTTGACTGGCCATAACTTGTGCAAACGGACTCCTTTTCGCTCCATTCAAGTTGCATTGGAATTAGGACGCTGAGATCCTTCTGATGGTGCTAAAATCTAGAGATTTGGAGACACTTCATTTTCCACTGAAAATAGCCACTGGATCAATCCATATCCTCAAGGATGGATGATGTGGATAAATATTTCTCTAATATTTTAGTATGTGCAAGGGGATAGCCTCAATAGTTCCAAGATCGAGATCTATGTGAGAGTCTTCTTAAGCTAGTCTAGGAGACTAAATTTGCTAGGGTTTGATGTGGGAAATGTAGGTTGCACCCTAAGTTAAGATCAAACTCCTTGGATGGTGACCTTTCCACATCGTGTAGTAACTCCATAGACTGTACTAGGCCCTTTGATGGTGACAATGATGAGGACTATTGGCAACACAAGGGTAGACAAATTTGGGGGGGGGTGAATCAGTTGTCACAAAATTTCAAACTTATTAAACTTATTAACCTTGTTCTCAAATCTGATTAATAAACATGGAAGCATAGATCATCAACATATTAGAAACACATATAACACCAATATTTTTTACATGGAAACCCTATTAGTGGAAAAACCATGGTGGAGGTTAGTCCACAAGATTATACCTTGTTAGAAGTATGAAAGACTAAAATGGGGAATGCACATGCATTCAGGCGCACTGCCTAGAGCTGACTGCTCAATTACAACAAGGCTTACTGCCAAAAGGAAGACACAATGTCTTAAAGAAACAATCAGATTACATCTAGGGGATTTTGAACTAAGAAAATAACATCTGCAAATGCCTAATTATAGTTCTAGTTAAGCACATGAACACTCCTTCACACTCTGCTCACTCTTCTTCACACTCTAATTTTTCCTTCAAATGATTAGAACATTATTTACACATCTCATACACACATGCCTTCAAATGGAATAATCAATTTCTTATATATATCCACAACAAGAGATTACATCGCTACATGTTGAATTCAACAAAATAATAAGACATGCAAACTGTCGGCCCAAAATAATAAATAATTTTCAATGCGAATCAACCAATGTCGGCCACAACATAGTGAAGTCCCAAAATAAAATCCTCAAACATTAACCACCTTCAAAAATTATTCATCGAAGATCCACAACACGCTAAAATTACCCTATCAGCCATGAACATGAAAAACATTAACATGCAAGATAAAATCACCAATCGCGAGCAGCTCAATCAATGCGAGCATGCAACATAGATAGAGCACAATCTAGAAACATCCAAAAACACTAAGTATCACCAGAGAAGCATCTACAACAACTAAACTTACTAGAATCACATCATCTTCATTCAGGAACACCAACTGAAGCAACAGTAAAATTGTCAAAACACAACTGCTCATAACTCGATCAAATTTCAAGTGGATATCTGAAACTTCATGTGGATAAACTAGATATACTTGAAAAAAAATCCTTTAACCGACAACCTCTTATCATGAATGTATTGAGATCGCCAACAGACTGAACTTCAGTTCACCATTGACAACCTACAACTTATTCATTACAATTTTCTCAATATCCTTGACATATAAAACTTCTAAGACATTAATGTCAATAGTGTTGATATCAATGACAACCGCATATCATCAACACAACCACAATATCCAACAAAGACATTGTCATAGGAGGTGACTACATTAGAATATAGATGTTGCACATTATTTTAAGTCTTCCCTTTCCCACTTTCATTCCCTTTGTTGTGATCCAACATGGGGTTCTTGTATATCTTAAGATCTTGGTTACCAATTGGTACATCAATAGATATGTCTCCATTCTCAATAATATCTTGGATAACATTCTTTCATTTCATACAATTTGATTTTTTGTGTCCTTAGATTTTGTGAAAATCATAAAGATATTTTTCATTGTACTAGGGTTGTTTATCATGTGGTTCTTGGCAGTTTTGGAAATTGGGAAGAATTATCAAGTTTGACTCTACCAATTTCTTCATGATAGTTTCAGTTGGTTTCGACAATTGTTTGTATTTGCATTTTAGATAGTTGTTTTTGTGGGGCTTTTTCGTTGTTGCATTTTAGTATTATTGATTTGATTGTTTAGGATGGTGTGGTTTGTTGTATAGTTGGTTGAGCATTAGTCATTTGATTGTTGTTTGGCTAGAATAACTTAGGATCACCTTAGCATCTACCATGCCACCATCTGTCACATTCTTGTTCTTAGCCCATACACGAGGTTGTCATTTGAACTAGTGGATGGGAAGTTGTCTTTATATGCTTGGGTATTTCCCTATGAGCTCTCTCGATGTTAAGGGATCTAGGGAAAAGCTCATCATAACTGGTACTGCATTACATCTTCAAGTGGAAGGATAGATTGGGATCAACATTTTCTATGATAATCCCCACTTGTTCATTGAGAATGGGCCACTTACTCTTACTGGCCATTTTCCTCCATCTTTGTAAGAAATTGGTGAATGATTCTCCTTTTTTTTATTTGAGTTCTACAACTCTTCTAAGTTGATGTCCATGTAAAGGTTAAAGGAGAAGTGATCTATGAATTTATTGGTGATTTCTTGGAATGTTTTGATACCTGGAGGCAACTAAGAAAACCAATTGATAGTTGGGTCTATCAAGCTTTGCGGAAAGAGGTGCATCAAATAAGACTCATTGTAGGTGACCTCCATACACATGACATTAAAATATTTGACATGGTCCATAGTACTTACTCTCCCTTTGTATTTATAAAATTTGGGGACCTCAAAACTAGGAGGGAAAGGTACCATTGTGATTTTTTGAATGAATGGATATGAGCATAGGTTTTGTTGTGTATGGGGCTTCTTCATTTTACCCATCCAAATATGCTACACTTCTTGTGTTAATACCTTAAGTTGTGATGCTACATTGTCTTATGGGTTTGGTGGAAGGACATATGTTTCATATTATGGGATGGTGGATTGATTGTACGTAGGATTATGATATGATGAGGTGTTGTATGGTGAGTATGGTGGTGTAGGATATTGTGAAGGTGAAGGTGGTGGAGGTATATATGTTTCTAACATGTTTATATTGAAGATTTTTTGTTGAAGGTTATAGTACAAACCTTGTTTTTGTTATTGTTGTTGTTGTTGTTGTCAAGTAATTATTAATGTTACGAATACTATTGGGATTTTTGTTGTTGTTGGGACACTAGGGCTTGTTGTTGGTCTTGTTATTGTTGTTGTACCACTAGGGCTTTTTGTTGTGCTTGTTGTTACATTGTTGTGCTACTAAGGTTGCTTGTTGGGCTTGTTGTTGTTTTTGTGATACTAAGGCTTTTTAGTGGGATTCTTGTTGTTGTGTTGCTACAAGAATTTGCTCCATTCGAGTCTTCCACAAAGAGTAATTTGTTCCATCAAATCTCAAACTATCCTTCTCATATGTCACCATCTTGGATCACCTCAAGTTGTTAAAATTCTTCCAAGGAACCTGCTCTGATACCAATTGTTGGAAACACAAGGGCAGACAATTGAGAGGGGGGTTGAATCAATTGTCATAGAATTTCAAACTTATTAAACTTATTAACCTTATTCTTAGATTTGATTAGTGACCATGAAAGCATACATCATCAACACATCAAAAAGACATATAACACCAAGATATTTTTACATGGAAACCCTATTAGGGGAAAAACCACAGTGGAGGTTAGTCCACAAGATTATACCCTATTAAAAGTATAAAAGAATAAAATGGGGAATGCACATGCATTCAGGCGCACTACCTAGAGATCACTGCTAATTTACAACAAGGCTTACTGCCCAAAGGAAGATACACTGTCTTACAAAAACATTTAGATTACATTCGTAGGATCTTGAAGTGAGAAAATAGCATCTGCTAATGCCTAATTACAATTTTGATTAAACACATGAACACTTCTTCACACTCTGCTCACTCTTCTTCACACTCTACTTTTTTCCTTTGAATGATTAGGAAATTATTCACACATCTCATACACATGCATGTCTTCAAATGGAATAATAAATTGCTTTTATATATCTACAACAAGAGATTACATCACTACATGTCGGCTTAAAAATAATAATAAGACATGCAAACTGTCACCCCAAAACAATAAATAATTTTCAATGTGAATAGACCAATGTTGGACACAACATAGTGCAGACCCAAAATAAAATCCTCAAACATGAACCACCTTCGAAAATTATTCCTCGAAGATCCACAACATGCTACAATTACCCTATTGACCATAAACAGGCAAGAGAAAATCACCAGTCATGAGAACCTCGATCAACGCAGATGTGAAACAAAGATAGAGGACAATCTAGAAACATTTAAAAACATGAAGGATCACTAGAGAAGCATCTGCAACAACTGAACTTACTAGAATTGCATCATCTTCATTCAGGAACACCAACTAAAGCAACAAAAAAACTGTTAGAACATAATTGCTCATAACTCAATCAAATCTTCATGCAAATCTCTAAAACTTGATGTTGATAAACTAGATATACTCAAAAACAAGCCCTTTAATCCACAACCTCTTATCATCAATGTACTAAGCTCACCAACAGACTGAACTTCACTTCACCACTGACAACCTGCAACTTATTCAATACAATTTTCTCAATATCCTTAACATATACAACTTCTAAGACATTAATTCCAATAGTGTTGACATCAATGACAACCACATATTAGCAACACAAACACAACATCCAATAATCTTCCCCTTTGGCATTGATGGCAACACATGATGTGTAAAACACGATCAATGTAGCTTTCTCTTAGCACTTTCTCCCCCTAAGGTTTTGACTCTTTTCTCCTCAACTCTTTCACATGATTCTTCTCCCTAGATAATTTATAGATTTTCACATTACTCTTCTCCCCCTTTGACATCAATGACAAAGTTTAAGAAAGGGGGACCATTGTGTACAAGACCCCAGGTCACATAGGGCCAAGATGCGAGATGCTGCCCTAACTTACCTCAACTAAGTGTATTGCAAGGGAATGCAAGACAAGAATAAAGAGGACCATGAGGCCTCTCAGTTATTCTATAGACCCAGAACACAGTGAGAGGCTAGGTGAGTTGGTTTCTAGGTCTAACACTACGTCTCATAAAATCTCTCTATCCAAGGACAAAAGTGCAGTCTCTAGACATCAGTGTGGCACACTAGCATCTCAAAAGTGTTGTCATCCATACAGCTAGACAATAGTGAGGACAAGGTCAAATCGAAAAAACTAGCTAACAACCTAGCAGACTAACTAAAAGGAAAGAATGATGTGATTAAATAAATAAAATACTCTCTAATATTATAAACCAAATATGCGAGTAAAGAGAATAAGGAGGATCTCACCAAGGAATTCATTTGCTAGCATACCCCTCCAAGAACATGTACTCCTACACACAATAAGAAAGGGAAAATGTTGGGTGGTTGTATAGGGGTCTAACTAAGGTGTTTCCACCTCCATGGACAACCAAGGAAATGAGATAAAGGAAATAAAGTAGTAAAGAGAAAATAAGCACTACAAAACAATGTTATGCTACTCAACCAAGTGATAGAGAGGAGAGGGAATCTTACCACCTCAACTAAGATCACTCAAGGCTGCTTGGGGGATAAAATGAGAGTACTCGACCTCTACTGTGATGGTGTGGTCCCAAACTTTCTCCACCGAAGTGATAGAGTGTTGCTTTGACTGCAATAGAATGCTTGAATGCTTGGAGTGAGTAAAAGTGGGTGCTTGAGAGCTTGAAAGTGGATGTGATGGTGCAAGAATGGATGCTTGATGTGGTGAAGATTTGGATTGAATGGTGAAGGGATGAATTTGAAGAAAGGATGGAGAAAAATGGCCATATTCAGGTCAGTCAGCCAAAGGGGGTGTTACATTTCACCTCCAATGAGAAGTGTAATGCCTCTGTAGGTTCAACTACAAGAATTTTCTAGGGATGTAAGCACACTGTGCAGATGTTTGTGCATTGTGTGGCATCCCCAATAGAAACACCTCCACTGATGCTCAAAATAGGCACCAAGTGGGATGCACACAACGGGCTTAGGTGGAATTAAGCTTCTGAACTTGGTTTTCTAAGATGGATAAAGGAAAAAAGGGGATTTGCACATGGGGTGCAAATTCACTCTTATACACAAAGATACACACAAGCTCTGAACCACTTATCTGAACATCTGACTACATCCCCTGAGTAGCAGCCACCACAATATCAATCTGGATCAAGATATGACTATGAAATGCATAGACTAATGCAATTCAATGCATATTAGTTCTATTTAGGAGGGGTAATCACCCCTAACTTCCCTCTGAGATACTCAAGAGTATCCTTAGGAAATGGATTGGTAAAGATGTCTGAAATCTATTCCTTAGTAGGCACATACTCCTGACTTCCTTTTCACTCGCCTTCTCTCTCAAAAATTTAAACTTGATAGATATATGCTTGGTCTTTGAATGCAACACTGGATTCTTAGAAATGTTAATTGCACTTGAATTATCACAAAATATAGCAATAGGCTCATCATACAAAATTCTGATATCTTTCAAAATTTGCTTCATCCATAATAATTGAGTATAATTGTTAGTAGCAACAATGTATTTTTCCTCTGTAGTAGATAAAGAAATGACATTCTTCTTCTTACTTAACAATGAAATCAACTTCTTTCCTAAGAAAAATGCACCACCACTGGTACTTTTTCTATCATTCACATCTCCTACCCAATCAACATTAGTAAAGGCACTTAAAGTAATATCATCATCTTTAGGATACCATGGACCAAAATCAAATATCCCCTTCAAGTATCTGAAAATCCTCTCCACAACAGTTACATGAGATTCCCTAGGATCAACTTGAAATCTTACAACAATGCATATGGTATTCATGATGACAGGTCTAGTTTGAGTGAAATAGAGCAATCCTCCAATCATCAATCTGTATCTAGTCTGGTTTTCTTTTGGGGAATCATCATCTCGAGCCAACTTGCATCTGGTCACCATAGATGTACCAACTGGCTTTGAATCTTCCATACCAAACTTCTTTAGCAATTCTCTCACATACTTGGACTGAGATATAAAGATCCCTTTATCTAGATGAGTAATTTGCAATCCCAGAAAGAATTACATCTTTCCAATCATAGACATCTCAAACTCACTCTGCATCTCATAAGCAAACTCCATGCACAAACCATCATCTCCTCTAAAAATGATATCATCAATAAATACTTCAACAATCAAATATTTATCATGATCAATCTTGAAACATAAATTACAATCAACAGTACCTTTTCTAAATCCAAGCTTCAACAAATACCTTTCCAATCTAGCATACCATGCTCTAGGGGCTTTCTTGAGTCCATACAATGCTTTCTTCAATTGAAAAACCATATCTCCCTGATTAGTAATTTGAAATCCACCAGGTTGCTCAATATACACCTCTTCTTCCAATTCACCATTTAGAAATGATGACTTGACATCCATCTGATAAACTTTGAAGTTTTTGTAAGCAACATAAGCAATAAATAGTCTCACAGCTTCAATCCTAGAGCAATAGGGGAAAACATTTCTTCAAAGTCAATTCCTTCCATCTGAGAATATCCTTTACACACCAGTCTTGCTTTCTTTCTAACAACTTCTTGTTGCTCATTCAATTTTTTTCTAAAGACCCATTTAGTTCCAATTACATTTTTGTCCTTAGGTCTAGGAACAAGAATCTATGTATCATTCTTCTCAATTTATTGTAGTTCTTCTTCCATTGCTTCTACCCAATGTTCATCTTTGCATGGTTCATTCACACTATTAGGTTGAGTCTTTTAAATCAAACAATGTTCATTCTTCTAACAATTTTTCTCCTAGTCTGAACACCTATGTTCTTATCACCTATGATATGATCTTCTGAATGATTTAGTCTTACATACCTTGGAGTCTTAGGATGTTCTTGAACTTCAGGCTCTTGTGATCTCACTTCTGCACTTTCACTAGTTCCTTTCTCTTAATTTTCCTGATTCATTGAAATGATTTGAACTTGATTTGAAGTTTGAACTTTCTTTCCTTTACTTGAACTATCATTCTAATCATCTGAATCATATCCATAGGTTCTCTATGATCTAGCTATGTCTTCATCAACCTTGAAATTCACACTTTCAAATAATTTCCTCAATCTCTAATTGTAGCATTAGTAGTCCTTTCTTTTAGTAGAATAACCAAGAAATATTCCTTCATCACTCCTAGCATCAAAATTATCTATATCTTCATCTCTTCTGATAAAGTATTTACTCCCAAATATTTTGAAATATCTAATAGTAGGCTTGTGACCAAACCATAGCTCAAAAGGAGTTTTACCAGTATCACCTTTGACTTGTATCCAGTTGAGAGTGTAAACAACAATACTCACAACTTCTCTCTAATAGATATGAGAAACATTTCCTTCCAACATCATAGTCCTAGCAACATCTTGAATTGTCATGTTCTTCCTTTCCACAACTCCATTTTGCTGAGGGTTCTGTGGGGCAGATAATTGTCTCTTTATCCCATGTTCTTCACAAAAAGAATTAAACTCATAGGAAGTGAATTCACCACCTCTATTTGATCTCATACATTTAATCTTCAAACCTGTTTCTGTCTCAACCATAGCCTTAAAAACCTTGAACTTCTCTATAGCTTTAGATTTCTCCCTTAAGAAAGTAACCCACATCATTCTAGAATAATCATTAATAAGTATCATGAAATACATGTCTCATTGTAAACTTCTTACTCTAGAAGGACCACACAAATCAGTATGCACAAGCCCCAATAATTCATTTGAACAATGTTGTTTGCTTTAGAACAAAATTCTCATTTGCTTCCCTAACTAACATTCCTTGCATATGTCATTAGCAGGTTTCATCGACTTAGGAAGATCTCTTACAGCCTGAGTAGAACTTATCTTGATAATATTATCAAAGTTAACATGGAAAATTCTCCTATTCCACAACCAACTTTCATCAACTTGAGCAATCAGAAAAATTTTACTAGTAGCATTCAAGTGAAATATAAAATTATCTTTTGTTTTTGTACCTGATGCAATCACATTTCTGAAACTCCCCAATATTCTAAACTTTCCATCCTTGAATTGAATATTGTAACCCTTTTCTACCATCTATCCAACTCTTAAGAGATTATGCTTCAAACCTTCCACATAAAGTACATCATCAATATTATGCTTACCATCAAGAGAAATGCATCCTCTACCATGAATTGCACTAGCTTTGTCATCACCAAATCTTACAACACCACCATCATACTTTGCCAAGCTCACACACTTACATTTATCACCTATCATGTGATGAGAGCATCCACTGTCAATCACCCATTCATCTTTCTCTTCAACTCAAGTAGCTAGGGATTTCTCCACATTTGAGCAACTAGCAGATTTAGTAGGGGCTGGATTATTTTCCTTGATAGCAATAAATACCCATTCGTCCTCACTTACATTCCCTTTATTAGATTCATCATCTATCACACCTTCATCAGCAACATAATAACACTTTGTTTGAAATCTAGGCTTGTTAGGTCTTGGCTTAGGAACTCTTTTCAGAAACCTTGATGCAAAATGACCTATCTTATTGCAAGAAAAAAATTTAATAGGAAAATTTCCTTTATAATTTCCTTCTCCTCTGGCTTCCCTTTTGACAATAAGTGCTTCAAGCTCGTCCAAATCTCTCTGTTCTTCAATATTTCTCATTTCCTCCTCATACTTGAATACCTTTCTATAAGAACTCTCTCCTAGATCATATCTCTACTTATCTTTTCCAGAGGTAGTAGCCTTGAATGCAAATTCTATTTTAGGAAGAGCATCACCAAATTCACTCAACTCAAAAGCAGTAAGCTTACCAATCAACATATCTCTTGTTACATTTGTCATAGTTTGGATCTCCTCAATAGCAGTAGCTTTGGCTTTGTATGCAGTAGGCAAAGATCTAAGCACTTTAGCAACAATCTATGATTCTTCCAATTGTCCACCAACACATCTGATACTACACACAAGTTCATTCACTCTCTGCATGAAAGAAGTAATGTTCTCATCATCACCCATTCTTAACATTTGATATTTCCCTTTCAGGATTTGCAACTTAGCAATCTTCACATGAGCATCACCTTCATACAAGGTTTCCAAATTTTTATAGATCTCATAAGCAGTCTTCAGACCCATCACATTTGTCATCTCAAAATCAGTCAAAGCACTCAACAATTCTTCCTTAGCCCTAATATTATATTCAACATCATTAATCTAAGCAGTAGTAGAAGGACCATTCTATGGGATAAGATACATATTCCTTGTAATTTTCTAGTAGGGTTCACCAATGCATCTCAGATGACACTCCATTCAAGTCTTCCACAGAGAATAATTTTTTCCATCAAATTTTGGACTATCCTTCTTGTATGTGGCCATCCCGAATCACCTCAAGTTGTTAAACCTATTCCAAGGAACCTGCTCTAATACCAATTGTTGGCAACACAAGGGTAGACAACTAAGATAGGGGGCATGAATTAATTGTAACAAAATTTCAAACTTATTATACTTATTAACCTTATTCTCATATCTAATTAATAACCATGAAGCATAGATCATCAACACATTAGAAACACATATATAACACCAAGATATTTTTATGTGGAAACCCTGTTAGGGGAAAAACCATGGTGGAGGTTAGTCCACAAGATTATACCCTGTTAAAAGTATAAAATAATAAAATGGGGAATGCATATGCATTCAAGCACATTTCCTAGAGCTCACTACTCAATTACAACAAGGATTACTTCCCAAAGGAAGACACACTATCTTACAGAAACATTCGGATTACATCCACAAGATTTTGAACTAAGAAAATAACTTTTGCTAATCCCTGATTACAGTTCTGGTTAAGCACATGAACACTTCTTCACACTATACTCACTCTTCTTTACACTCTTCTTCTACCTTCAAATGATTAGGACATTATTTTCACATCTCATACACACACATTTCTTCAAATGGAATAATCAATCGCTTATATATATGTGCAATAAGAGATTGCATTGCTACATGTCAACTTCAACAAAATAATAAGACATATGCAAACTGTCGGCCCAAAATAATATATAATTTTCAATGCAAATCGAGCAATGTTAGCCACAACATAGTGAAGACCCAAAATAAAATCCTCAAACACAAACCACCTTCAAAAATTATTCATCGAAGATCCACAACATGCTACAATTACCCTGTCGGCCATGAACATGAAAAACATGAACATACAAGAGAAAATCAGCAATCATGAGCACCTCAATCAATTTGGACATGCAAAAAAGATAGAGCGTGATCTAGAAACCTCCTAGAACATTAAGGATCACCAAAGAAGCATCTACAAGAACTGAACTTACTAGAATCGCATCATCTTCATTCAAGAATGCCAACTAAAGCAACAAAAAAAACTGTCAGAACACAACTACTCATAACTTGATCAAATTTTCATGTGGATCTCTGAAACTTGATGTGGATAAACTAGATATACTCAACAAAAAACCCTTTAAACCAAAACCTCTTATCATCAACATACTAATCTCAACAATAGACTGAACTTCACTTCACAAATGAGAACCTACGACTTATTCATTACAATTTTCTCAATATCCTTGACATATACAACTTCTAAGAAATTAATGCAATTAGTGTTGACATCAATGACAACCACATATCAGCAACACAACCACAACACCCAACAAATATATTTCCATAGGAGGTGACTACAATGTTGGAATATACATATTGCACGTTATTGTAATTCTTTCCTTTTCCATTTTCATTCCCTTTGTTGTGATCTGGCATCCAGGGTTCTTGTATATCTTAAGATATTGGTTACCAGTTGGTACTTCAATAGATATGTCTCCATTCTCAATAAGATCTTGGATAAAATTATTTCGTTTCATGCAATTTGATGTTTTGTGTCCTTTGATTTTGTGAAAATCACAAAGATATTTTTATTTGTACTAGGGTTGTTTATGATATGGTTCTTGGTAGTTTTGGAAATTGGGAAGCATTATCAAGTTTGACTCTACCAATTTCTTCATGATAGTTTTAGTTGGTTTCAACAACTGTGTGTATTTGCATTTTAGATAGTTCTTTTTGTTGGGTGTTCGTCATTGTTGCATTTTGGTATTATTGATTTGATTGTTTAGGATGGTGTGTTTTGTTGTACGGTTGGTTGAGCATTAGTCATTTGATTGTTGTTTGGCCTAGAAGAGGATCACCTTAGCATCTACCATGCCACTATTTATCATATTCTTGTTCTTAGCCCAGACATGAGGCTTGTCATTTGAACTAGTCAATGGGTAGTTCTCTTTGTATGCTTGGGTATTTCCTTATGAGATTAGAGCTCTCTCGATGTTAAGGGCTCTAGGGAAAATCTCATCATAAGTGGTACTACATTGCATTTTCAAGTGGAATGATAGATCGGGATCAACATTTTCTATGATAATCCCTACTTGTTCATTAAGAATGGGCCACTTGCTCTTACTAGCCATTTTCCTCCATCTTTGTAAGAAATTGGTGAATTATTCTTCTTTGTTTTATTTGAGTGTACAACTCTTCTAGGCTAACGTCCATGTCAAGGTGAAAGGAGAAGTGATCTATGAATTTACCAGTGATTTCTTGAAATTTTTTGATACTTGAAGGAAATTGAGAAAACCAATTGATGGTTAGGTCTGTCAGGCTTCGTGGAAAGAGGCGCATCAAATAGGACTCATTGTAGGTGATCTACATACATATGATGTTAAACTCTTTTACATGGTCCACAATACTTCCTCTCCCTTTGTATTTATCAAATTTGGGGACCTCAAAACTAGGAGAGAAAGGTACTACTGTGATGTTTTGATCGAATGGGTATGGGAATAGGTTTTGTTGTGTATGGGGTTTCTTCATTTTACCCATCCAGATATCCTACATTGTCTTGTGGGTTTGGTGGAGGAACATATGTTTCATATTATGGGATGGTGGATGGATTGTACGTGGGCTTATGATATGATAAGGTGTTGTATGGTGAGTATGGTGGCATAGGATATTTTGAAGGTGATGGTGGTGGAGGTTTATATGTTCCTTACATGTTTTGTTCAGGGTTATAGTACAAACCCTATTGTTTTTGTAGTTGTTGTTGTGTGAGTAATCATTGTTGTTGGGAATATTGTTGGGATTTTTTTTGTTGTTGTGTGAGTAATCATTGTTGTTGGGAATATTGTTGGGGTTTTTGTTGTTGTTGGGAGACTAGGACTAATTTTTTGGTTTTCTATTGTTGTTGTGCTACTAAGGTTGCTTGGTGTTGTTGTTGGGACACTAGGGCTTGTTGTTGGGGTTGTTGTTGTTTTTTTTGTTCCACTAGGGCTTGTTGTTGTACTACTAAGGTTGCTTGTTGGGCTTGTTGTTGTTTTTGTGCTACTAAGGCTTCTTAGTGGGATTTATGTTGTTGTTCTACTAGGGCTTCTTGCTATTGTTTATGTTGTTGTTATGCTGCTAGGGCTGCTTGTTATTGTTTTTGTTGTTGTTGTGATACTAGGGCTACTTTCTATTGTTTTTGTTGTTGGAAGGCTTGCTAATAAGCTTATTGTGCTTGTAAAGCTAATGCATGTTCTTGCAATGTAGGATTGGTTGGTTGTTGGAACATCTATGATGGGTTTCAGGTGTTAATGTTTTGAGTGGGTTGCGGGTTATTGATGAGAGGTTTGGGGTTCCCTTGGTTTAACATTCCTTGCAAGATGGTGGATTGGGATGGAGGAATGTAAGTTTGAGGTACTGTTTGATTTTGCATGACGTGGGGTACCAAGGAAAAAGATGATGAGCATGCCATTTGGTATTGTGATGGAAATGGAACATTCAAACCTTGCAATTGATTTAAAGCATTCCCTTGACCAGTGGGTAGGGAGTTTCCTTGTTGTATTTGATGTGGGAACAAGGTATTACCTTGGTTTATGGGGTTTGTGACTAAGGTGTTGTTTTGATTTGGGTTGGTGATGGATGGGATGGATCTGTTTTGTGAAACCAAGGGGACAAATGAACCAATGGGGTGGTTAGATGAAGATGTCCCTATTTGCATTAAGGGTTGATTTTTTGTGAGGGTGTTGACATACCATTGTTGGTCTACTTGAGACACTTGGCCCATGATACCTTGTGTGATGTTGGAAACCCTTGTGGTACTTGTGAAGATGGATGAGGATGGTTTCCCTCAAAATGTTGAGGTTGTCGTGGATTCATGGAGTGTAATCAGTTTATGTGGATGTAGGAGGTGTTTAGGAATAGCAAGAGCACCAAATGTAGGTATCTAGTGTAATGCCTAAAAATTTTGTTTCCATCTCTGAAATCTAAAAAAATTAGCTAGTTGTATGTGTTTGGACTTGGGGTTTGTTCACTATTATGGCCTTGGGTTTTCTTGTCAAGGTCTCTAAAAAAAAACCCGTCTTGGCCCCTATTATTATTTGTCATTGACCTATCATACTTGGTTACTGATCATTTGAGTTACAACTTGAGCCATTTGAATTATATTTTTACCAGCCCTCTGGTTTAGGTTCATCAGTCACCAAATATTTTTTCCATAAAATCCATACTTCCTAAGTCGAGCGGGAATATGTCATGATAAAATACTTAAGTATTTAGTCTTTATTCCTAAGGGTCTAAGTCTTGTTGACCTTGCATGGCCCCTTTTTAAAAAATCTTATTTGCATGTGAAAATCTTCATTCACTTAAATGGTCATCCATCACTGAAGTTGTCTTTGTCGATGGGTTCTTTTTATCGACAAGTGACGGGTCTATCTTTCCCTTTGCATCGCCTTTCGCTAAATTTCTTCAAACCTTCCATCTCATTTCAATGACAACAGATGGGTGTTGTAACGTTCTTATGTCACACCATTATTGAAGTGTTTTAAAACCTTTTCTAATTTCTGCAATAAGTGATGGAAGTGAGTACAAGGGAACAATATGATAGCCACATGTCTGAATTTCATCCCATCGCCGAAGATATCTTCAACTTCAAGTTCATTACGGTGATACATGATGGCTCAAGTTGCTCGGAGGTGTCACTGGGAAGCTCCCCTCACCAAAACACTTAAGGAGTTACACCACTTTTTTATGACCAGTGATAGGGTGTATATTCAAGAATATTCCCTTTAATGGAATATAATTGCTTGTCACCAAAGTTTGGAGGTGATATAAGAGGACTTCTGTGACAACCAGTGAAATGCAAATGATATGATAGACATGTAGATAACTATGTGGTAGCCTTTTAGGATATCATCACTATCTCCAAGTATGGACGAAAGGGAAAGTGGCAATCTTTAAAGAGCATCATTGATTAAGTTTTAAATCCAAAATGATCGATGACCAAAATTGAATTTCAAGTGATTGATTGTCTATTTGCTCACATGAGCTAGGTTGGTCATTAAATGTTACATCCTCAAATCGCTCAACTTTATGGGGATCTCTTGTAGTTTATCTCACATTTGCAATTACTAAAGAGCCAAAATAATTTCTTTGGTATGAGAGGAGGAATGTGCAAATGCAAAGAGAATAATCACTTAAGCAATGAATTAGTTTCCCTTGGTAAATGAGTATGCAAATGTGCTTCATTCTGAAATATGCATGGTGTAGCTATCGTGTTTTAATTCCCTAGGGTAGTAGCACTATTATTGCTCAGAATTGTGTTTTGTGTTGGTTCATATTGGGCTAGCTTGAGATTTATTTCTTGCAAAAACACTTTGAGGATATAGGTTGGTGTCTTTTTTGTAAGGTGGTTTTCTAGTTTGTGTCTTGTTTTCTGTGAGATGGGTGAACCAAGTGAGCTAGTCAAGCCAGTTAGAAGGTCTAGAAGGCTCAACATGCATGAACCTCAGGATAATGTTCTTGAAGTTAAACCCGGTATATTGGGAGCCCCTATAGTGCCAAAGGGATAGAGAAGTTCCCATGGAAAGAACAAGAAGAGTGTGGTCAAGAGTACTTACAATTTGAGAAGCAAGATCATTTTAGAAGAGTTGGTCAAGTTTAAAGGGAAGGAACCAGTTGAGCCCATGAAGAAATCAAAGAAGAGGAGTAAGCATCCTAAGGCTTGTATGGGGAGGCACAATGCTCCCATTGAGGTTTCAGAAAGCCCTTCAGGTGATGGAGGAGAAACTGATCTAGAGTATGGCCATTACTTTCTTTCCCTAGTGCCATATGATGATTTTTAGGAGGAAGAAGTTGTAGCTCCTCTTGTTTTAGCACACACACAAGGTGGGTGAGCATAATCTTATGCTGATGAATCAGAGTAATGTCTCAACCCTATTTTTTTTTTTGATGACACCATAGCCATTGTTTCAAACTCATCCTCTTCAGCATGTCCATTTTTTTTGTCTCCAGTGTTGACATGGAAATCATGTGGGCTAGTGTGAGGTGTATTTTTTGAACTTCATGTCTTTGGTAGCGAATATGCCTTTTTCGATTGGTATATAAGTTTTTTCTTGGGATACTAATGGAGAATCTTCTTTGGAAAATAAGGGAAAAGTGTTTTGGAGCTGCTGCATCAATGAACGATGCCTTTTGGAAGGTTGGCTAGTTTGCTTCAACTAACTACATGGATTTTTCTCTTTTTGTTCACCCTTGATCTGCAATGATAGAATGTAACCACTTGGGTGGTTTCTAAACTTGAAATTAAATGTGGGTCAAATCAAATGTAACTATAATTCATCGTGCTTCTTATTTCTCCCTTGTTCTATAAAAGGGATTTCAAGGCTGATTACGAGGGGTTCGAGTTTGGAGTCTCAGAATGGTCTAGGTGAAAAGTGAAGCTTAGGAAAGAGAAAATGGTAAATAGATGAACTAATGGGTAGATCATAATGGAAGTCTAGGGTCTAATTCATGTATGTAATGATCTTAAAATATTTTATAGTAGCAACTATAATATAAGAAATTATTAGTTCTAAAGCATATGCTCTCCTCTGTAATTTTCTATCAGACTATAAATGAAAATGGTTCATGACACTTTCATTTGTCTTCAATGGTTTTAATTGAATGAGTAAGTTTATTTTTTCTTCAATTCAAAGAATTGATTAAATTCTAAAGGTTATAGGTCTAGGAGGAGATAACATAGGATTTGATAAGTAGTTGTGTTTTAGACACAGTGAGTTAAGTACTACAAATTAGTATGTGTATAGCCCATCAATTTCTGAGTTAAACTACTATCATATTACTGGTTATTGAAAATTTGGCTCCATTATCCCAATAGATGAAGCACTGGTCTATTCATTAGGTTATCTTAAATATTGAGTTAGTAATGCACCTAACTAAAGGCTTCGAACGAGAATAAAAATCAATTAAAAACTTTCAATTATGATGTACCAATTTGAACTACTGCTTTATTCCTTGTAATAGATATAATTTTTTTAAATGGTTGGCCAAACCTTGAATGAATGTTATCTATTTTCACTTCATGGAAATTCATCTGTGAATATAAATGTTCTTGATTAAATAAATATCATGTGAACATGACAAGGATTACCCTCCTGGGTCTCATAGAGCCCAAAGAGTAGGAATAAGGGCCTGAAAATCTTTATTCGTTAGTTGGCCACTGACCTTGTATATTCTTAAGCATAAGGGTTGGCTACCCTTTAGACGATTTGAAGATGTAACTAGAAAAGAAACCAATAGAAATGGCGACTCTACTTTGGCCAATTTCGAATCTTTGGTTGCAGACTATAATATCACAAATTCAAGCATTTGGTGAATTTGAACATCTTGTTTAGATGTTGAAAATCACTTGAACCTAGAAAAAATTTTGTTGCAACAAATTTCAAAGAATTTATGTGTGACTCTGTTGATTTGGGATGGCCCAAAATGACATTTACCTTTGAAAGGGCTTCATAATGCTTGAATTTTAGTCCTCTATGAAAATAGGTGGTGACTGTATAAAGAACATGCTAAAGATGTGAAGAGAAGATCCAAATCTGCAACATTTGTAATTAGGAAGAAAGGATCACAATTGTTAAAAGTTTCCAGGTATTCTCATAAATCTACAAAAAGTATTATTATGTTTGAAAGCAGTTTATGAGAAATCTTCAAGACTTGAGGTGATAAATGATTCCCTCCTAGGTGAAATAGCACTAAGCAAGGGAGTAGTAGTAGTAGTAATTTTCATAATTCTCATGTGCAATGTGTAATATCCGCAATGGGTTGAAGAATTATGCTTATTTCTGAATTATTCCTCTGAGAAAGTTTTAAGACATGAATGTTTGAATCATGGTTGAATTAGTAAATGAGGCTATTGATAATTTTGTATGAAGTTGATAAGGATTGAATATAAATACAAGAGGGTTTCCATGTGAAATAATAAGAATATGGAGGGCACGCAGTTTTTATCATACCCTCAAAAGTATTTTGCTATTGAAAGATAATGGCATTGGATTTTAGTGGTATTAAAGGTTTCCCAAACCTAATTCCTAAAAATGTTAGGAAACATTTTCCCAAATTCACAGGGTAGAGTTCAGAATCATCTTCCAAGAATTTGCATACATTATGGATTTGATATATTAATGGAGTTTTGAATCATCTTCCCAGAATTTGCATACATTTATGGATGTTGTCATGAAGCTTTTTTTCCAATCATTGAAGTATGATGCTAGAGATTGGTTAACATATTTACTGGTATGTTCTATAGCTTCATGGAATCATTTTATGATAGCCTTTGTAGAAAAAATTGGTGAAAGGGTAAATCTAAATGTTTTAAGAAAAAACCTTATGGATATCCAAAGAAATGAAGATGAGCTAGTTCTTGCTTTCAATCTTAGATTTGCAAAGGCAGTAAGGGGTATTCCTAAAAATATGCAACCAAATGATGTTGAATTTTTGGTTGTGTATTTTGGTGCATTTAATAATAAGATGAGTTATCTGTTAAGAGATAATGATCCTGCAACATTATACCAGGCATATCAAATTTCAATGGATATTGAGAACAATCTGAAATACTCAATGATGAAAGGATATATGGTTGCAAGTGTTGATTACCCAAGCACACCTCATGCAAATAGAATTCATGGATCAAACAATAGAAATTATTTCCAAGATGATAAGGATTTTGTTTTTATGATTTATCCATCATCACAATATGCAGATCATAGTGAGCTCCAAGTTGAGCACCAACAAAATTTGAGAAAGTTTGATCAGGAATCTTTTGTTCAAGGATTGTATGAAATGAAGAGACACAAGGGAGAATCACCTTATTATTATTTTTTGAGTTTTTTGGATTCCTTATTGGAAGTTCCCAAAAACTTCAAACCTAAGGATTCAATGTGCATTGATTTTTTTTTATGAAATTTATGATTTAAGGCTGAGTACTTTGCCAAAGGAATTGAAGCCCCATAACTTTGACCAAGTACCTGATTGGATAAAGATTGTACAAGAAGACAAGTGTGGTTATGCGCAAGATGTGATGTCTCAAAATGAAGATCACAACTATCTTATTGAGAAAAAATAGATAACAATGCAAACAAGTGAAAAGGATATATCAGAACTTGAAAAACCATCTTGTTGTATGCTTGAAGGTAATGATTGTAATCAGCTCACAAAAAACAAATATGCAAAGCAATACAACAGTGATAAAGAAGAAGATACATGGGATGATGACAAAATACATATGCAAGAAATCTTCTCTTGTAATTTCTTAGGTGATGAATAAGTAAAAGAGATACAAGATGTCATCTGATGTCATGCTTTAATTAGTTAAAACAATGCAAGTGTTGCTGATATTTCATTACAAACCAGTGGCCATGATTCTGAAGGTGCAACCTTAAGCTTTCATTCAAAATTTTGAGCATGGTTTATGCAATGATGAATGTTCTTGTGATGAGGATCATGATGATATTGAAGTTTCTGATTGCTTCTTTGAGGATTGTAACTATTCTTATGAGGATGATCTAGAAGTATATTCCTCACATGAAGGATACAATGATATAAATGCTCATGAAGTCACTTGTCCACAAATGAAGGAACAAACTTCATATGATGAATGCCTAGAATTCATTTTACATTTTCCATTAGTAGAGCATGTTAATTGTGTGAATGTTGAGGAATTTGAAGATAATATTGTGTGTGTTCATTATCATGTTGATCCTAAGAAAAATGCTAAAAATGATTAACATGTTGATGAATGTACTTATGTCCTTGTTTCTCATGATTGTTTATATGAGGTAGAGATGGAAATATTTGTGATACATGAAGAGGATGATGATGTACACATTGATGAAAGAAGGGTTTCATTTTTTAATGATCAAGTTGTACATTGTGAGAAGCATATGGACCTTCAATCAACATTTTTACCCATTGATAATACTAAAAAATTAATGATTTAAATTAAAATAGAGTTCCATATGGTGTTGATATCATAGAACTTCTGGATCTATGTGTAGATCAATCAAAAGATGACAATAATGATTGATCTCACATTAGTGAATGTGAAACTGTTGAGTATAATTGCTTCTTTGCTGATGTTTTTTGTCTTCACAGTATGAATATGGACATGTTTTCATCCAGTAAGGAAAACATTTGTGTGGAGGAAAAAAAAAATCCCACTTTATTGCTAATGAAGAAATTTTAGATAGCAATAGGTCTCCCACATTTGGGCTAGCACACCTATCAACTGATATTGCATAGGAATGTCCTTTTGCTGACCTTGTTGATACTAAATTGCTTGAGCCTACTTTTCAAGTGGTGTGCATTGAGCTGAAGGATGATTTTAAAAAATGAACTAGAATATTTTGTTGAACCTGAGATGAATGTATTTGCTCATTTCTTGGATGTTAATGATTCATATGATCTCAATTTCTAGGACACCAAGGTGTGCTCTGATGTACCTGAGTTAAAATGATTAGATATTTTCTTATGTCATGATGTTCAATTCGAGGAGGCTCCTGAATATGCATTTTTTATTTTTGAT
Source organism: Sequoia sempervirens (assembly GCA_007258455.2). Lineage (NCBI taxonomy): Eukaryota > Viridiplantae > Streptophyta > Pinopsida > Cupressales > Cupressaceae > Sequoia > Sequoia sempervirens. The sequence continues at coordinate 193,651,429 of VDFB02373365.1, read as the reverse complement.
GCACCTGAGAGTTGTTGGCATTGTGCATAAAAAAGTATTTATGAATTTTTTTAGTTTGATGTACAAAATGAATGTGATGTCAAGGTTTGTAATGTAAATGGTCAAGTGGACTACGAATGCTTCACTTTTTCAATTCAATAAAATAAGCTTGTGTTGGAGCATGCTAATGAGCATATTGGTTATATACACTACAAAATTCATGGGTTCCATATGTTGTTTGATTGTATCTTTCAGTTAGGAAAATTTTATGGTGATGAGGAAATTTTGGAAACATTGCATGGGGTGATCCCACAAAACTAGTTTACAATTTCTTGGAGATTTTGATTTTTGCTGAAATCACATATTTTTAGAAAATATAATGATTTAAGCCTTAAAAAGTTCCATTTAAATCATTCCAATTGAAGAGGGTCTGATCAAACTACCTAGATCAAACCCCCTTGGATAGAACCCCTCTAGTTTTAAACCATACCTATAACAGAGTCTCCTTTACACCTATCAAAATGATAATAAAACCCCTTTTGATTTACCTTTTGGGGGATCAAATGAATTCATTTAAAATTTATTTTTTGTAAGTATGTAGTCCTTATCATAAGCTTCCCAAAAAGTATATTTTTAAATAAATTTAATTTTATTATTAGATTTATTTTTTATTTCTTGTGAATGTAGGTTTTTCACCGAAAATGAAGTTCTTTGTTCTACACATGTGGAAAAATAGAAGATTTTATCAAAAAAAATAAAAAATGAGTGCACCAGATATTGAAGTCCTTGATCCAACAAAAACAATTAAATTAAATTATGATACATACAAAAAATATTACGCATTATACGGTCTGCCTATGTCTGAATTGTAATTGGTTTGACTTTGAAACTTGATTAAGGAATTTTTTTTCAATAAAAACTATCTAACCAAGTCGAAGCACTAGATATTAGCGTTACAAATATAAATTCGAAAGAATTAGAATTTTATACTTCATGGAAAAAAAATTATGTGTTATACAATGATCGTCACTCCTTAAAAATGTTGTTTTATGAAGAAAAAAAAAATTCAAGGGAGATGGGAAAAGAGGTACAATCTGATTCCAAAAATTTTGAAAAAAATATATTTAGAATAAAAAAAAAAAATGCCATGAAACTCTAGTTTGCATCATCTTCAAATTCCTAATGGTTTAGCGGCTATAGGTGCCCGAATGTGAATATTTAGTTAGAAAAAATTATTTCAATGTCCAGTTTGCCAAAAATTGTAAACCACTATTGTGGGATCACCCCATGTATGGTTGGTTATGCTAATCACAATAGAGTTAATATTTGGGAAATACCTAGTAGAACTAGTTATCCACTATAGACAACAGAGAATAAAGTCCTTGATAGAGGTAAGAGTTGTTTTTTTAATTTTTGGGGGGCCTGGGGCCACTAATTTGAGGATGGAAGCCTATGGGATTGCATGAGGCAAGCTTAATGGTTTGTACACTATGAAAAGGCTTCTGTAATTTTTGAAAGGATGATATATTGTAAATCATGTAAATGTTGTATATGGGTCTGGTGTGTTTTCTTATAGTTGTGTCTACTTGTCATGTCCTGGTAGGCCCCTGGGTTATTATCTATTGTTGTTGGTCTGCTTCACATGAAATTCTAAAATCTTGCTCTATTCTAGAAGAACATACATCCCCAACTGGAGCCATTGGTGGAAACCCTAAAAGTTTTGGTTCCATCTATGAAATCTATATAAAATTTAGCTAGTTTTATGTGTCTGGACTTGGGGTTTGTTCACTATTATGGCCTTGGGTTTTATTGTGAAGGTCTCTTAGAAAAAACCCCTTAGAGTCTTGGCCCCTATTATTATTTTTTCATTGACCTATCATACTTGGTTACTAGTCATCTGAGTTACAACTTGAGCCATTTGAAACGTATTTTTACTGGCCCTCTAGTTTAGGTTCACTAGTCACCAACTATTTTTCCCATCGAATCCATACTTCCTAAGCCAGGTGGGAATATGTCATGATGAAAGACTTAAGTATTAAGTCTTTATTCCTAACGGTCTAATTCTTGTTGACCTTACATGGCCCCTTTCCAAAACATCTTATTTGTACGTGAAAATATTCACTCACTTAAATGGTTGTCCATCACTAAAGTTGTCTTTGCTAACGAGTTATTTTCAGTGACAAGTGATGGGCCTTGGTTTCCCTTTGCATCACCTATTGTTGATGTTCTTCAAACCTTCCATATCATTTTAGTGACAAGTGATGGGTGTCATAATGTTCTTGTGTTGCACCATCATTGAAGTGTTTTAAAACCTTTTCTAGTTTCTACGATGAGTGATGGAAGTGAATAGAAGGGAATGATATGATAGCCATGTCTATGAATTTCATCCCATTGCCCAATTTTCTCATTGCTAAAGATATCTTCATCTTCAAGTTCATTACAGTGATACACGATGGCTTGGGTTGCTCAGAGCTGTCACTAAGAAGATCCCCTCATGAAAACACTTTAAGGAGTTCAACCACTTTTCTATGACTAGTGATAGGGTTTATATCCGAGAATATTCCATTTAGTGGAATATCATTGCTTGTCACTGAAGTCTGGAGGTGATATAAGGGGACTTCCATGACAAGCAGTGAAATGAAAATGATATGGTAGCGATGTGGATAACTGTGTGGCGACCTTTCAGGATATCATCAATGTTTCCAAGTACGGATGAAAATGAAAGTGGCGATCCTTAAAGAGCATCATTGATTAAGTTTTAAATCCCAAAGGATCAATGTCCAAGATTAAATATCAAGTGATTTATTGTTTGTTCACTCATGTGAGCTAGGTTGGTCATTAATTGTTACATGCTCAAATCGCTCTACTTAATGAGGATTTCATGCAGTTTATCTCACATTTGCAATTACCAAAGAGCCAAAATAATTGCTCTGGTATCAGAGGAGGAGCATGTGAATGCATAGCGAATAATCGTAGAAGAAATAAATTATTTTCCCTGGGTAAATGAGTATGCATATGTGCTTCATTCTGAATTATGCATGGTGTAGCTGTCATGTTTTAATTCCCTAGGGTGGTAGTGGTATTATTGCTTGCAATTGTGTTTTGTGTTGGTTTATATTGGGATGGTTTGAGATTTCTTTCTTGCAAAAAAAATCTAAGGGTATAGGCTGGTTTCTTTTTTGTAAGGTGGTTTGCCAGACTGTGTCTTCTTTTGTGTGAGATAGGTGAACCAAGTGAGCTATTCAAGCTAGTTAGAAGGTCTAGAAGCCTCAACATGCATGAACCTTAGGAAACTATTCCTGAAGTTGAACCTAGTAAATTGGGAGCCCCTATAGTGCCAAAGGGAAAGAAAAGTGCTCATGGAAAGAACAAGAAGAGTGTGGTCAATAGTACCTACAATTTAAGAAGCAGGACCATTTCAAAAGAGTTGGTCAGGTTTAAAGGGAAGGAACCAATTGAGCCCATGAAGAAAGCAAAGAAGAGGAGTAATCATCCTAAGGCTTGTCTGGGGAGGCACAATTCTCCCATTGAGGTTTTAGATAGCCCTCCGAGCGATGGAGGAGAAATTTATTCAGAGTATGGCCATTACCTTCTTTCCCTGGTGCCATATGATGATTCTAAGGAGGAAGAAGTTGTAGCTCCTCCTATTTTAGCACAGACACGAGGTGTCAAGCATACTCTGATGCTGACAAATCAAAGTAATTTATTGGCCCTATTTTTGTTTTTGATCACACCATAGCCATTGTTGCAAAATCATCCTCTTTAGCATGTCCTTTGTTTCTCGTCTATGGTGCTGATGTGGAAATCATGTGGGCTGGTGTGAGGTAGATTTGTTGAATTTCATGTCTTCAGTGGAAAATATTCCTTTTTTGGTTGGTATATAAGTTTTTGTATAGGCTACTAATGGAGAATCCTCTTTGGTCAACAAGGGAAAATTATTTTGGAGCTTTTGCATCAATGGACAATTCCTTTTGGAAGGTCGGATGGTCTACTTCAACTAACTACGTGGATTTTTTTCTTCTTTTTTTTCCCTTGTTCTGCAATGATAGAATGTAATCATTTGGGTGGTGTCTAAACCTGAAATGAAATGTGGGTCAAATGAAATGTAACAATAATTCAGCATGTTGCTTGTTGCTCACTTGTTCTAGGAAAGGGATTTCAAGGGTGATTATGAGGGGTTCGAGTTCAGTGTCTCAGAATGGTCTAGGTAACAATCGAAGCTTAGGAAAGAGCATATGGTAAATATATGAACTAATGGGTAGATAAGAATGGAAGTCTATGGTTTGAGTCATGAATGTAATGATCTATAAATATCTTATAGTTGCAACAGTAATATAAGTCTAAAGTATTAGTTCTAAAGCATGTGCTCTCCTTTGTAATTTTCTATCAAACTATAAATGAAAATGGTTAATGATCTTTTCATTTTTCTTCAATGGTTTTAATTGAATGAGTAATTTTATTTTTTCTTCAATTCAAAGAATTGATTAAATGCTAAAGTAAGCTTACAGGTTTGGGAGGAAATAACATAAGATGTGATAAGTAGTTTTGTTTTAGACACAGTGAGTTGAGTACTACAAAGTAGTATGTCAATAGCCCATCAATTTCTAAGTTAAACTACTATCATATTACTGGTTATTGCAAATTTGACTCTATTATCCCAATAGATGAAGCACTGGTCTATTCATTAGGTTATCTTAAATATTGAGTTAGTAATGCACCTGATTGAGGGATTGGAACGAGAGTAAAAATTAATTAAAAAAATTTAATTACAATGCACCAATTTGAAGTATCGGTTTATTCTTTGTAATAGATACAAATTTGTTTAAATGGTTAGCCAAACCTTGAATGAATTTTATCTATTATCACTTCATGGGAATTCATCTATGAATATAAATGTTCTTGATTAAATAACTATCACGTGAACATGACAAGAATTACCCTCTTGGGTGTCACAAAGCCTGAAGAGCATGAATAAGGGCCTCAAAATCCTTATTCATTAGTTGTCCACTGACCTTGTAGATTCTTAAGAATAAGGGTTGGCTACCCTTTAGAGGATTTCAATGTTTAGATGGAAAAGAAACCAACAAAAATGGCAACTCCAATGGGGACAATTTTGAATCTCCAGTTGCAAACTGTAATATCACAAAGTCAAGCATTTGTGATATTTTTGTTACCATAAATTGTGGGTCACCTATGTGAGAGTTAGGTTGGAATTTGTAATGTTTAAACTCTCTATTTGAATCAAATTTAGGTAAGAGGGCCCCTATAAGTTTTTTTGGAGCAATGGTGTGAAGTGGATGATGAAAAAGGGTGAGTGATATGGGGAGTGATCTTTGGAAACATTTTGGGACAACACTTTTAGACTATAGGTTTTATGTTTTGATGTTTGGATAAAAGATGTTAATGAACTTGTTAATCTTTAAGGTAGACTTGTGACATTCAAGCTAAACTAGTCCAAAGATGATAAATAACTTAACAAAATGCATGAAAAAGGATCCATTTCACATACAACATAGCTAAGTTAGGGAATTGGTTTAATGATGTCCAATTCAAAAGTGTTGGTGTGTTCAAAATTTTTACAAAGTTTGGCTAAGTGAAGTGTGAAATATGATGAAGGGTGGATGAAATGTTTTGATTCAATGATGACCTAGAATGCACCTTTTGTTTTAAGGGACCAAGGTAGTGAGAAAAATGCTTTACCCTACAAGTAATTTCAACAAAAAAGATCAATGTTGACTTAAATGATAATTTGGACATATAAATATGAGTCACCCAACAAAGGGCAAGAATAAAAATTTCTTATCAAGTTGTCCCAATTGTGATCAAGCTTTAAGGCCCATTTTCTAATAAAATTTAAAATATGATGTCTATGTTTGAAATGGTGGAATATGGACCTTCTTTTGGGAATTTTGATTTTGCACGAGATCATGAAAATAATTAAGTACAAGATTATAAAAGAGATGATATTTATTGCCACATAGGAGGTGGTAATACGGATCTTCCGAATGCAGTATCAACTTTTTCCTCTTGTTTTTCTAAGATGTTTGTTGTGTTTCTCCACTGGCTTAGTGTTTCCTTTCTTTCAAAAGTGAAGATCCTCAAACTACTAATTATATCCATTTTTTCTCCTTCAATCAATTCAAAGCTTGGTTGTATGATATCAAGTGTAAGGTTTGGTTGTTCAACTGGAGTGATCAAATGCCAAATGGTCATGTGAGGGGTTTGATTTATCAATTTATCTTGGTTAATGAGTTTCTTTTTACCACAAACACTTGCCTTGTTTAAGTTTCAAACTAAATGTCTATGTCAAAAACATCATTTATTTCACAAGGTCCATTGTGTGAAAGTCATGGTGTTAGAGCCATACTTACCTATGTTAACTTTGGGAAGTATGGAATGAGATATAAGTCAAGATATTTAGAAGTCTCCAAGGATAAAGATCCTTAGGACACGCATCAATATCAAGGCTTTTTAAAGGGTACCCATGCTTAAACCAAAGGGTTTGAAATTTGGAGAAAGATCATTCGTGTTTGTTTCCAATGTTTTCGAACCAAGAAAGTGTTTAATTGACTGAGAAGTATTTAAAATCATAGTTTGAGTGGGTACATATTTCTTATTAGGCTTACCATCATCCCCTAAGAGATGATTAGTCCGTGAAGATGGAATGGAAAAATAGGCTATGTCAAGGAAATGTAACGTCTTGACATTCTAAGAAAAAGAGTCCCTTCCCTATTTGATTTATTGCTTCCACCAAAAACAAAACATGTTAAGTAACTTCTTGGAATGGTGTTATTCCAATGCACTACCTCAAAATATGTTTCAGAATTAGACTTGGTTAGCCACTACAAACAAGGTTTTTAATGACCATATTCAAGATAAACTAGTGCTATACATGCAGTGATTCACTCAATTAAGAGGCCTCCCAGACCTTAGAAAATCTAAGGGTTTTGATGTATCACATGAATAACTGTATATTTTTGGGTAGGGCCTATAGGCTACTCTTGCACTCTTAGGAATGTTTCACCTAACAGGAGAGAGAAACCCCACTCAAAATTCTAGGTGGTTCACTCAAATTATGTAATGTATGATGTTATTTAGACTAAATGGAATGATCTAAGTGAAATTAAATGAACAATTTGACTGATTATGAATGCAAAACATAAGAATTATGCAATGTTGGAAAACACAATGTGATATGAAAATATGAACTAAAGTATGAACAAATGCAAAACATAAAAGAAGAATGCTAAATCAGAGTGAACCTAGACGTCTGATGAAGATTTTGGAATATTCTAAATGCTGATAGAGATCATCGAAAATCATAGTGGGACTCATTCGCCACTAATGGTGAATCAATCATGCTTCTGATGAAAACTATTGAAAGCTGGTTTCTAAGTATTGGGATCCAAAATATGAAAAAATATGGATTTACAATGTTAAGGTAGGACTTATACACCACTGATGGTGAATTATTCCACTCCAAAAATTTTGAGAAATCAGGGACCAATCCTATAGCACTAGATCTAAGTTTGACTACTTGTCGGGTTGACGAAGTTAATTCTGCAGAAAATGAACAAAATGTCTTCTCCAAGCTTGAAATAGAGTTGATTTGACTTAAAACACTTTGTTGGACTCTTGTCCAATTTTCAACACCTAATAGCTTGTCAAATTTCTATACACAAGTCTGTAAACACACATGCAAAAGGGGAAAAATGGTTAAGGGTTAGGTTATAGGGATTTTCCTTGGTCAAATCCCACTTTGGTAATCAAACCCTTAATGAAGAAATGGAATGGAAGAGAATAATAAACAAATAATATTCAAATGCTTTCAACTTACCAAACCCTTATTGAAGAAATCTGAAGATATAATAATGGCTACTCCAAAATACTTGATTAATGCTTGATTCAATGATACAAAGTGTTTGAATGTGTGAATAAGTGAACTTGATGAATGGGATTAAAATGGATGTAAAAAAACTTATTTATACACACTTGTTCCTTAGTGACCCAATGATACCTCATCACAGGCTAACATAAGGTGATTTTAAGAAAAAACCCGAAAGAAAATTTAAAATATTTTGAATTTTGATCCAAGAGGGACTCATTCACCAAACATGGTGAATGGGTCCCACCTTGGACTTGAATGTGGGTGTCAGGAATTATCTTGCATTTAATGTTGTTTGTCGAGTTTACATTCAAAAACACACTTAATTAAGCCTTATAAGGGCATAAAAGGGTCAAATAAAGCATAAGAATGGTGTAAGTAGTGAAATTATGCCTAGAAAAGCATGAAATTTTGTTATAAGACTCTACAACACTTCAAAATAGGACTTGATAAGTGATGAAAAGGTGATTTTTAGGTTAATTATAATAAATAGAGTCTAGAAAAGTGTAAAAATGGTTTACAACACTTCACAACACCTTCACAAGATGCCACAATTTGAATTTTAAGGACCTAATGTGAATGTTCAAGCCAAATTGCAACATTAAATCAAAGAAAAATGGACCAAGCATCATGAAGAACGCCCTAAAAGACCATGAAAATGACAAGGGGCCATTTTTCTATGGTACATTTAGCCCCCACTTTAGTGACAGGATGAACTTGCTTCAAACTCACACTAAAGTAGCTATGAATATCGAGAGAGAGGTCCCAATACACTTATGTTAGCAAGATGGAATAACAAAGATCAAGAAGGATGATCAAGCCTCTAGGATGAAGACCCTATGGAAAACTAGACAAAAGAAAAAAGGAACA
>VDFB02373365.1:193570095-193638337 GCA_007258455.2 Sequoia sempervirens | reverse complement strand
GGTTATTTAATCAGGGAGCTTATTTAAATGTCCACACCCTTCTATGTTCAAGTGTTTTGTTGTAGCTGTGACAAGTTGCTAATGAAATCAAGGAGGTTATTTAAACTATGACAATATTTTATTTTTAAGTGCTACAGTTGTGATAGATTGTCAACAGAATCAAGGAGGTTATTTAAACCTTTAAATTTTCCTATTATATTTAAGTGTTGCAACTGTGAGAGGTTGAAAATGGAATTGGGAAGGTTATTTAAACCTCTACAACTTTCTATTTCCAAGTGTTGCAGATGTGATAAGTTTCCAATGGAATCAGGGAGGTTATTTAAATGTCTACAATCTTATATGTTCAAGTGCTACAACTGTGACAGGTTGCCAATAGAATCAGGGGGTTATTTAAACTTTTACACATTTCTATGTTCAAGTGCTAGAGTTGTGTCAGGTTGCCAATGGAATGAGGGAGGATATTTAAATCTATACACCCTACCATGTTCAAGTGTTGTAGTTGTGACAGGTTTCCAATGGAATCAAGAAGGTTATTTAAACATTCACACCCTTCTATGTTCAAGGTTGCAGCTATGATAGGTTTCCAATGGAATCAAGGAGGTTATTTAAACCATGACAATATTTTAGTTTTGAATGTTGCAGCTGCAATATATTGTCAATAGAATCAAGGAGGTTATTTAAACCTTTGAAACTTCCTATTATGTTCAAGTGTTGCATTTGTCATAGGTTGACAAAGGAATTGGGGAGGTTATTTAAACCTCTACAACTTACTATTTTCAAAAACTACAAACATGACACGTTGCCAGTGGAATAAGGAAGGTTATTTAAACCTCTACAATCTTCTATGATCAAGTGTTGCAGCTGTGATAGGTTGCCAATAGAATCAAGGAGGTTGTTTAAACTTTTACACCCTTCTATGCTCAAGTATTGCAGTTCTGGCAGCTTGCCAATGGAATCAGGAAGCTTATTTAAACCTCCACACTCTATTATATTCAAGTGTTGCAGATATGATAGGTTGTAAATGGAATCAATTTCAGATTGGTTTCTAGGTGCATGCAGTCATGCAAGTTTAGTGGATGAGGGCTGCACATACTTCACACGTCAGTAACCCTTATTGCATTACAATTTACATATATAGTTGATCATTAGGTGTGCATGGTTGACCTTTGTGCCCGTTCTAGTTATATTGAGGACACCCTAAAAATTATTACTAAGATGCTAGTTAAATTTGTGTACATGTGGATCATATATGAATATAGGTTGAGTATTTCCAGCAACACTGCTTTTTTAGTTGGATCCTAAAAATGCTACAACTTATGTTGAAGGATATATTTTGCATGCTATAGAAGATATTGGAAAAATAAAACCAATTAATTTGAACATTCAAGCAAGGTTTTTAGCAAAGGATAACGTAAGTAGCACCATTGCATGTTCTTAGGTGTTGTTATGTATACTTCTTGACATAGAGCATGAGCAGAACTGTTGCATGTTCTTGGATGTTGTAAACATGTATCTTGTTGTCATCATCACAGTGTATTTCATTGTAACATGGATCATTTGTTGTAAGAAACTAACATTGTAGCACGGTTCAAGCATCATAAAGGAAGGAATGTTGTAGTTTCAATATGAGCAAGCACAAACTTGGATCTCAAAATGGGAATGGAATTTTCCTATCTTGATTGTAAGAGTTTGTCAGACCAAAAGCTTAGGTAATTCCAAATGGATTCCAAAATGAGTTATCAATTGGTATAGTCATGAACAGAGTATTATATTTAGATAAAGGGGAATATAAAGCATCAAGTTGTGAAGGAACAAAACAAGGAAAAGTACACTAGACACTAATACAATTGCATAGACATCCACACAGTTGCAGTTTTGTCCATGATAATTACAATTTTTAATTGCAAAAATGAAGTGTAAAAACATTGTTTGGAACTTCCTATGACTATAAAACTTCTTGGAAGATTTTGAAGACTTATTTGTATGAGAATTCATAAGGCTGAGGAAATGAAAGGTCGTGTCTCTTCATTTCTTCTTTGGAATACTATATATGGAATGTGAGCTCAGACTTCATTAGGCAAAGCCAAAGAGGACAATCATGTGTTGTACCTTCTCTGAGCCAACAAGAGGAGAATCATGTGTTGTACCTTTTGTGAGCCAACAAGAAAAGGACAATCAAGTGTTGTACCTTCTCCAAGCCAACAAGAAAGAGGACAATCATGTGTTGTACCATTCTCCACCATTAAGGGGAACAATCATGTGTTGTATCATAATTTTTTATGGGTAATATACTCAGGTAAAAGGGCATTGCCTCTACCAATTGGATTTTTCACCCCACGTTGGGGTTTTCCCAGCTCAAATATGGTGTTATGTTGCAACAGTTTATTTTATAAGTAGCATAGCATAATCATCAATTAATAAACAACTATCATTTAATCATGAATTAAGTATCATAGTGATAAATCTTGGTTTTGTAAATTCTACAAGTATAGTTCTTGAGAAGTTAATAGATCAAAAAGATATGGGAATATAAATATTCCCATAAGTCACAATTTTTGAGTCAATATTCATTGAGTAACTGCACAAGTGAAATGAAAGTTACAAAATTTCTCTACTCTATCCTGTTAAAAGTAGAGAGGGAAATGCATAACTTGTAACTCAAATTTTCCCTTTTGTGAGGAATATTTTCACATCAATAGAAGGAAAAAATGTATATCATTCCTTTAATGTGGAGATATAGTTTATGACAATAGTGCAAACCATATTCATAAATATTTAAAAATAGAATGAATGAGATTTGAAGAGAAAATAGCATCCAAACCAACATCTTCATTATCAAAGCAGAATGTGAAACAAGTTAAGAATTATTACGTTGGAAACCAGTCCAGTTGCGATCTATGGTAAAGAATGGCAGTATGCCCATTGACCTCTTCTACCAAGCTTCCATATTGAAAACTACAATCCCACCTACAACAAAAGAAGATGTAAAATAGTTATAAAGAGACAATAAAACATATTGTGGGAAGAAGAGCCAAACATATTGTTAATAGTGTCCAATGGAACACATACTACAAACAAAACTTACTCATATCGAGTTTCATCCATCCCCATTATAAGCTCAAAAATTGCTTCACATGTAGCATCCACAACACCTATTGCCTTCATTGCTCTACTGCAACTTTGTGGCTGCACACACCACTTACTCTATAACTATTTCTATGAACACAACAATAATAAAATTATTTTAATTGAATTGAGAAGTTAAATCACTTTTCTAATTGTATTGAAAAGTAACAAGTGATATACTAAGTAGTCAGCTTCCAGAAGCTCTTCAAAGATCCTAAGACCTATACAAAAAAAAAACCTATAAGTAACGATCCTTGTTGTTTTTAAGTATTTCTCTAAATTTGATCCTAATTTCCATTCACAACAAATAAATTAGTAGAAAGTTTCATTTGCTACATTTTTTCAATTGCTTAATAATATTTGAAACCCTCATTCAATTATCATTCCTCCTATTTTTCCACAACCTTTTTTCTTCTTCCAAACATTTGGATCATTCTGAATACTTTCCCACCCTCATAAAATCGTTTTTCCATACTTTGTGGAGCATTCTCCCAAGTTCTCTTATGTCGTTAGGTATATTTGTTTTATTTTGATTTATGGTTTCCATTTAATTTTTTCCCATGTTGAGCTGTCAGAATTAAGGCTTGTTCAAAGGACTCTGCAGAAGGTGTTGGTGGTCATGAAGGATTTGGTCATAGATGCCAACTTCAATTGGTTGGAAACTGGGTTTTTTTATAGGCCATGGATTCAAGCCATGTGACCCTAGTGGCTCTATTTTTGAGGTCGGCAGGCTGAAAGGATTTCAAGTGTGACAGGAATATTCCATGGGGATGAATCTCAACAACATGGCCAAGATGTTGAATTGCACTAGTAACAATGATATTATCACCATCAAGGCTAACAATGGAGAGAATATTGTTACCTTCATATTTGAAAGCCCCAACTAGAATAAGATCTCAAACTTTGAAATGAAGTTAATGGACATTGACACCAAATGTTTGGTTATTCATGAGTCTAAGTACCAATCTATCATGAGGATGCCATAACAAGAGTTTCCTCATATCTGCAAAGATTTGAGCATCATTGGTGACACAGTTGTTATTTCTATGACTGAGAAAGGATTGAAGTTCCCTACCAAGGGTGATATTGGAAGCCCAAATATTGTTTTTAATAAAAATACCTCAATTAACAAGCTATAGGAGGCCATGGCCCATAGTTATTGAAATGCAAGGATTTGACAACAATGTAAGAAAAACATTCTTCTATAGCAAATATTTCAAATTATTCTAATTGAAACCATAATGACCCTACAACAATATTGTGGGAGTTTGAAACAAGATTGAGTTATACTAGCTCCTCAATGGGGGCATTCCTAGAAAAGGCAAGTTTTAAATGCTGGATGTAGGGTACCCCAATAGATGAGACTGAGTGCAAATGTATGGGAGCATGAAAACAAGAGACCTTCCCATGAAATATGAGTTTAAGTCTGGAACAAGAGAAATTCCCTACATGATCAACAAGTAAGGATTCCATGAATTTTCAAGCCATAACTATCTCAAGATAAGTCTTCAATAAACATCACTCCATCCCACATGACATGCTAAGGCATTAAAAATTAAGTAGAACAAACAAAACCAAATAGCATTCAATTAAATTTTTTCTTTCTGTCCCAAATAGTAACAACATAATATGGCACACAAAAAACATTTGTTAAGACTTACAAGAAGAGCCAATGCCCCAAAGATCATCATTCACAAAAAGTCATCTATTTGCTTGCCAAATGGTCCATTCTCTAAATGCACACCATACCTTGCTCTGTAAACTTCAGTGTTATATTTGTGTTCATGTAAAGGATCCTCCAAACTCTTCCTCACTAGTTTTGACCTTTCACTTCTCCGATTTGGTGAGTTGCAGCCTAAAAATAAGGTTTCGACTAGGGGTTTAGAGTATGTTTATTAAAATGAAAATTACTAGCTGTAAAATGAAAATTATGGCACCCATTATGCTCACCCATTAAGCCCGCTAATTTTTTTTCTCCCAATGGAATATTAATAATTTAATATAATAATTATATTATAAAATAATATATAATTTATATAATACAATATAAATATTATATTATAGTATTATATATTATATTATATTATATTATATTATAATATTAAATAATATAAATATTATATTAATTATGCGGGTGGTAGGGCAGGCATCCCTCCAGTCTTGTGGAGGGAATGTGGCAGTTTATGCCATGGTGTTTGGCGATAGGGGTGAGGGGGATGATGTGGAAAGTTTCTCTTGCTAAGTGATGGGCATGAAATTTCATGTCAACGAAGTACACATTTTAATGAGGGAGCATGGTTTCCATTTTTGAGGCCACTTTAAGTGCATTAATATAAAGGTTTTAGTCATTTTGGAGTTAATCAACATGTTTGGAGGGGATTCATTAGTGGAGGTGATGACCATGTAGTACTTGGCATTAATTCATTATTAAGAGTTGGCTTTAAGGCCAAAGCAAGGGTCGTTTCATTTCCATCTTTATATTCTTTTGGCTATGAATGGTGCTCTCTTTATCTGGCTAGGAGTGGCTAGAACTTGGGTGACGATATTTCCAAGTGCTCTTGGTTCATAGTGGAGGTTTCGATGGATGGGTTGGCATGATTTGGGGTAGATACGCTAATTTACTTGAAGTTGTCAGCTCGACATTAAGCTTTGTTAAGAGAAATAACCGATCAACTTCTGGAAAGGATTTTTCTCAACAATGATCCTATGGTGGTTGTGGTGACTAAAATGATCCTAGGTACTGGGCATTTGGAGAACAAGGAATATGGTAGGGACAATTTGCATATCTCATATTTTTTTCTGGCATTGTTATTGGATAACAAGGTGGAGAAGGAAGAGAAAAAAATGTTGCTTGAAAAAATGTTTAGAGAGGATTTGGTGGAGGGAGTTGATGAGGTCTTACATGCTGTGGTGGTTGGAAAAGGTGTTCTACATCCCTATGACTTGGAGCTCCTCTAGTCCTCAGATGAAGCAATTAAGTTGTACCCGTTCCTTCTTGATTTGAGTGGACCGACCCTTATGAAGCATAGGTTGATAATGGTAGTGGCAGTGGAGTTCCTAAAGAAGTTCTTTGGGTTGATGGCAGCTGGGGGTGTGAAGTGGATTAAAGATTTCAAATATTTTTCCAAAATTTAATCATAAGTATGGTTTGGTTTTTTTGTCATTGTTAGAAGGTTTGGTTTTTTGTATGAATGTATGGGCATGCTCTGTTAAGAGCGTTGGCTGGTTGGCCCCAATTTGTTTCTTTATGGCTCCAGTTGGGAGTTTTTCTAGGTAGCTTGGCAGGTTTTTTCTTGGTGGTCCTATGGTTTTTTGGCATAGAAACTCAGGTGTTAATGGTGGTCTATCCTACAATGCAAATAATTGTAGCTGAAATATTATAATATTAATAAAATAATAATACTTGTCTATCAAAAAAATAAAAAATTATTAATATAATATAATATAAATGGTCTGCTTAGGTAGGGGTCCCATGAGGGGGCCTTAAGCTCTATGGATTATGATCAAATTTGAAAGAAAAAAGAATAGAGGAGTAATAGTTATTTATTTAGTTATTTATTTAGTCATTTTTATTTGTTTATATTAGTCATTTATTTAGTCATTTAGTTGTGATTTTACCCGATGACCAAATTAGTCATTTATAAATGACCAAATTAGTCATTTATTTGCAATATTCAACTAGTGTTAGTCACATGACTAAAAGTTTTAGTCACATAGTCATTTATTTTCCAAATTCTAGTAGTGAGATAACTCTCTCCAAGCTTGAAATTGACTTAAGTTGACTTGAAAACCAATCTTCAACACCTAATAACCTATCAAATCTGCATACAAAGAGCTGCAAACAAATATGCAATAGGGGAAAAATGGTCGAGGGTTAGTGAATAGGGGTTTTCCCTAGTCAAACCCCACTTTTGGTAATCAAACCCTTAAAAAGATAATGAAATGAAAGAGAAAGATAAACTAATAGCATGCAAGTGCTATCAACTTACGTAACCCTAGATGATGCAAGTCTGAAGTAATGTCAATGGCTGCTTCAAAGTGCTTGAATATTGCTTGAATTGTTGATGTAAAATGCTTGAATGCTTGAATATGATATGTGATTGTTGGAGGATGTAAAATGAGATGAAAAACACTTATTTATACAATTCTTGTGCCTTAGTATCCATTCATACCTCATCACAGGTTGACATCAAGTGATTTTGAATAAAATCTTGAAAGGAAATTTAAAATATTTTGAATTTGGGGCCAAGGGCGACTCATTCACCACCCATGGCGAATGGGTCCCACCTAGGACCTAAAAACATGTGTTAGTAAATTTTTTGTATTTAATGTTATTTGTTGGGATGACATTTAGAAATACACTTAATTAAAACTTATGAGGGCAAAAAGAGACCAAATAAAGCATGAGAAAGGTGTAAATAGTGAAAATATGCCTAGAAGAGCATGAAAGCTTGTTACAAGACTTTACAACACTTCAAAATAGGACTTGTTTAGTGATGAAAAGGTGGTTTTTAGGTAAATTGTATTAAATAGAGTCTAGAAGAATTTAGAAATGTCTTACAACACTTCACAACACCTTCACAAGACGTTGTTCTTTGAATTTTAGTACCTAATTAAGCATGTTCAAGCCATGTTACAACATATAATCAGAGCAACATAGTTCCAACACCATGAAACAAGACCTAAAAGGCCATGAAAATGGCAAGGGGCCATTTTTCTATGGCACAATTGGATAGATACCAAACAAAGAAATGAGTCAGCAAAGGCTCTGCTAACAACAATCTTTACTTCAAAGTGCAAGGTAACAAAATGTTAATACACTTGGTAGTATATGTTGATGATATCATCTTTGGTGGAATTGATGGAATGTGTAAAATATTTGCTGAAGAAATACAAAAAGAATTTGAAATGTCCATGATTGTTGAGTTGAATTTCTTTCTTGGTCTTCAAGTAAATCAAACTAATAAGGGGATATTCATTTCACAATCTAATTACGTGAAAGAGCTGCTGAGGAAGTTTGGAGTGGATGATTCCAAACCAGTTAGTACTCCTATGGTGACCAAATGTAAGCTGAGTAAAGATGATGAATCTGCTAAAATTGATCAGAGTAAATACAAATCTATGATTGGTGGGCTATTGTATCTTACTGCTACTAGACCATATATTATGCATGTAGTACATGTCTAGTTGCTAGATTTCAAGTAGATCCTAAAGAGGCACATGTTATAGAAGTAAAGAGGATATTTAGATATCTTAAAGGTACACTAGATTATGGCTTATGGTATCCTAAGGGTGTTGATTTCACCTTGAGTGCTTATACCAATGCAGATTGGGCTGGTTGTGTGGATGACTAAAAGAGTACTAGTGGGGGTGCTTTCTTTCTTGGTGAAAGATTGGTTTCTTGGTTGAGTAAGAAGCAAGACTTGATTTCTTTATCCATTGTAGAGGAAAAATATACTGTTACAACATCCTGCTGCATAGGTTTTGTGGATGAAGCAAACTCTGTAAGACATTGGAGTAATATGCGATGGGCCTATTACTATTTTCTGTGACAACACAATTGCTATAAACATTCAAAGAATATAGTTATGCATTCAAGAAAAAAACACATATCTATTAGATATAATTTCTTGAGAGAAAAAGTGTTGGAGAATGAAGTAAGATTGGGGTATGTGTAGGATCATGATGGGCCAAAAAGTGGCGATATGATGGGTATGTGTAGGCTATGTGGCTGATGACTTTTTTTTTACCCAAAATTGATGAAACAAAAAGGGTTTGTAAAGGAGATTCTTATATTTCCACCAATATAAATTATGCTTTACTTTGAATTTAATAAATAATTATTATTCATTTTCTATTTGAATTATGACTAAAGTACTAATTGATGGGCTGATTGAAAAACATCTATAGCTTTCAAACAATATCACATTTTTTGAATCCAAAACATGCGTCACATTCTATGCTTCACATACTCTAGGATTTAAAAAAGAAAAATTGAATTTCATGAAGTTTTGACCAAGTTAAGGTGGTCAGACATACGAGTTTTTATATTTTTTAAATTTTGTTATAAAAAAATCATAATTAATTATTTACTTGGAAAAAAAAATTAAAAAAAAATGCATCACATCGAGACATGAGTCCTCTACTTATATCTAAAATCTTATAATTTTTTTTATCATTTTATTGTGGTTAGTGTGGTCAGAAAAACACGTACTTCTTATTTTTTCCCTAAAATTTATGTACAACTGCATTGAAATTTCAAATTTTTAGCAAATAGATTTTTATTTCTTTTAAATAAACCTAGTATTTTAGAAACTACATTCAATTTTCTATAGATTCCATTCTTACATATTTTTGAAATAATATAGATAACTTATTCAAATTTTTGCATCAAGTTTCCTAACTATAATTTTTTGAATTTTTTGCCAATTAGGGCCTAATTTTTCCATGATGATCCTGCACATACCCATTGGAGTATGTGACAACAAAGAAACAAATTGTAGATATATTTACTAAGGCTCTTCTGAAGGATACTTTTGAGTATCTTAGGGATAGGTTGGGGGTCATTGGTCCTCCAAACTAGGTGCACATGAAGGTGCATCGGTCCAGTGAATTGATAGATTCTTCATTTATCTAGACTGATAAATGGGTCTACTCTGCAGGGGGAGTAGAAAAGGTTTTCATTGTTGCAATATGAGTTGAATGGGTGCACTTCTAAGGGGGAGTGATCATAGTTTTTGATCTTTTCCATTGATGTCAAAGGGGGAGGGATAGTCATGTGAAAAATGGTAGTAGAGGAAGAGAAGGTGTTCTCTAGAATATTATGCAAGATGTTGTCCTTAATGGTTTTTCACATCATGTGTTGCCATCAATGACAAAGGAGGATATTATTGCAAGCATGAGAAAGCTTGGTGGTGTTGTCATTAATGTTGTCATTGATGTCAACAAAGTTCAATATATTGTAGATTGTGCATGTACAGTTGAGATACTATTGAGATGTTGTGAGTACATGGAGCTATCCTTATAATGTTGCAGATGTGTTGAAATGATGAGTTTCCAAGTGCTTTTGAGAAAATTAATAAAGAGAGAATTCAGAGTTATGAATGTCTTCAAAATGTGCTCCAGTATGTGCTTCATGTTTCTCCTATGTTGATCCTATGCTTTTATGGATCTAAAGGTTTGCTAATGGTGTTCTAGTGGTGATATCTCCTAAGTTGTAGCTTCTAGTTTGATGGGATGTGAAAGTTACATTCATCAGTGTGTGAACCATTCTGGAAGAGTTGGTCTTCTATGGACTGGGAGAAATGTTTCTACTCCACTATTCTCTATTGTTCTATTTCAGATCTTGCAGATCTGGAATGTATCTTATAATGGTGTTATCTTGGTTTTGGCAAAGATGTGTGTGGTTAGGTGTTCTAGAAGTCAAGTTTCAGTCTTGATGTATGTGTTTGCATAGTCCAGATGAACTAATGGAAGGCGTTCGGTGTTTAAATATTGTTGCACTTACTACGGATGTATCTGAAGGAACCTAAGATGTGTTATCATGCATAATGAAGCATTTTGCATCATTTGTGAGCTATCTTCTTGTAGGGAAGCGTGTACATCAATATTCATTTGTATTTTCATTGGGTTTGGTTGACATGGTGTTTACACTTCATTTGAAGAATTAAATTTAATTAAGGAAGCATGTGGTTGATTTGAGGCATTATTTTTGGTCTTGGTTAAGCATTTTTATTGGTCCACTCTCATTCCTTTCCACCACGGGAATGTTGAGTTGCCGACTTGATTTGAATGCATATGTGGCCAACTTTGGAGAAAGTTTCTAAGGTTCAAGATGGTATAAATGTAAGTCGAATTGTGAAGAATTGGATGATGTTGAAAAGTGATGAAGTAAGCCACAAATTAAAAGATTAGAAGTGTGTGAGAGTAAGTTGGGGCAGCAATACTTCATTGTGTTAGTGATGGGGTAGGGTTGGATGGAGCACTCACTGTTCCATGCTTAGGGTCCTTGTTCCCAAGAACTCCTAGGTGACTCCACCTTCTCTACCTATAGGCCCTAATGTTTGTTAGGCACCCATGGTCCTTCTGGCCAACCCTCCTATCAACTACATTCACTTAACCAAGTCAATCTTGGTGCTTTCTCCTCCATTCTTTCCTTAGCCCTTAATCTTCCTAAAGGCTAACTAGCTCTCCAAACCTCACTAACTCATTGCAGGGGTGTGTGTTGACTCCCATAGCTTCAAAACAGTCCACCTAGGGTTCCTGATCATCCACCATATTCCATTTCTCCATCGCTCTCACCAAACCCTATTCTAGGGTTTAAAAAGGGCTAGTAGCCCTTGAGCCCCTATTAGGCCTCCTAGTCCGAGGAAATAGGCTTTAACTCCAATCCTACAGAAGAACATCACAAACTTCTTTCTGAGACCCTAGTTCATTTTCTAACCTCTTAAGAATTTTTTTAGGTTTTAGGCTCCCTCAGTCCGTACATAGGCGTAACCCTGATTTTGTGAAAATTAGGGCTTTTTAAGCCATTTCTTGACTTCACTGTGAACTGTCAACTTGTTTAGTCATCAGATGGTTGGATAGGAACTCTGCTTCCTACCAATACTTTGTAGGACCTCCTACAATCACCACAAACCCTGAGTTGCCAAGGAATAGTCACCCTACAATGTTAGTGTTTTGTTTTCTCTATCTTTCCTAACCGGGCATAGCCAAGCTCACCTAGGAAAGGACCTTTTCCATGGAACCTTGCATCCTAGAAAATCCTAAACCTATTCTATATACAGGCATGGAGCTTAGCCTCATTTCCCATGGACTATACATTAGGTATAGTGGAAAACAAAGGTCTAAGACTCCATGAATAACAACTTGTTTACTAATCAACAAAGAAATAAATAAATCCTACTAAGAATAAAGCTTGGAAATGATGGAACAACACCTCTAGAAACTACACAAAACTTGTACAATGATTTCCACACATGCTACACCCTATTCATTACCAGGAGCTCTCCATTAACATAGTAAAAGAACAAAAAAAATAGAAAACTTGCAAGAACTTCAATGTTTTTTCATATATTAGCAACTCCAAAATGAAACCAAAACTTCTCCAACCGCTTGAACAAGTCGAAGCACACCTTTTAAAGGTTCATCAGGTGGTTACATTTCCCTTGGTCAGACATAACCACCACAATAGGCCCAAAATTGCACAAATGCAACATTTTGGGTTTTGACTCCAATTCCAAGTGATTCCTAGGGAAAACAAGTTAATAAACTCATCCAATCTACTTTGAACGACTGAACCACATTCCTTCCAACATATCCTAACATATCAAACACAAAAAAAGATGGTCAACATGACCTTGAAGTGTTAAAACTCAAAATTTCTTCCTAGGTTTCCAAAATTTCCTAGTGTTTCCCAATGTTACCTTGGTGCTCCTGCACTAGTTAGATTCTTGAAGGCAGTGAGCTAAATGTTTCTGAAATCTTTTGATCAAGCCTACAAATTTGTGTTAATTTTTATAGTGGATATTTTGTTCTCTTTTGTATAAGTAGGCAATGAGCCTCCCTGTTGGATAGTGAGTCCTTTTTGTAGGAAGTGAGCCTTTGTATCTGGATAATGATTCCCCTTTTGGGCAGTCAGCCCTTGGTAGTCAGCCTTTGTAATCAGTTTTTCTATTTCTTTATATTGTGAGTTAATCCTCACTATGGTTTTTCCCTCATTGGGTTATCCACATAAAATCTAGTGTTCATTGTGTTTATTTTACTTTTTGTTAGTTGTGTTTCATGTTCATACTTAATAATGGAATAGTGTGGTTGTAGAATTGATAAGTGTTGAAGTTTAAAGTTTGAATTTTTGTGACAATAGATTCACCCCCCCTCTTAGTTGTCCTATGCCTTTTTAATAGAGTATTTGCAAGGTTTTACTTTTACCATTACACATAAGAAAGGGTAGTCTAACAAATTGGCGGATGCATTGAGTAGAATGGCTCAAATGGTACAGGAAATTCAATTACAAAGCATGTGAGTTGATTCTTTGAAAGGTATGTATCTTGAGGATGCAAATCTTAAAGAAATTTATGCAAGTTGTAGGTAGCCTTGTAGCAGCAATAATGAAAAATGGCATGATTTTCTGATCCAAGATAATTTATTGTTCAAAGGGGCACAATTATGTATTCCTAAATGTTCAATGAGGGATAATTTGATGAAAGAAAAACATAGTGGCAACCTTGCAGGTCATTTTGGTCTTGATAAGACCTTGGAGCAGTTGAAGAGGTATTACTATTGGTGAAAAGAAACTTTGTTGAAAAGTGCACTATTTATCAAAGGGATAAAGGATGTAGCACTAATGCAGGGTTATATCAACCTCTTCCCATTCCCAATAGGACTTGGGAATCAATTATTATGGATTTTGTGATGGGGTTTTCTAGAAAACAAAGAGGGTTTGACTTAGTGTATGTTTAAGGGACTAACTTGGATTTGGATATCATGAAATTCTTGCCTTTGGAGATTAAACCCTTGCTTAAGGAAGACTAACTCGTGATGGGTTTTCCTTTGGAGATCTTAAAAAATATTTTGATATAGTAGTGGAAAAGATTCCTAACACCTTGCCACCTATGAGATACATTAGCCATCACATTGGTTTCATTCTAGGGGCTAGTTTTCCTAACAAAGCTGCTTACAAGATGACTCCACAACAAAATGAAGAGATAAAGAGGCAAGTGCAGGAGCTACTTGGCAAGGGATTTATAAGAGAGAGTTTGAGTCCTTGTACGATTCCCACAGTTCTAGCGCCAAACAAAGGAGGTGAGTACATGCACTGATTCTAGGGCCATCAACAAGATCAAAATAAGGTATAGATTTCCCATTCCAAGAATTGAAGATCTAATAGATTGTTTGGGTCCAGTACACGTTACTTTTCCAAAATTTATCTTAAGAGTGTTTACCACCAAATTTAGAATCAAACATGGTGATAAGTGGAAAATAGCCTTTAAGAAAAATGAAGGGTTGTATGAATGGTTTGTAATGCACTTTGGTTATCAAATGTACCTAGTGCTTTAATGCAATTGTTGAATGAAGTGTTGAAATATTTGATTGGTAGGTTTTTGGTAGTCTATCTTGATGAAATTCTTGTTTTTAGTAGAACTAAAGAAGAGCATTTGGATTTGGTTTTGAGAAGATTACATGAAGAGAAACTAATGATAAACTTGAAGAAATGCGAGTTCTTGAAAATAGAGTTGGTATATCTTGGTTTTGTGGTCACTAATGGCACCTTGAAGATGCATCCAATCAATGTTTAGGCTATGCTAAGTTGGCCTACTCCCAAATCAGTTGTTGAGGTAAGGATTTTCCATGGTTTGGCTAGCTTTTAGAGAAAATTTATAAGAGGTTTCAGTCATGTTTGTGCTCCTATGATTGATACTATTTAGGGTGATAAAAGTAAGAAGTTTGTTTGGGCTAGTGAGGATGATAGGATTTTTGAATATTTGAAAAAGAGGGTAGTTGGGAAACCTATATTGGCTTTTCCTATTTTTTATAAGGTCTTTATGATTGAATGTGATGCAAGTGGGCATGCCATAGTTGTTGTATTAAGTAAAAAAAAAAGGCCTATTGCCTTCTTTAGTGAGAAATTGAATGAAGCCAAAAGGAAGTATTCTTCCTATGACCTTGAAATGTATGCAGTGGTGCAAGCATTAAATAAATGGAGACATTATCTACTTCCTAAGGAGTTTATAGTGTACACTAATAATCATGCACTTCAATTTTTGAATAGTCAAGATAAACTCAGTCATAGGCATGTTAAATGAGTTGAGTATTTGCAAGGTTTTACTTTTACCATTAAGCATAACAAAAGGGAAGTCTAACAAAGTGGTAGATGCATTGATTAGAAGAGATCTAATGGTGTAGGAAATTCAGTTACAAAGTGTGGTAGTTGATTCTTTGAAAGGTATGTATCTTGAGGATATAAATTTTAAAGAAATTTATGCAAGTTGTAGGCAACCTTGTAGCAGCAATAATAACAAATGGCTTGATTTTATGAGCTCCAAGATGATTTATTGTTCAAAGGGACACAATTATGTATTTCTAAATGTTCAATGAGGGATATTTTGATCAAAGAAAAGCATAGTGGAAGCCTTGTAGGTCATTTTGGCCTTGATAATACCTTGGAGCAGTTGAAGAGGCACTACTATTAGCCAAAAAATGTAATCTGATGTAAGAAACTTTGTTGAAAAGTGCACTATTTGTCAAAGGGCTAAAGGATGTAGCACTAATGTAGGGTTATATTAATTAACCTCTTTCCATTCCCAACAGGCCTTGGGAATAAATTAGTATGGATTTTGTGATGGGGTTTCCTAGAACACAAAGGGGGTTTGAATCAGTGTATGTTTAAGGAAGACTAACTTGGATTTAGATATGATGAAATCCTTGCCTTTGGAGTTCAAACCCTTGCTTAAGGATAACTTGTGATGGGGTTTCCTTTGGAAATCAAATCATTGCTTAAAAGATATGCTAATATAGTAGTGGATGAGATTCCTAACACCTTGCCACCTATGAGAGACATTAGCCATCACATTAATTTCATTCCATGGGCTAGTTTTCCCAACAAATCTGCTTACAAGATGACTCCAAAAAAAAATGAAGAGATAAAGAGGCAAGTGTAGGAGCTACCTAATAAGGGGCTGATTAGTGAGAGTTTGAATCCTTGTGTGGTTCTCACAGTTCTAGCACGAAAGAAAGGAGGTGAGTGGAGGATGTACATTGATTCCAAGGCCATGAACAAGATCACAATAAGGTATAGATTTCCCATTCTAAGAAATGAAGATCTAATGGATTCTCTAGGTGGTGCATGTTACTTTTCCAAAATTGATCTCAAGAGTGGTTACCACCAAATAAGAACCATACCTGTCGATGAATGTAAAATATCCTTTAAGACAAATGAAGGGTTGTATGAATGACTTGTAATGCCCTTTGGTTTATCAAATGAACTTAGTACTTTCTTGCAGTTGATGAATGAAGTGCTCAAACCTCTCATTGCTAATTTTGTGGTAGTCTAGCTTGAAGATATTCTTGTTTTTTAGTAGAACTAAAGAAGAGAATTTGTAGCATTTGGATTTGGTTTTGAGATGATTACATGAAGAGAAACTAATGATAAACTTGAAGAAATATGAGTTATTGAAAATAGAGTTGGTATATCTTGGTTTTGTGGTCGCCAATGACACTTTGAATATGGATCCAAGCAAGGTTGAGGCTATCCTAAGTTGGACTACTCCCAAATCAGTTGTTGAGGTAAGGAGTTTCAATGGTTTGGCTAGCTTTTACAGAAAATTTATAAGATTTTTCAGTCATGTTTGTGCTCCTATGATTGATACTATTAAGAGTAATAAAAGGAAGAAGTTTGTTTGGTCTAGTGAGGCTAATAAGAATTTTGAATATTTGAAAAAGAGGGTAGTTGAGCAGCCTATATTGTATTTTCCTAGTTTTGATAAGGTCTTTACAATTGAATGTGATGCAAGTGGCCATGCCATAGGTGTTGTATTAAGTCAAGAAAAAAATCCTATAGCCTTCTTTAGTGAGAAATTAAATGAATCCAATGGGAAGTATTCTTCCTATGAAATTGAAATGTATGCAATGGTGCAAGCATTAAAGAAATGGAGACATTATCTACTTCATAAGGAGTTTATAGTGTAAACTGATAATCATGTACCTCAATTTTTGAATAGTCAAGATAAACTTAGTCATAGGCATGTTAAATTGGCTAAGTATTTGCAAGGTTTTACTTTTACCATTAAGCATAAGAAAGGGCAATCTAACAAAGTGGCAGATGCATTGAGTAAAAGGGATCTAATGGTACAACAAATTTAGTTACAAAGAGTGGGAATTGATTCTTTGAAAGGTACATGTATCTTGAGGATTCATAGTTTAAAGAAATTTATGCAAGTTGTAGGATGCCTTGTAGAAGCAATAATGACAAATGGCTTGACTTTCTGATCCAAGAAGATTTATTGTTCAAAGGAGCACAATTATGTATTCCTAAATGTTCAATGAGGGATAATTTGATCAAAGAAAAGCATAGTTGCAACCTTGCAGGTCATTTTGGTCTTGATAAGACCTTGGAGCAGTTGAAGAGGTACTACTATTGGAAAAAAAGTGCAAACTGATGTAAGAAACTTTATTAAAAAATGCACTATTTGTCAAAGGGATAAAGTATGTAGCACTAATGCAAGATTATATCAACCTCTTCCCATTCCCAATAGGCCTTGGGAATCAATTAGTATGGATTTTGTGATGGGGTTTCCTAGCACAAAAAGAGGGTTTGACTCATTGTATGTTTAAGGAAGAATAACTTGGACTTGGATATCACAGAATCATTACCTTTGGAGATCAGACCCTTGCTTAAGGAAGACAAACTTGTGATGGGGTTGGCTTTGGAGATCAAACCCTTGCTTAAAAAATATGTTGATATCATAGTAGATGATATTCCTAACACCTTGCCACCTCTTAGAGACATTAGCCATCACATCGAATTCATTCCAGGGGCTAGTTTTCCTAACAAAGTTTCTTACAAGATGGCTCCACAACAAAATGAAGAGATAAAGAGGCAAGTGCAAGAGCAACTTGACAAGGGCTGATTAGATAGAGTTTGAGTCCTTGTGCGGTTCCCACAGTTCTAGCACCAAAGAAAGGAGGTGAGTGGAAAATGTGCATTGATTCTAGGGCCATCAACAAGATCACAATAAGGTATAGATTTTCCATTCCAAGAATTGAACATCTAATGGATTGTTTGGGTGGTGCATGTTACTTTTCCAAAATTGATCTCGAGAGTGGTTACCACCAAATAAGAATCAGACCTAGTGATGAGTGGAAAATATCCTTTACGAAAAATGAAGGGTTGTATGAATGGCTTGTAATGCATTTTGGTTTATCAAATGCACCTAGTACTTCATGTCGTTGATGAATGAAGTGCTCAAACCTTTCATTGGTAAGTTTGTGGTAGTCTATCTTGATGACATTCTTGTTTTTATTAGAACTAAATAAGATAATTTTCAACATTTGGATTTGGTTTTGGGAAGATTACATGAAGAGAAACTAATGATAAACTTGAAGAAATGTGAATTCTTGAAAACATAATTGGTATATCTTGGTTTTGTGGTCACCAATGGAACCTTGAAGATGGATCCAAGCAAGGTTTAGGCTATCCTAATTTGGCCTACTCCCAAATTAGTTGTTGAGGTAAGGAGTTTCCATGGTTTGGCTAGCTTTTACAAAAATTTTATAAGAGGTTTCAATCATGTTTGTGCTCTTATGATTGATACTATTAAGGGTTATAAAAGGAAGACGTTTGTTTGGTTTACTGAGGCCTATAGGAGTTTTGAATATTTGAAAAAAAGGGTAGTTGAGCAGCCTATATGGCTTTTCCTAGTTTTGATAAGGTCTTTACAATTGAATGTGGTACAAGTGGCCATGCCATAGGTGTTGTATTATTTCAAGAAAATAGGTCTATTGCCTTCTTCAGTGAGAAATTGAATGAAGCCAAAAGGAAGTATTATTCCTATGACCTTGAAATGTATGCAATGGTGCAAGCATTAAATAAATGGAGACATTACCTACTTCCTAAGGAGTTTATAGTGTACACTGATAATCATGCACTTAAATTTTTTAATAGTCAAGATAAACTCATTCATAGGCATGTTAAATGGGTTGAGTATTTGCAAGTTTTTACTTTTACCATTAAGCATAAGAAATGGCAGTCTAACAAAGTGGAAAATAAATTGAGTAGAAGGGATCTAATGGTATAGGAAATTTAGTTACAAAGTGTGGGAGTTGATTCTTTGAAAGGTATGTATCTTGTGGATGCAGATTTTAAAGAAATTTATGCAAGTTGTAGGCAGCCTTGTAGCAACAATAATGACAAAAGGAATGATTTTCTGATCCAAGATGATTTATTGTTCAAAAGGGCACAATTATGTATTCCTAAATGTTCAATGAGGGATAATTTGATCGAAGAAAATCATAGTGGCAGCCTTGCAGGTCATTTTGGTCTTGATAAGTCCTTGGAGTAGTTGAAGAGGCACTACTATTAGCCAGAAAATGAAAACTGATGTAAGAAGCTTTGTTGAAAAGTGCACTATTTGTCAAAGGGCTAAAGGATGTAGTACTAATGCAGGATTATATCAACCTCTTCCCATTCCCAATAGGCCTTGGGAATAAATTAGTATGGATTTTGTGATGGGGTTGCTTAGAACACAAAGAGGGTTTAACTGAGTGTATGTTTAAGGAAGACTATCTTGGATTTGGATATCATGAAGACTAACTTGCATATATAGAGAGAGAGTTTATTGAATTAATCTATTTAATGAGACCAAGCTAAAAATTCAAGTCATATACCTAAACACAAGGAAGTTCATAACATTAATACATGATCATTTCTATTAGAGTTAAACAAGAATGATAGTTATAATCTAATAAATATACATTGCGAGATATGGAAATTTGCATTGTTAAATCTTATTCAAGGAATATATTAATACTCCCCACTACTTAATAAGAGTACCAAGAACAAATATTCGCATAACTAAATGGCCAAATAAAAGTATGAGCATGAATCCATTAAAGGGGTTCAATTACAAATTCAACGCATGAGACAAGTGAAATGTAATAAAATGGGTTAAGGTAGTTCTTTTGTATGGTTTATTACATAGAGAACACCCACCCACTTTCTAATTTCATTCAAGGGTACTAACCATAGAGATATTAATGCAAAGGAGAAATAGATCTTGTAATAGGGTTTTCCTAGGGGCTGAATATAAACTAATGAGGGGTTCACCACCAAGCTAGGGATTGGAAATACAAATGTAATTTAAGATGAAATGCTTAAACCTAATTTGATGCAATGACCTAGAAAAGTATGTAAAACAGAACAAAAAGCAGCAAGATGGAGTGTGCACCTAGAAATCTAAAGATGACTGGATGAGATTCTGGAATGCTATAAATTCTAACTTTAGTGTTGACCAGGACTTATTCACCAAGCTAGGCAAATAAGTCCAAAATCTTGGTTTTTGTGTAGAAATCAAAATCTGAGAAATGGGTATCCGAATCTATAAAAGTATGAATTTTGACCTAAACTAGGACTCATTTGCTAGAAATGGTGAATTAGTCTAGTTAGGGTTTTGTGAAACTTCAAAGTTTGAATCCACTCTTCTTATTCTGGTAAATTTTCTTCTTTAGGTTTCCATATCTGAATCTATGTAAATCAACTTGTAGGTGTTCTCTAATGTTCTCCAATGCTTGATGATAACTTTGGAAACTTTGAATGCTTTGAAAAATTTCTCCAATCTTGCTCTTCAATGTTCTTCAATCTAAGCTTCCAAATCACACACTAAAGAGGGAAATTTTTTGTTTTGTTAGTGGAAAGGGGTTTTCCTTGGTCAAACACCATTTTGGTAATCAAACTTTGAAATGAAATGAAATAGGAATGGAGAATGATGAATGAAAAAAATAAGATGTTACAACTCACCAAACCCTTCCAATAAGGTGTTGTAAACATGCATGAAAATGATCCAATGGATGTAGATCTTGAATCTTGCTTGAAGGTGATATATCTTAAATGAAATGCTAGCTTGAATCATGAAATCCTACATCACAATTGTTAGCTCAAAAACAAACATGATGCATGAAGACTTTGACATGATGCTTGGTACTTAAATAATGCTCTAGAATGCTTGATAATCTACTCTTGAAGGATCTTGAATGCTCTTGTAAGTGTTTGAATGCTCTTGTGAACTCAAACTTGATATAAGGATGCTCATTCAACTTGCTAGATGAAAAATGAGTGAAAGAAACTTGTATTTATACTTGTTTATGCAAGAGTTCCTGAAATTAAAACACTACAAGTTGACATCAGATCTATGAGGATAAAATCCGGCCAAAAGTTTGCATTAATTTTAATTTTGGGCCACACAAGATTCATTCACCTAAGGTGGTGAATGAGTCCCATCAAGCCTAATTTATGGGACCAAATTCAAAAATTCTTAGAAAGGTGTGAAACTAGGATTAGGACCCAAAAACCTAGGTGGGACTCATTCACCCAAGGTGGCAAATGAGTCCCAGATCACTAAATCTGGGCCACACAACCTAAAAACACCTGAATTATGATTATATGTTGATTTGTGTCAAGATTATTCTCGAAAAGATGCATTAAATGAGGCTTGTGGGTGCAAATTAAGACCAATTAAAGCATAAAGAAGCCCAATTATTAATGAAAACCCTAGAAAAGTGTGAAAGTGTGTTACAATACTTTACAATAGTTAAAATAAGGCATCAATAAGCTCATTTAGTTCACAAGGGCCCAAGACCTAATGTGAATATGTCAAACATATTGCAATAGTAAGTCAAGGCCATGTTAGGGGGGGCCTTTTCCATCATTACATCTAGCCCCCACTTTAGTGAGAGAAGGAACTTTCTTCCAACTCACACTAAAATAGATCAAATGCACCAATGCTAATAGGATGAGCGTGATGAAGAGGGGTTCAAATGCACCAATTCTAGTAAGATAGGAAGGTCATGATCAAAAGGGTTGCACAAGCCCTCAGGACCAAGGTTTTATGGCAAACAAACATAGGCACAAAAGAGCACACATGAAAGTGATATAATGAGAAACAACAAGGCACAAACATTCAATGCCAAAGACATGGAGAGGAGAAAATTTAAAAGAAAGGGGTGGATCAAGCTTCGACCATTTTTCCAACATGATGTAGATCAGATCTAGGCTATTTATCTGGAAAATGTATACTCACTCTGAGGCAACAAAACTATAGGATGTCTATTGTATGAGAAATCAAAGAAGGTGAGACACATACACTCATGGAAGGTATGCACTCACACACACTTGAGTGACTAAGGGAAAGTCATGTCTTCATTCGGGTTCCCATCAAACCATACCAAAGTTATACCTCCTGATAACTTTAATAAGGTGCCACACAAAAATGAACTTTGATCTTCATTAGGAAAGCAAAGCTTTTCATGCTTGGAACTGATGAACAAACAAGATGGCTCCACAAGCATGCAAGCAGTGTTATGCGAGGTGATCATATAACTAAAAATTAAAATGCAACAATAAGGAACATTCAAAGGGGTCTTTCTTAGTTCGTGCGAGGTCTTTAACTTAGGGAAAATTGTGCCTAATGTCTCCAAGAAAGGACCAATCAAAGAATAAAAGATTCAAAACTTAGGGGATGCAGTGTGTCACATCAAGCCATTAAGAGGAATGTAATGTTAGGGGTAGAAGGTAGATATCTAACGGTCAAATGAAAATTTGATCAATAAAATAGAGAAATAAAATAGATAGAAAAATTATAGTAGAAACAAGACAACATAGAGAATTTAACATGGTTCACCCAATATGGGCTACATCCACAAAATCGTAGCCATCTAATGATTTTATTATCCAGTACAAAACATATTACAATATCGTGAATAATTTACTACTACAACTCTCATTCCAACTGCTTATAACAAGATTTTCAAAAGCTTCTAGAATTAGGGTTTTACAAACTTAGTTTTTATTTTGTCGATAATGTAGCAAAAAAATAGGAGAAAAAATTTTCTTATAGGATGCCGCCCCCAAACCCTCACTTTTTTGTGGGCTACCACCCCCGAACCCCCTGTGTGGGGCCTGACCTAGGCCCAAATCCCAACAAGGATACATGAAGAGTGTATAGTATAGCATGATCAATCACCACATACCAACAATCTCCCACTTGGAGACTGATTAGGCTCCACACCAACATACTCTGTCTTTGCAGCCATATCATCTCCTTTGCTACCTTTGTTGTAGTAACATACTTTGCCTCCATGGTGGATAAAGCAACCACCTTTTGCAACCAAGAAATCCAATACATTGATGTCCCACCAACTATAAATACATAACCTATGGTCCTTCGCCTAGTATCTTTATCCCCTACCAAATTTGAGTCAACATAGCCTTTTAAATCAGTATTAGAGCACCCAAAATATAAAAAAATTATTGGATGTACCTCTCAAGTACCTGTGAATCCATTTTACTGCATTCTAATGCTCAACTCAAAGATGACTCATATACCTACTAACAACTCCTACAAAATGTGCAATATCTAGTATTGTGCATACCATGGTGTACTTTAAACTGCCTACAGTTGAAGCATATCATACCTTGGACATTTTTTCTTCCCCTTCTTGTCTCTTTGGACACATATCCTTTGTAAATTTAACATGACTAGGCAAAGGGGTGCAGACAACTTTGGCATTCTCCTTATGAAATCTCTGCAACACCTTATCAATATAATTAGGTTGAGATAAAAATAATTTCATGTTTTCCTTTCTCTTGTAACCTTCATACCAAGGATTTGTTTCGCTCCTCCCAAATCCTTCATAGAAAAAGAATTCACTAATTGATGTTTTAACTCCTTAATGTGAACCATGTTAGACCCTGCTACAAGCATATCATAAACATATAAACATAAAATAATGTAGCTATCATCATCTAACCTCTTAAAATAAACACAATGGTCTAAATTACACCAAATGTAGCCATGCTCATCCATAAAGTTATCAAATTTAATATACCATTTCTAAGGTGCTTGCTTCAAGCCATATAAACTTTTCTTCAATTTGCACACCAATTTTTTCCTGACCTTTGATCTCATATCCTTGTGGTTGTTCCATATATATTTCCTCTTCCAAATTACCATGGAGAAAGGTTGTTTTAACATCTAGTTTTTTCAAATGAAACTATTTAGTAGCCATAATACTTCCAACATTGTGTATATAAGTCATTTTAACAACTAGGGAAAAAATATCATCAAAATCAATACCCTTTTTCTATGCAAATCCCTTTACAACTAACCTAGCTTTCAATAAATATTCTCTTACCTCTAGCCTCCTCTTTTAGCCTATAAACTCATTTGTTTGGTAAAACCCTTTTAGCTATAGGAAAATTGCATAATTCCCAAGTCTGATTTTTTAGTAAGGATTCCATTTCTTCTTCTATTCCATGCTCCCACTGAACCTTGATATCCACCTGCATAGCTTCATCATAACATTCTGGTTCACTAGCATCAGTTAATAAAATAGAATACAAGGAGGGAGAACATTTTTCTAGAGGTCTAATTATCCTTGAAGATCATCTAAAATTCATTAGAATTTGTGGTATTTTTTGTTGTTGTTGTTGTGAAGCATGAGGAACCACTAGAACATCATTGTTTGGAGTATCATCCAACACTACATAATCATTTTCTTTCTTCTCATGTTGCTGCAACTGATCTTTGTACACAAATTTCTCATTGAATATGACATCCCTGCTTCTCACAATTTTCTAGTTTTCAAAATCGCAAAGCCTATAACCAAATTCATCAATGCCATATCCAAAAAATATACATTTCTTTGATTTAACTTCTAGCTTGGTTCTATTTTCAAAATCTACATGTGTGAATGCTTCAGAACTGAAGGTTTAGAGAAACGAATAACTCAACTTCTTACCTGTCCATGCTTTCTCTAGAATACCACAACCCAAAGGAGTAGAAGGACCTATATTAATTAAATAAATAATAGTGTTTAAAAACTTTTCCCACATGTTTAAGGGCAGCCCAACATGCAACCTCATACTTCTTGTACACTCCATTATTTTCCTATTCATGCATTCAGCCACTCCATTTTCCTTTGGATTCCTTGGAACCATTTTCTTCCTATGAATACCATTAGAGGAACGATAATATTCAAACTCTTTTCTACAATAATCACCACCATTATCAAATCTGAGACATTTTAATATTTTACCTATCTCATTCTCAACCAAGCTTCTGCATTTTTCAAAAGTTTCAAATACATCAGATTTTTGCCTAAGGAGATAAATCCATACTTTCGTAGTTGCATCATCAATGAATGTAACATAGTACTGAGAGCTACCAAGAGAAGATACCTGAGCTAGTCCCCATACATCTGTATGCACAAGTTACAATTTCTCATTTTTCCTTTGCTTCCCATCCTTGAGAAAGCTAAATCTCTTTTGTTTTCCATACACAACTTTCACAAAAATCCATACTAACACATTTTAGATCTAGTAAAACTTTCTTTGAATGAATTAATTTCATACCTTTTTCACTCATGTGTCCAAGTCTAATGTGCCATAGTGTTGTTTCGAAACCCACAACCATTGTTTGATCTTCTACTTATTGAATTGTAGCAACTATTCCTGAACATTAAATTTTCTTTGTAACAATTAAAGTAAAAGGAAAAATATATTACCTGCACAAAGATATAAGTTGCCTACTTTCACACCTTTTTCTACCACTAAGGAACCTCTTATAACCTTCCAATTTTTATCACTAAATGTAACAACACAACCTTCATCAGCTAGTTTCCCTGCTGAAATTAAATTTCTGCTTAACTTTAGAACATGTATTACCTCATGTAGGTAGCCAATGATTCCCATTCTGCAACTTTATCTTGATTCTTCCCTTTTCAAAAATCCGACACGGTTTGTTATCTCTAACTAAACCATTCCAAAATCCCCTTGGACATAATCAAGAAAATAACTTCTATGGAGCATAGCATGAAATGAAGCCCCTAAATCCAACACCCAAGAATAATTAGCATTATCAAGGGAAAGAATTAAAGCATCCTCATCAGATTTATTACTCACCACATTTTCCTCTTTATTGTCTCCTTTATTTTTTTGAGACCAACAATCTTTCATTAAATGATCCGGCTTACCACAGTACCAACAATCCTTCTTTTCTCTAGATTGGAACCTTTTGTCCTTTAATTTTCCTCCTGACTTCCCATGACTTCCAAATTTTTTTTCTTTCTGCCCCTGCTTTCTACATTCAAAACACTACCTAGTGTGAATGTTCCACCTAAGCTTTTCCTACGAATTTCCTTGCTCAAAATAACACCAACAACATCATCAAATTTCAATGTATTCAAACTAGAAACATAATTGCTAACAACCATTACCAAGCTATTCTAGCTTTCAAACAAAGAACACATAAGATCAAAAGATCCCTAACTTCTTCATCAAAGTTTACATTTATCGAAGTTAATTTACTGGTAATTGTATTAAACTCATTTAAATGATCAACAACTGACCCACCTTCTACTATTTTCATATTAAATAAGCACTTCATAAGAAATACCTTATTTGAAGTGGAAGGCTGTTTATATAACTTTTCCAAGGTTTGCATCAACTCTTGAGTTTTCTTTGTTGTTGTAATGTTGAACACCATTGATTATGCCAGGCATAAATGAATACTACGAAGAGCCTTTATGTCTAAAATATCCTAGTCTTCATTAGACATTGGTGAGGATTTCTTGGTTATCCCTTCCAATTGCTGCTATAAATCCTTCTAATAGAGGTAGTCCTTCATTTGCATCTTTCATAATTGATAGTTCTACCCATTTAACTTCTCAACCTTCAACTTACCTTCATCTGCCATTACTCCCACTCAATCGTGAGACTCCCACTCAACCGTGAGACCTTCTTGCAGAGGTTAACTGAACACAACCTTGCTCTAATACCACTTGTTAGGGGTAGAAGGATATATCTAATAGTTAAATGTAGATTTGATCAATAAAACAAAGAAATAAAATACATAGAAAAATTATAGCAGAAAAAAGAAAACGTAGAAAATTTAATGTGGTACACCCAATATGGGCTACATCCATAAAACTATAACCATCCAATGATTTTATTATCCAGTGAAAAATATATTACAATCTCGCGAATAATTCCCTACTGCAACTCCCATCCCAACCACTTATAACAAGCTTTTTAGAAGCTTCTAGAATTAGGGTTTTACAAAGTCAATTTTTATTTTTTCCATAACAAAGCAAAAAAATAGGAGAATTTTTTTTTTTAGAGGCTGCAGCCCCCAAATCCCCATTTTATAGGGGCGCCACCCACAAACCCCACTGCCCAAGGCCTGGCCTGGCTCTGAACTACAAGAAGGATACATGAAGAGTGTACAGTATAGCATGATCAATCGCCACATACCAACATGTAATATGCTAAGATGGATCATGCTCCTGAGGGACATCACACCCAATGTCACCACAAGGTGTAAAATGCATCGCATGAAGAAAGAATACTACACCATGAGACATGAAAAG
The DNA here is from genome assembly GCA_007258455.2 of Sequoia sempervirens. NCBI lineage: Eukaryota > Viridiplantae > Streptophyta > Pinopsida > Cupressales > Cupressaceae > Sequoia > Sequoia sempervirens. Next base: position 193,611,073 of record VDFB02373365.1, on the reverse strand, counting down.
GAAAAATGTGAAAGAATAATGCCAATGTATGCCCACACTTTAAAGAAATTTCTAAACACCATGCTTTGAGCAATTACTTTAAAGTAGAAAATGATAAATACAAACAATAAAGAAGACATGAGAGAAAAATTGGAAAGCCCTATACCAAGTCATATGTTTCCAAAGATATGCCATGTAAAAGAAAAGAGAAAAGGGGTTTTTCCCCAAAAATGAAAATCCAAACACATAAGGGATCTATGGACTTGGGGTTAGTATGTTCTTGCTACAATGTTGTTTCAAAGCCCGTAATTGACATCATTCCATGAATACTCATAGAAATGGAAGAATGACATAAAGAGAGTGAAAACAAAATAAACAAACCTTTCAGGTCAACATGGAAGAGACATGAATGTCTCGGTGCTTTGTGTCATCCCCAAAATGAAAACACAAGATGAGTGAAAAATAAATAAAGGAAAAAGATAAAAGATTTACGATATAGAGAAGAACGAAGATACAAATAAAGGAATGTCACAAAGAGAGAACATCAAATAGAATAGTACAGGGGATCACAATACACACATGCAATCACACCAAAAAAAATGAAAAAGAAATAATGCAAAAGACTAGTAAGGAATATGTGAGTCAACCTAAAGTAGGTCATCTGCATCCTAATCTTGTTCATCATATACAAAAGGCTAACAACTAGCTAAAGGGACAATAGAAAGTACCGAACAAGGGTCACTACCAAGTTTAAAACTCTTCTTAGGAGAATTATCATTTAAGATCATATAAGAGGAAAACAATGTATTCAATTCATTATGTACCTCTTCATCAATTTTAGCAACCTCATCATCGTCATCTAGGTTAATCATGACAAGAGGTTGAATGATAATGTCCAAGAAAGTGTTCAACTCTTGTTGTGGTTACATTATAGGATCTTTTTGTTTTGGGGCAAGGGTAAAGTCATCATGCATTGCTTCAATCAAGTTTGAATTTTTATTTTCTTTGTTTATTTCTTCATGTAACCTATGAGCAAGGGCATGACATCTATTCCTACACTCTCTAGCACCTCTATTTCTTTTAGTTATGTTTTCAAGTTGTGTTTTTGGAGGAGTGGGTTGATCAACCATAGCTTTCTCTTCTTCCCCAAAGGGAGGAATAGAAGGAACCATGGAAGGTTGTTTGACCACTTTCTCTTTGACTTTGTAAACTTTTTTTGTTCTAGGAGGTGTAGAAGGATTAGTTTCATTATTTCTCGGTCTTTTGTAGGAAGTAGGTGAAGTTTCTATCTTAGGTTCGTCTTGGTTATTTGGGTTTTCTTCAGGTTCAATCCTGGTTTCATCAATGATGGTAGGCTTAGTTGTAGGTTGGAGCATGTTTCAGAGGGATGATTCTACTATTTTCTTTGCTTTAAAATTTTGATATGATTTGAAAATAAGTATTCTCGTGGTTTGATAGGTTCTATAGGCTCAATCCAAAAGAAATATAAGGAAAATTTTCCATGGGAGGACAAAGGGTTAAGGCTAATATGATGGATAGTGAAAATTTGAATTTCAAATAGAAACTTTAAGCATTTATGCACATCCAAAGGGATTGCATTCATGGAGCAAAGCCATGGATAGCCTAGCTTCACATGAAATTGGTCCGACTATGGGATGATGGAAAATGAGATATCTATTTTTTTCTGTCCTATTTTAAAGGAAGATTGATTAATCCTATCGTAGGGAAAGCGAAGCCGTTATGCATCTTGATCCATGCTTTCGGTTTATCATATATATCTTGATAGAGTTTATGAAGAAGTAAGAATTTTTTAGTGATCACATTCTCTCCATAGATAGGATCTATTAATATCCCATTAGTGAGATTATCATAGATACAGATGGTTATGCAAAGATAAGCATTGAGTGCATGTTTAATTATACCCTTAGAGGAGAAAGCAATGCCAAGAGGATTTTTAGTTTGGCCCTTACGAGGAATGAAGTCTATCACTCCTACCATATCATCCATAGGATCATTATCTATAGGATCATGTTGAAAAATATCATTGTTATCATCATCCTTATCAACATTCATCACATCATTCTTGGTAGTTTTGCTAGCTTTGAAAAATGAAATGTTATGGTTAGGCATAGGGTTGGTAAAATTTGCAAATTTTGGTTAGGAGGGGCAATGGAATTATTTCCTTGATTAATAACACCTCTAATGGAAATACGACCAGAATCAATGATGTCTTGCACAAGATGTTTAAGATGCTTACAATGTTTTGTATCATGTCCATTTTGTTAGCGATAATGGCAATAGGAATTAGGTCTATAGCTTATGGACAATGGTTTATTAGGATTAGGTGTTTTAATGGGAGGCAAGATATCATCTGATGTTGTAAAAGTTGTGTCATTGTGTTATGAAGGGTATTAGGTAAGGGAGTGAATTGTCTTTTCGGGTCCCCATAGCTAAAGGCTATCATGGCTTTAACAACAACTGTACTTGGTTATTGACATTCTGAGTTGTTTGTTGTGGGGGATTAAATTGAAGAAACCCTTTGTTCTATTTTTTGAAAGGTTGGGAATTGTTTTGGTTTATAGACTCAAATTTCTCAATATGGCTAGAAGAGGATTTTATATTTCGACTATTAACCAAATTTTGATAATCACGGAGGGCAGTACACAAGTGCATGAAGGAGGGGAATTTCATCACATCAAGCTTATCTTGTATCTTATTTTGCAAATTTTCTATGAACATCTTTTGAAGGTGAGGATCAAGAACCTTGACATTTATTTGGGAATAAAGTGATTGGTAGCGTGAGATAAATTTAGTAATATTTTCTTCTTCTTTTTTCTTGCATCTCATCAAATCGGCAAAGGTCATCTTAGGGGTCATATGCACTTGGAAATGGTTGAAAAATTCCTCAACAAGTTTATTGAATGAATTAATTGAGTTGTTCGGTAAAGAAGAAAACCATTCTTAGAAGGTAGTATCCTTCAAGGATATAGGGAAAATCTTAGCCAAGAGTTTATTCTCAAGGAGAAAGTCACTACATAAGGTAGTATAAGTATTAACATGGTTAGAAGGATTTCCCTTTCCTCTGTATTTCTTGAATCTAGGCACCTCTACACCTTGTGGCATCAGTGTTTGCAATATCTCCAAGGACAATAGACTGCTTTTGACATAATATGTAGGTGGAACATTTTGATTTTGGTTGATGGTGGAAACTTTCTTTTGAAGGGATGAAATAGTTTGCAAAAGTTGATTTATGAGAGGGTCATTGCTTGTGTTATGAGATGGAGGTGAGAATGGTGAAGGGGTGTATGTGTTCGAGGGGCAAGTGAATGGAATGCTTATAGGTGGTAAATTTGTAGGAGATATAATGTGAGATGCCACAAAGGTACTAGGGATGCTAGTGAAAATATCGAAGGAAGGAATCACATTACTAGTAGGTTGCATTGTTGTTGTGACTTGAGGGTTGGTATAGGTTGGAATAGAGGAAACTAGTGAGGGAGGAGGAATTTGAATTCCTCCTTGGCTTGTGACATTGCCCGTAGGTAAAAAATAACTAATGGTTGATGTGAGGTGTTTTCCAAAGATTTGAACTATGTTTTTCACATTGGTCAAGTCCATCTTCACTTTCAAGCACGCGGTGAATGTTATGTATAGTAGGGATGGGAGTAGAAGAAATATTGTCATTTTCCACTTGATGTTGTAGGTCTACTAAATATTCATAAATTTGAATTATGTTTTCTTGTAGAACACTATCAATCCTTGTTTTAGTATGCATCACACTACTTGAAGGCAGAGAGTTGTTAAGGGTATGGTCCATACCTAGTGTACTAGTGTCAATAATAGGAGTGAAAGAGCTAGACAACCCAAGATCCATGACAATTGTGCTATTGCGAGATGACATGAGTCTCAAACTTCATCTCACTACAATATTAGCAATAGGACACCAAATAATCATGCAAGGGGGTACATAATGAAATATGAATGCAAATGCAATATAAGCTAAGGAAAATGAAATGACTATAACAAAAACTTTGTAAACTGAAATGGAAAGCTATAAATAGCAAAAAGAAGCTTAGAAATAGTGCTTTAAATTCTAGAAAAATGCAGTTCAAAATCTGTAGAAGGATTGATTCACCCGGGGTGGCAAATGAGTCCCAGTGGGGATTTTTTTCAAAATTTATAGAGATTTTCAATTGATTTTTATTCTTTTTATGTTGTATGATCTATATCCTAAGTGAAAATGCAATTTTTTTTTAATTTCAATGATTTGAGATCTACAAATGCAAGCTATATGAACTTTCACTAATACAAAATTAGAAACCCTAGAATGCGAATTAACTGATGTAAACCCTAATGCAATGTTAATGCAAGCAAGATCTAGGATGATGATGCACTCCAAATAAGAATTATGATGTTCTAAATGTAGGTTAACCAAAATGAAATGAAATAAAATGGGTTAAGGTAGTGCTTTTGTATGGTTTAGAACATAGAGCACACCTAATCACTTTCTAATTTCATTCAAGGGTAACCCTAGAGATCTCAATGCAAAGGAGAAAGAGATCTTGCAATAGGGTTGTTCTAGGGGTTGAATGTAAACTAATGAGGGGTTCACCACCAAGCTAGGTCTTGGAAAGACAAATGCAATGCAAGATGAAATGCTTAAACCTAATTTGATGCAATGACCTACTAAATGACCTAGAAAAGTATGTAAAACAAAGCATAAAGCAACAAGATGGAAGGTGTGCACCTAGAAATATGAATATGAATAGATGAAATTCTGAATGCTGGAAATTATAACTTTAATGTTGTCTGGGACTCATTCACCAAGTTGTGCGAATCAGTCCAAAATATGGGTTTTTGTGCAGAAACAAGAATTTGGCAAATGGGTATCTGAATTTGTAAAAGTCTGAATTTGACCTAAACTGGGACTCATTTTTTAGAAATGGTGAATCATTCTAGTTAGGCTTTTCTAAAACTTCAAATTCTAAATCTGCTCTTCTCAGTCTGCTCAACCTAATTCTTCAGGTTTTTAGATCCAAATCCCTGTAAATCAACCTGTAGGTGTTCTCCAATGTTCTCCAATGCTTGATGACAACTTTGGCAACTTTGAATGCTTTGAAAAAATTATCCAATATTTCTCTTCAATGTTCTTCAATCTAAGCCTACAAATCACACACTAGAGAGAGGAAAAAATGTTGTTTTGTTAGTGGAAAGGGGTTTGTCTTGGTCAAGCCCTATTTTGGTAATCAAACCTTGAAATGAAATGAAATAGGAATGGAGAATGATGAATGAACAAAATAAGATGCTACAACTCACCAAACCCTTACAATAAGGTGCTGCAAACATGCATGAAATGACTCCAATGGATGTAGGTCTTGATTCTTACTTGAAGGTGATAGATCTTGAATGAAATACTAGCTTGAATCATGAAAATCTACATCACAATTGTTATCTCAAAAATAAACATGATGCATGAAGACTTTGACATGATGCTTTATAATTGAATAATGCTCTAGAATGCTTGATAATATACTCTTGAAGGCTCTTGAATGCTCTTGTAAGTGCTTGAATGTTCTTGTGAACTCAAACTTGCTTAAAGGATGCTCATTCAACTTGCTAGATGAAAAATCAGTGAAATAAGCTTGTATTTATACTTGTTTATGCAAGAATTCCTAAAATTACAACACTACAAGACGACATCAAATCTAGGAGGATAAAATCCCACCAAAATTTTGAATTAATTTTAATTTTGGGCCACATGGGACTCATTCGCCCAAGGTGGCAAATGAGCCCCATTAGGCCTAGTTTATGGGACCAAATTAAAAAATTCTTGGAATTGGAAATGTGTGAAACTAGGATTGGGACCTACAAACCTAGGTGGGACTCATTCACCCAAGGTGGCGAATGAGCCCCAAATCACTAAATCTGGGCCACACAACCTAAAAACACCTGAATTATGATTGGCTATTGATTTGTGTCAGGATTATCCTTGAAAGGATGCATTAAATGAGGCTTGTTGGTGCAAAATAAGCCCAATTAAAGCATAAAGAAGTCCAATTATTTATAAAACCCTAGAAAACTGTGAAAGTGTGTGACAACACTTTACAACACTCAAAATAAGGCATCAATAAGCTCATTTAGTTCACAAGGGCCCAAGACCTAATATGAATATGTCAAACACATTGCAACACTAAGTCAATGCCATGTTGGGGTGGGATTTTTTTTGTCATTATAATAAGATACAAGAGGCACATAAACAAATACACAATAAACACTTAATATTGTACTATAGATGACACATAGCATTGTAACACTACAAAGATTTATACGTGTGTTTCAACGTAATAATTTGATGGCATGGTTCTAATACTTATTCCCAGAATACTTTGTAACACCCCTCCATCTTGTTCTTTTGATCGAGCAATGTTCATTATGTTTATGTTTTGCTTTATCAACATGTTGGTTATAAACTTGATTTCTTTGACCGCAAATTGTTAAGCGATGTAAACATTATGTTTTGATGTGATGGTACTTTAATCAGATAATATTATTATTTCATGTTATGGATTAAATTATCATGTATGTGAATTATTGATGCTTTATGTTTTAATTGTACCATTGATGATTAGATGTGTCAGTTAGTGATATTGTATTGGTGAAGGGGACGGGATCACATCACTCACAGGCGAGTGCCCTGTGATTCCACGATTTCCTCTTCACGGTGTGTTTTAATATATATATATATATGCGTGTTCGACACTCGTGTTGTGTGTAGGATGCAGGTATAGGATAGTGACTCAACCTGATTTCGCAGGTTTGAGCATGTCCCTTGTTCAACGGAAAATGATTAGGAGATAGTAGCTTGGGTTTCTGTGTCGTAACATCACCCTAACCATAGAGTGTGTCGTCGGGTTGTCAGTTGGGATATGTTATCTTCCTTGTCGTCTCATCTCTCCTTGCTTGTGTGATTAATTTCCTAGTGAAATGGTGTTTGCATTATTTAATTTTATTGTCAAAATGCTTAAAGGAGTGTTTGTTATTTAATTAGTTAATTTAAATTCAATCAATAAATTAATCTAATCATGCATTAGATTTATTTATTGATTAAGTAAATTAAATTAGCTATGTTAGTGTTATTAAATTTGAGGCAAATAAAAAATAAAATTAAATAGATGGAAGATTGCCTTGCATTCCTTTCGTAAGAAAATAAATTAAAAATGTTTTTTATTTAAATGTAAATTGTTAGAATTAAATTTTGTGAAGAAAACGGAATTTAATTGTCATTTGGGGGTGCAAATAGAAATTGGTTTTAAATAATTATCATGCTTTTGAAAAGAGAAATAGATTTGTTTTTTTTAAATTTTCAAAATGAAAATATCCAAAATATCCAAAATAGCAATAACTATGGTGGGTGACTAAAATTAGGGGTTTGACAATTTGGAGAAGGGCATAAGGAAAATGGATTCTTTTTTTGAATTATCTTTTTTCATAATGGGATAAAAATTTTGGAGAGCAAGAAGGACTTGAAAGAGCTTGGAGAAATTCTTGGAAGAAGGTGTGTTTGGAGGATTTGTTGAAGAAATTTTGAAGAAGAGCAACCTCCATTGGAAGGCTTCAAGTTGGAGAAAACACAAGGTGCTTGGTTTAATCCTTATGCAATTTTTGTTTATGTTGAAAATCATGTAGAAGTTGTGTTAAAATTTTCAAGTTTCAAAGTTGAGAATTAGATGATAAACCCATCAAAAACTTCATTCAAATTTGAATCAAAATCCTCCAAAAATATTGTGAAAACATGGTTATTTCAATGCAAAATCTTGTTAGATTGCTGTGTGTTGTGAAAACTTTCTTTGAATTGAAAAAAAAAGAAAGGGAAATCTTCATTTTAGGTTGATTAAATCCATTGTTTTCATTTTCATTTCAAATGCTGGGAATGATCATTTGCCCAATCTGGGTATGAAGAAAATCTGTGTTTTTGTCTTTTTTGAGTTGCAAATTTGGATATATATTTACATATATGTATATATATATACATACCCAAATTGTATATATACATATATACATATATATAAATATATATATATATATATGATAAATCCGAAATTTCACATTCTGGTTTTTACCAGAGATATTTTTTTTTTACCAGTCAAAGTTGTGCGAAATTCGCAAAACGGAATCGCCGTTTTTTGGCGAAGGAAATGGGAAGGGGTTTCTACCCCCACGCAGTCCCATTGGTGGCGCTGGCCTGTGGAGGCAGACCGACGCCCCATAGCCCCCCAATGGGGGCTGCGTGCTCTTAAGTGGCTCGGCCCTGCCATAAACCCTTGTTTGACTTCGCTTTGGGGTTCGTATTAAATGCGTTTCTTTTTTTATTATTATATGTATATTAAATATAAAATATATGATATATTTTATATTATATATATATATATATATATATATAATATAAAATTTGTATTTATTATTTTATTTAATGATTAAAATATAATTAATATATATATATTTAATATATATAATATATATGTAATTTGATATTACATATATATAATATATATTATAATATATTTATATTATATTTTAATGAGTGCTTAAGTAATTGTCTTTTATAATTAAAATTAATTACATATATATATATTTTAAAATATATATGTGTAATTATATATATAGATATATATAGCGAGTATATGTTTATATATATACATGTTTATTCGATTTCGTAGATGTTTAATAAATATAAATGTATATTTAAATGTGAATTATGTTCTTAAAAGAGATAAAGTATTTAAATTATAATGAGTTATTTGTTAAGAGATAGATGGAAATTGGCTTATGGAAAATCATTGGTTAGCAAAGAAAAATTGTTTTTTTTTTGACATTGTGTGTATTGCGCCAATAAGAATCAAACGAACATTCAAACCCTTATGTGATTGTGCAAAGAATATGTTTATTTACATTGATTAGTGCACTACATCATTGAGTGAATTGGATTTAAGAAATCCTAACATAGATGAGTTTAAATTACCTGTAATGCTTCCTTTTGTCATGGGGCGTTTGTTCTTGGTGTGGGGCAATCTAGTCAGTGTTATGTAAGTCTTCCAGATGGGACTTTCTTTTATGTGTTTTGGGTGGTTGTTATGTCGGTCAACCCTGGTTAACCTTGGGTAGTGCGTTAAATGTGTCCAGTTAAACCCGGTTATCTTGAACGGGATAGGTTGACTTCATGTCGTGTTTAGGGATTCATTATCCCTAGGTTGCACTTGAGTACCCTTTGGTGGTGGCATAGTTCTACGTGTGTCTTAGGGAAGTGGCTTGCATTGAGGGCCGGCACACAAAGTGGTGCCAGGAGATCTCAATGTAAGTTGGTTAATTCAGTGAAAACTTAAACCAATTAATTAGCATAGGTGGTACCAACATTTAAAAAGATTAATTTTGCCTCGCTCATGGACGCAAGTGCTTGTATAGACTTGGGATGAGGCGAGAAGGCCTGGAATGGCAAGATCATTATCTTGTCCCTTCGAAAGATAACTGATTCCGCATTGGTTTGCATGTGGGGCCGGAGTCGTTAGAGGTTACCAGGATATCCCGAGATGGGGGCCGGGACCTAGGAAGACTTGCCAGGATATCCCATGTGACATTGTGATGACACTTCTCTTAAGTCAGCATTATGTTTGTAATTGTGATGTGTTCATGTATTTAAAATCTGAAGCATTGTAACCTTTCCTATCATGTGATGTCATGTTTGTATCCTTTTCAGTTGAGTCATGTTGCCTATGTTTAGAGGTTGTTGGTCTTGACCTGAAACCCTTGTTACTATCTCCTAGCACGGGGGGTGAGCCTTCGGGTATCACATGGTTGGGTGGAACGTGCACCATACTCCGTTGTTTTGGCATTGGCTTATGTGGACGAGACTTTCGTGTTGGAGGGCTCGTGGGATTCCAGTTGCTACCTTGGTTTCACTTTATGCAAGTTCTTTTGTATTTTATTTACCCCTCATTTTTATCGAGGTGGAAATTGTAATAAACAATCATGTTATTGGTTTGCCTCATTCTGGGAATGAGAGATGTAATTGTAATTATATAACTTCTGTTGTTGGAAGCCATGAAGGATCTCATGGCCTTAATGAAAATCTCATGTATGGAATGTATGTGCTTTAATTAGTTAAGTGAATGTTGTTATATTTCATTTCATGCATGTGGTTATAATTTGTGAATTAATTAATCTTTGTCTCGTGACCTTAGGGGATTGTTGGCCTTGCATCATTATTATACATGTAATTGTATGTTTTTAAAAAAAATAAAAAAAATAAAATTGTCGTGGAATTGTTAGTAGTTTGCAACTTCCCCTAGGGTTGCGTGGCGGGGAATTACACATGGTATCAGAGCCTAGGTTTAAACAATGGGTACTCTGGGATTATGATGATCCCATTAAACTTTTAGTTGTGTGGATTTCACTTGTGTGTTGTGCTTGATATTTTTTTTCTGTCTGTATAGGATAATGCCTCCCAGGCGTGGAAGAGGAGGGGGTCGTAGATGTCGCCGTTTAGGCAGTCGCATTGAGGAACAACAAGACCCACCCCAACATGATCCACTTGTCTCTAACCATGAGGAGCAACAGGCTTCTCAGAATATTCAGGGAGATGGCAATCAAAATCTGGATCCACCTAGGATCGAAGACGCTCAGTTGCATCAGTTGTTAGAGGAGACCCTTGCCCGCCTTGGGCCTAGGCAGGAGGTAGAACCAGTGGTGGTTGGAGAGAGAGAGGTACCAGTTCACTCTAATTTAGTGGTAGCAGCCCATATGAGAGATTTTCTTAGAGCACGGCCACCCGCTTTTGATGGATCAGGCAGTGGTTTAGAGGCAGAGACATGGATCATCGACTGGACTAGGTGTTTTTCTATGCACCCATATGGGAGCAACACTCGAGCTAGGTGCGCTATCATGCACTTGAGGGGATTTACCTCCACTTGGTGGAGATTAGAGGAGTAGAAGCTCCATTTGGATATTGGTACAATTTCTTGGGAGTTGTTCCTAGAGCGGTTTCAGGCTAGATTTCCTTCCGAGCATTGGAGGCATCGTCGAGGGGATGAGTTCCACACCCTTCGACAGATGACTATGTAAGTAGAGATGTATGAGCATAATTTCTATGAGCTCAAACAATATGCGGGTATAGGTGATGATGAGGGCATATTGGTACAACATTTTCTCAAGGGCTTTAACACCCGTATCAGTGGTGGAGTGCGGGTTTTCAAACCCAGGACCATGGAGGTGGCGGTCGATAAGGCTAGGCTCATTGAGGAGAATCTAGCGATGGCCTTAGGTGGTCATGTAGGAGTGTAGGTGGGTAGTGGTTCGACAGTAGGGACTAGTGCTCGAGGAGGTCAGCCTCAGGGAGGTGCACCTTCTAGAGTGCAGCAGGGTCAGTCTCAGAGTGGTCAGCAGCAGCAGCAGGGTTCCCAAGGGAAACAGAAGGGTTTCCAGTAGAGGAAGGGGGACAGGAATTGGAGGCGCATGAGATGCTTCAACTCTGAGCAGTCAGCGCAGAGTTCTCATTCTTCTTTCAGGGGTAGTGTGCAGCAGTCTAGTGCACCACCTACAGGAAGGGGCTTCGGTAGAGGCACTCGATGTTTTGCATGTGGCCAATAGGGTCACATAGCGGGGATGTGTCCCAATAATCGGGTTATTCTAAGGGACCAGTGGCGTCAGAGCCGACTGTAGGGGATGTAGGCCGTGGGCATTGAGTATTCGTAGCGGTTGACAACCACCAGGCAGAGCACCAGGGTACAATTGTTGAGGCCTATGGTATGTTGAGGGGTAACCCAGTTTCTATTCTATTTGATTCTAGAGCATCTAATTCCTTTGTTTCTTCATCAGTCATGGCGCGATGTAGACTAGATGTGGTAAAGCAGGTCGATAGGTGGCAGGTAGAGTTAGCTTCGGGTGCAAAAGCTGCATCCCTTTCCCTTGTGCCAGAGTGTAGGTTAGAGGTTGGACCTCTCTAGACTACCTTGGACCTTCATATTATTCCATTGGGTTCTTATGACGTTGTCATAGGAATGGATTGGCTAGAGGCTCATAGTGTAGTCATTGATTGTCAACGTAAGTCGATTAGATGCATTGGGACATCTAGTAGAGAGATAGAGGTAGTGGGGGTTCAGAGACCGATCTCCTTGAGGATCATCTAAGCTATGCAATTGAGAAGGTGTATGCGGCAGGGTTGCCAATTGTTTGCTGTTACAGTGGATGATTTGGATCTAGGAGGTGGAGAAGAGAAGGTTTCTCTTGATAGTCACCCCCTCCTTCAAGAGTTTTTTGATGTCTTTCTAGAGAAGATTCCAGGGATGCCTCCTCAGAGGGACATTGACTTGAAGATAGACTTGGTACCTGGATCAGAGCCCATTTCATGAGCTCCCTACCGTATGACTACTTAGGAGCTGAAAGAGCTTAGGTTGCAGCTTGAGGAATTGCTAGAGAAGGGTTTTGTTTGCCCTAGTGTTGCTCCATGGGGAGCACCTGTCATCTTCGTGAAGAAGAAGGATGGTTCACTTCGGTTATGCATTGATTACCGATAGTTGAACAAAGTGACCATCAAGAATCGATATCCTCTTCCTAGGATTGACGATCTATTCGATTAGATCAAGGGTGCTACCATCTTTTTGAAAATTGATCTCAAGTCAGGATATCATCAACTTCAAATTTTTGAGTCAGATATTCATAAGACCGCATTCTGAACTCGGTATGGTCACTATGAGTTCATAGTTGTGCCATTTGGTTTGATGAATGCACCCTTAGTGTTCATGAGTCTTATGAATGGGGTATTTCATACATACCTTAACAGGTTTGTTCTTGTGTTCCTAGATGATATTTTGGTGTACTCTAGAACAATGGAGGAACATGAGGAGCACTTGCGACAGGTATTATAGTGCTTGCGAGATAATCAACTATATGCTAACTTGTCAAAGTGTGAATTCTTCAGGACTGAGGTCCAATACCTTGGTCATGTGATCTCTGGAGAGGGTATTTCAGTGGATCCTGCAAAGATCCAAGCGATCTTAGATTGGCCTGTGCCCACGAATGTGGCCGAGATACGTAGCTTCATGGGGCTAGTGGGTTATTACAGGCAGTTTGTGCAGGACTTTTCAAGGCTAGGGCATCCTATCACCTCACTTCAGAGGAAAGGAAAGAGGTTTGAGTGGTCTGAGAAGTGTGAGTCAGCCTTTCAGTGTCTAAAGAGGAAGTTGACCAGTGCACCTATACATGCGATACCGGATCCTATTGGGGACTTTGTAGTTTGTACAGATGCATCCTTGGAGGGATTAGGTGCAGTATTGATGCAGGAGGGTCGTGTCATTGCGTATGAGTCACGAAAGCTCAAGGATCATGAGCTAAACTATCCTACCCATGATCTTGAGTTGGCGGCAGTGGTTCATGCATTAACAAGGTGGAGGCACTTTCTTCTTGGGCATAGGTTTGAGCTGCATAGTGATCATAGGAGCCTTTAGTATATCTTCACGCAGCCTAACCTTAATGCTAGGCAAAGGTGATGGATGGAGTTTCTCTGTGAATATGAATTTGAAGTGAAGTATATCCAAGGGAAGGAGAATGTGGTTGCAGATGCCGTCAGTAGGCGAAGGCATGCGATATCTGAGTTGACTCTTCTTGTTGATTGGTGGAGTTAGATTCTTTCTGCCCTCCCAGCCGACAGTTGGTATCAGGATGTTAGATCGGTAGTAGAGGTAGGAAGACCCCTTGAGGGTAGATATTCAGGATACTCTCTTGATGCTGATGAGATATTGAGACACACGGGATGCATATACGTTCCCCCATCTTGTGAGCTTCGCGCTTTGGTCATGACTGAAGCACATTGTGCACCTTACTCAGCCCATCCAGGGGTGAAGAAGATGTATGCAGATTTGCGTCAGTTATATTTTTGGCCAGGGATGAAGCGAGATATTGCGGATTTTGTGTCGAGATGTCTTGAGTGTCAGCGGGTGAAGGTCGAACACCAGCATCCAGTGGGGCTTTTGCAGTCACATTTAGTACCAGAGTGGAAATGGGATATAATCTCATTGGATTTCATTGTTGGTTTACCCAACTCTTCGAGACGACATTATGCAATTATGGTGATAGTGGATAGGTTGACGAAGGTAGCACACTTCTCACCCATGCGCTCTTCCTATACTACATCATCCTTAGCTAGAGTGTTCATGGAGGATATAGTGAGGTTACATGGTATCCCGCGTCAGATTATCTCTGACAGAGATCTAGTATTCACCTCAGCTTTATGGACATCATTATAGCATGCGATGGGAACACAGTTGAACTTCAGTTCAGCTTACCACCTAGAGATAGATGGATAGACTGAGAGGGTCAATTAGATCCTCGAAGACATGTTGCATATGTATATGATGGACAACCAGACGCAATGGGAGGACTATCTCTATTTGGTAGAATTTTCCTATAATAATGGCTTTCAGAGTTCTATCGGTATGGCTCCATTCTAGGCATTGTATGGGCAACCATGTTGTACTCCCTTGAGTTGGGATCGGCTTGAGGACAGAGTAACTTTGGGCCCTGAGATGTTACATGATATGGACCAGTAGGTGGATAGGATTAGAGAGCACTTGGTGGCAGCTCAGGATAGACAGAAGAAGTATGCGGATGCGCATAGAGTGGACTGTCAGTTTTTTGTAGGCAATAGAGTCTTCTTGCATGTGCATCCACGAAAGAGTCCAATCCATTATGGAAAAGGCTCTAAGTTAGCGCCTCGCTTTGTGGGACCCTTCGAGATTCTCGAGAAGATTGGTCCTGTTGCTTACCGTCTTGCTTTACCACCCAGTCTCTCGTGTGTGCACGACATATTTCATGTATCAGTTCTTCAGCCGTACCATCCAAACATTTCTCATGTACTAGATTGGAATGCTTTGTAGGTAGAGGACGGGTAGCTGGCTTTAGAGCCCGTGGCCGTGGTGGAGCACAAAACGCTTGCTCTTCGAGGGCGAGATATTGATCAGGTTAGGATCCAGTGGGATCCTAGGGATGACTCATCATCCACTTGGGAAGATGCAGCTAGGATGAGGGAACTTTATCCCTATTTGTTCGCAGGCTTCCAGGAGTAAGCCTGACCCTAGGGGGGAGGATGTAACACCCCTCCATTTTGTTCTTTTGATCGAGAAATGTTCGTTATGTTTATGTTTTGCTTTATCAGGACGTTGGTTATAAACTTGATTTCTTTGACAGAAAATCGTTAAGCGATGTAAACATTATTTTTTGATGTGATGGTACTTTAATCAGTTAATATTATTATTTCATGTTATGGATTAAATTATCATGTATGTGAATTATTGATGCTTTATGTTTTAATTGTACCATTGATGATTAGAGGCATCAGTTAGCGATATTGTATTGGTGAAGGGGACGGGATCACATCACTCGTAGGCGAGTGCCCTATGATTTCGTGATTTCCTCTTCACGGTGTGTTTTAATATATATATATGCATGTTCGACACTCGTGTTGTGTGCAGGATGCAGGTACAGGACAGTGACTCCACCTGATTTCACAGGTCTGAGCATGTCCCTTGTTCAACGGAAAATGATTGGGAGATAGTAGCTTGGGTTTCTGTGTCGTAACATCACCCTAACCATAGAGTGTTTCATCGGGTTGTCAGTTGGGATATGTTATCTTCCTTGTCGTCTCGTCTCTCCTTGCTTGCATGATTAATTTCCTAGTGAAATGGTGTTTGCTTTATTTAATTTTATTGTCAAAATGCTTAAAGGAGTGCTTGTTATTTAATTAGTTAATTTAAATTCAATCAATAAATTAATCTAATCATGCATTAGATTTATTTATTGATTAAGTAAATTAAATTAGCTATGTTAGTGTTATTAAATTTGAGGCAAATAAAAAAAAAAATTAAATAGATGGAAGATTGCCTTGCATTCCTTTTGTAAGAAAATAAATTAAAAATGTTTTTTATTTAAATGTAAATTGTTAGAATTAAATATTGTGAAGAAAAGGGAATTTAATTGTCATTTGGGGGTGCAAATAGAAATTGGTTTTAAATAATTATCATGCTTTTGAAAAGAGAAATAGATTTGTTTTTTCAAAATTTTCAAAATGAAAATATCCAAAATATCCAAAATAGCAATAACTATGGTGGGTGACTAAAATTAGGGGTTTGACAATTTGGAGAAGGGCATAAGGAAAATGGATTCTTTTTTTGAATTATCATTTTTCATAATGGGATAAAAATTTTGGAGAGCAAGAAGGACTTGAAAGAGCTTGGAGAAATTCTTGGAAGAAGATGTGTTTGGAGGATTTGCTGAAGAAATTTTGAAGAAGAGCAACCTCCATTGGAAGGCTTCAAGTTGGAGAAAACACAAGGTGCTTGGTTTAATCCTTATGCAATTTTTGTTTATGTTAAAAAACATGTAGAAGTTGTGTTAAAATTTTTCAAGTTTCAAAGTTGAGAATTAGATGATAAACCCATGAAAAACTTCATTCAAATTTGAATCAAAATCCTCTAAAAATATTGTGAAAACATGGTTATTTCAATGCAAAATGTTGTTAGATTGCTGTGTGTTGTGAAAACTTTCTTTGAATTGAAAAAAAAGAAAGGGAAATCTTCATTTTAGGTTGATTAAATTCATTGTTTTCATTTTCATTTCAAATGCTAGGAATGATCATTTTCCCAATCTGGGTATGAAAAAATCTATGTTTTTGTCTTTTTTGAGTTGCAAATTTGGATATATATTTACATATATGTATATATATATATACATACCCAAATTGTATATATACATATATACATACACACACATATATATATATATATATATATATATATATATATATATATATATATATATATATGATAAATCCGAAATTCCACATTTTGGTTTTTACCAGAGATATATATTTTTTTACCAGTAAAAGTTGTGCAAAATTTGTAAAACGGAATCGCCATTTTTTTTTGGCGAAGGAAATGGGAAGGGGTTTCTACCCCGACGCAGTCCCATTGGTGGCGCGGGTGGCCTGTGGAGGCAGCGCCGACGGTGCCCACATAGGCTGCCTCCCCTATCAATGGGGGCTGCATGTTCTGTTAAGGCAAGGCTCGGCCCTGCCGTAAACCCTTGTTTGACTTCGCTTTGGGGTTCGTATTAAATGCGTTTCTTTTTTTTATTATATGTATATTAAATATAAAATATATGATATATTTTATATTATATATTTTATATTTAATACATATATATATTAATATAAAATTTGTATTTATTATTTTATTTAATGATTAAAATATAATTAATATATATATATTGAATATATATAATATATATGTAATTTGATATTACATAGGTATAATATATATTATAATATATTTATATTATATTTTAATGAGTGCTTAAGTAATTGTATTTTATAATTAAATTTAATTACATATATATATATTTTAAAATATATATGTGTAATTATATATATAGATATATATAGCGAGTATATGTTTATATATATACATGTTATTCGATTTCGTAGATGATAAATAAATATAAATGTATATTTAAATGTGAATTATGTTCTTAAAAGAGATAAAGTATTTAAATTATAATGAGTTATTTGTTAAGAGATAGATGGAAATTGGCTTATGGACAATCATTGGTTAGCAAAGAAAAAAATAAATATTTTTTTTGACATTGTGTGTATTGCGCCAATAAGAATCAAACGAACATTCAAACCCTTATGTGATTGTGCAAAAAATATGTTTATTTACATTGATTAGTGCACTACGTGATTGAGTGAATTGGATTTAAGAAATACTAACATAGATGAGTTTAAATTACCTGTAATGCTTCCTTTTGACATGGGGCGTTTGTTCTTGGTGTGGGGCAATCTAGTCAGTGTTATGTAAGTCTTCCAGATGGGACTTTCTTTTATGTGTTTTGGGTGGTTATTATGTCAGTCAACCCTGGTTAACCTTGGGTAGTGCATTAAATGTGTCCAGTTAAACCCGGTTATCTTGAACGGGATATATTGACTTCATGTCGTGTTTAGGGATTCATTATCCCTAGGTTGCACTTGAGTACCCTTTGGTGGTGGCATAGTTCTACGTGCATCTTAGGGAAGTGGCTTGCATTGAGGGCCGGCACACAAAGTGGTGCCAGGAGATCTCAATGTAAGTTGGTTAATTCAGTGAAAACTTAAATCAATTAATTAGCATAGGTTGTACCAACATTTAAAAAAAAAGATTAATTTTGCCTCGCTCATGGACGCAAGTGCTTGTATAGACTTGGGATGAGACAAGAAGGACTGGAATGGCAAGATCGTTATCTTGTCCCTTCGAAAGATAACTGATTCCGCATTGGTTTGCATGTGGGGCCGAGAGTTGTTAGAGGTTACCAGGATATCTCGAGATGGGGGCCGGGACCTAGGAAGACTTGCTAGGATATCCCATGTGACATTTTGATGACACTTCTCTTAAGTCAGCATTATGTTTGTAATTGTGATGTGATCATGTATTTGAAAATCTGGGAGCATTGTAACCCCTATGTCATGTGGTGTCATGTTCGTACCTTTGTTTTTCAGTTGAGTCATGTTGCCTATGTTTAGAGGTTGTTGGTCTTGACCTGAAACCCTTGTTACTATCTCCTAGCACGGGGGGTGAGCCTTCGAGTATCACATGGTTGGGTGGAACGTGCACCATACTCCGTTGTTTTGGCATTGGCTTGTGGACGAGGCTTTCGTGTTGGAGGGCTCGTGGGATTCCAGTTGCTACCTTGGTTTCACTTATGCAAGTGCTTTTGTATTTTATTTACCCCTCATTTTTATCGAGGTGGAAATTGTAATAAACAATCATGTTTTGGTTTGCCTCATTCTGGGAATGAGAGATGTAATTGTAATTATATAACTTCTGTTGTTTGGAAGCCATGAAGGATCTCATGGCCTTAATGAAAATCTCATGTATGGAAAGTATGTGCTTTAATTAGTTAAGTGAATGCTGTTATATTTCATTTCATGCATGTGGTTATAATTTGTGAAATAATTAATCTTTGTCTCGTGACCTTAGGGGATTGTTGGCCTTGCATCATTATTATACATGTAATTGTATGTTTAAAAAAAAATAAAAATATTTTTTTTTTGTTGTGGAATTGTTAGTAGTTTGCAACTTCCCCTAGGGTTGCGTGGCGGGGCATTACATCCTTAGCTTCTACACAACTATCTTTGAAGGAACAAGTAAATAATCTGTTATGGTTGAGCAATACATGGCTGCATGTTTCAAATACTCATTTGAAAATATATCTATATATTCATCATTAAATATGAAAATAATATCATATAAATTTAGATGCATATCCTTTATGAGTCGATTTGCATACAAATTATGTAACATACTATGTTCTTACATTACATTTTTTGATCAGTAGACATTCGTTGCCATAACTGCATTCTTGGTTATTCTCACACCATTAATTCACTACTTCAATATAACCCATCCTAGATTCACCTATTAACAATGGGACGGTTAAAGATCTCAATAGAACTATAGCCTTACAATTGAATCGGTCGGTCACATGACTCTAATCTTTCATGATTTTCTTGAGCTAGATTATCAAAAGAATGGGAGTAGAATTTTGGCAGTTTTTATTCATAATGCTATAGTTATGTAAGGAAATTTTAATGAAGTAAAAGTCCTCGCAAGCTACATTCATACGATAATAGCCAAAATATAGTGTTGATTTTGAAATACAAGACTATCATTTTCTAAGTAACTATACCGATTCCTCCAAATGTAAAATTATCAGCATTACGTACCTTCTTACAACTTGGATATTATTTCCATATAAATCGGTATTAGGGAAAACGCATGACCGGTCTTTTCTAAAGACAACAACGCATGTTAAAGGAAATGTCTGTAGAATACAGCCGCTTAGAAAGATATCTCCTTTTCTCTCCATTAGTTGATAAGTAAGTAGCAAGGAATATATATTAAATATTGTTGAAGTTACGTGGTCGAAACTCCTATCGCATGAATTCATAAATAACCCATCCAATGGTTAATCATTAGAATACAAAGGTAAATAAGATACTAATAAAGTGTGATTTTTTTGAAGAATATTAACAAATCTACAGTCACACTTAATCCGAACAGAGCAAGGAAAATTAGGATTGTTGCCATCAGCTTTCAAGATATTTCTATACTAAAATTTTGAAGATAAACAACAATTTTCTGAACCTTTCATTGTTATAATAAAAATATCCATTCTACTATACACAAAGAAAACCTTAAGGAATTTAAAATGATCCATTACAATGGGGATGCTAAAGAGATAACTATATATATATATTTTGGAAATAATCTATGGAACAACTTAGAGATCAATATCAAAACGAATCTATTAAGAAAGGAAATAATGTAAAAGAATAAGTACAATATGAAGTCTAATAAAAACATGGAAGACAACAAATAATAAAGAACAACTACGAACAAGATTGTGAGCTTCGATTTCTATCAACATGTCGACAAATGGACTAATCCTTCCAGATTCAGCAATCCTTGCAACTAGCCAGAGAACTTTGATATATCAAACCCAAAAGAGACACAGAAGAAAACCCTTTTTTTTTAATTGTTGCAATTGAATGGTGAAAACCTTCCCCCCGAAGCAACAGTGCTGGGAGAAGAAATAAAGTAAAACCACCCATAATCAACTGGAAACCAACAACCAAACACTGCAAGAACAAATGAATAGTGTTAATTGAAATGCTACTTAGCATAAAAGAATAACCATATTTGTAACGTAATTTCCAGGACCGATAACCATAAAAGCAATGAGTATGTTGCAATTGGCGCATAACAAGACTTCTATAAAAACTATACCGATTCACAATATTGGACGTGTGTTTCACTAATCCATTTCAAATTTAACCTTTGAATAGTTCGATTCCAACTAGGAAGGATCAAATTGCTATTTTTAGGGCGAATGCAAGTAAAATATCTTCAAGTTTGCTTAGCCAACAATTCTAGAATGCATAGAAATCACGAGCTTAAAGAAAATGAAAAGATATTAACATATATTACAAGTATATAAAACTGTTGCACCAACTCCTTATCAAACAATCATCAAAGTTAACACCATTACTACATCACAGTATATTGTACATAACTACAATACTGCTCAAAGAGTTTTAACTTCAATGTGGAAATGACGATTGAGATAGTTGTTTTATTTGTTGGTGCATATGCAACACTTTATTCAAACATTAGTACATTTGAAAATATTAAATATAAACGTTAAAACCTTCTAACATTAAATCTTAATATTTTTTTCTACAAAAAATAAACATTTAAAGAAATACTTCTTATGATTTAATTATTTTAAATTATCTCATTTATAGACAAGTAGATATCTAACCTTGCAAATCTCAGCATTTAAAGCCATATTCTAAAACACCAACTGTATAGATATAAAGTGAAATTGAATTTTGATAGAATAATACTAACCATGCCTCACCCTATACCTTAAACCATCAACCCTAAACTCCATAACTCAAACCTAAAGCCTAAACACCATACCATCATATTTATACCCTAAACCCTATTGCCTCAACCCTAAATAGATATCTTATACCCTCAACCATAAATTGAATACCCTTGAACCTATACCTAATATTGTAAATCCTAAGCCATATACTTTATACAACTAACCCTATACCCTCAACCCTACACACTATCCCCCAACCCTATACCCTCAACCCTCAAACCTATCCCTTACACACTCAACCCTATACCCTATACCTTACACCCTCAAACATAAACCCTATACCCTATACCTAACACCATCAATCCTATACCCTATATCCAATACCCTTAAACCTAAACCCTATCCTTTATATCGAGTACCATCAACCCTATAGCTTAAACCCTATACCCTTAACCCTAATGCCTAAACTCTATACCCTCATCCTTATACCCTAGACCCTATATATTATACCCTCAACTGTAAACCTAATACCCTCAACCCTATACCTAATATCCTCAACCCTAAGCCCTATACCATATACACTAAACCCTATATCCTCAACCCTGAACACTATCCCTCAACCATAGGCCCTAAAGCCTATATGCTAAACCCTCAACTCTAAAATCCATACCTCAAACCTAAAGCCTAAACACTATACCCTCAATTATAAAGACTAACCTTGCACCATAAACCCTTTACCCTCAACCTTATACCTTAAACCCTAAATCCTATACCCTCAACCTTAAATAGATACCTTCTACCCTCAATCATAAAACCAATACCCTCAACCCTAAACACTATCCCTCAATAGTATACCCTCAACCCTCAACCCTATACCTTAAACCCTAAACCCTACACCCTCAACTCTCAACCCTATACCCTAAATCTTATACCTAACACCATTAACCCTATAGTCTAAACCATATACCCTCAAGTAAATACCCTTAACCCTTAACCGTATACCCTAAACCCTTAACCCTAAATAGATACCTTATATCCTCAATCGTAAACCCAATATCCTCAACCCTAAGCCCTATACCCTATGCACTTAACCCTATATCCTCAACCTAAACACTATGCCTCAATTGTAGGCCCTAAAACCTATATCCTAAACCCTCAATCATAAAATCCATACCTTTTGTTACTACCATTCTATTTGATTTTTCTGAGGCTTAACATTTCTCTTCCTCTCAAATATAGTTGTTTCTACTATATTATAGCAGGACTTGAACAACATTGTCTTGGTATAATAATATCATCATACTAAAATTACACTTTAAAATCATTAAGCCATTCATTTAATTTTTAGTATTTAAATTTTGAAAATAATTATACAAATTCATTTTAGCTTTTTCCAAATTCTAGTGAGAGAATTCAACATCCAAAGCAAAGCATAACATGATAATGTTATAAAAAATTCATGTTATGTTCTTCTTTGACATAATGTGAGTGCATTATGACACACTCTAGTATATTTTTTCTTTGACATAATGCAAGCACATTATAACATGCTTGAATTTTTATGTTCTTTAGAAATTTCTAAGCCTTTGGCTTGGATTTTCCTTGGGATTTCAACCTGAAGACTTGGAGTGACTTTCCAATATACAAGGACATATTTTTGCAAATTATAAAAAATTGACATAATCTTGAGCATGCTCACCTATTCAACTTTCCAGTTTGCTTCTATTTTTTCACTTTCTTACTCTCTTTGTTTAGCATCTTGATGATGGATCATGGAGTATGATCTGAAACGTTGATGCAAAAAAGATTACACAAAGTTACAAACTAGAAATCTGAGAACTAAATGATCATGGACTATGGAAACCTTATGCTATTAACATGGTAATGTTAAAATCTCTCTTAGCTATTTAACCATGTATTTTTTTTCACATTTTGAGTATGTTAAGGTTTTAATATTTATTTTCTTTTATTAGTGTATTCGTTTTCTCTCAAAAATCGATGTTTGGTATGTTTCAATTTATTTTTAACCATTCATAAAAATTTCAAATAATACATTTTTGGAAACTAGACTCCATTGTAAACATATTAAAAACAAATATTTTATGATCAATTTTTTAAAAAAATTATGGATGAGGGCACACTCAACTTTTAATTTTTTTAGGATGTGTCTTGTTTGAAAATTAGTAAAAAATAATATATATTCATTAAAATATTAGCAAAAAAATTGGGATAAACTATATGGTGTTAGCTAATTTCTCAATGAAGTGATTTTTGAAATGCTAAAAAATGTTAACATTTTAGGGGGACCACACCAGATGTTATGTTATGTTTTTTTGAAAATATAGGACCAATTTGAGTGGCCCTCATTTTTGAACCTCTTAATCTCTACCATTTAAAAAAAGTAGTTTAGAAATTAGATTCAAAGCACTATAACTCTTGTTTTCATTGCATATTAAAATTTTGAGTGCAACTATCTTCAATTTCTCATCCAAGGTTAGTATTTCTTGATTTAATAAAAAAAGTGGCCAATCAAGACCTCTTTATGGTCCCTTGTCTTTGTGCACTTACCTATATATATATACTCTTTAAATTTTTCTATGTAGGATAGGAATTCAAAGTCTATCTTCAATAATAATGAAATCCTACTATGAGCACCATACAAATCTGCACAAAGCTTAAACTCCATAAAATGGGTTAGTTCATGCAAACTTAGTAAATGCTCCTATTAAATTATAATGCGTAATACTTCACAAACAAGATGACAAAATAAACTAATTGAAAGTATCAAAGAAGCACAAATGCATACCTATCCCATAGTGGATTGGTGTTACTTTGTTGTGAAAAGTGACCCTTTCCCAACCCTTGACAAGCTCAATGATAAAATGCCTTGAAGATATGGTGGACAAAATTAGCTTTCAATGTGAAGAGAGTAACTTTGCATAAATTGTGGATGTTAAAATGAGGAATGAGACCTCCTATTTATAGAATGATAGGATGGAAAAATATGCAAAATGGGTGAATATGGGACAAAGATTCAACCAATAGGAAGGAGCCACTTGTCCAAATGTGAGTGGATGGAGGATGTGCAAGTTTTGGTCAATGTGCCAATAAATTCAACATTAGGTGGCCTTTTCAAAATTCAAATTTGGCTTGTTGAAAGGAGAAGAAGGGGTCTTAAATGCATAGTGGGGTACATGTAAGAGGAGAATTAATGCTATGTTGGAAGGGACAAGTCAACTTGGATTTGAATTCAAACTTGAGGGAATATTCCATTTTTATGCAATGTTGATGGAAAATGGAGATTTAATAAATTAATTAAAATCTTTTATTTGTGCAATTGGGAAAATCTAGAGAATGTGATATGTATTAGATTAGATTTAATCCTGATTTAGTTAATTTAAAAGAGGATTAGGTTATTTGACTCATTTGACTGAGATTTATGGATTAAACTAAATCAAAAGGAGATGGAAGATTATTTTAGATTTAATTAAATAAAGATTTTATTTATTTAATCAAAGAGGGTGATGTTAGGATCAAATTAAATAAAGTTGATTTATTTAATTTAAATGGATGACTTTAGAGATTAATCAAATAGACTTGATTTATTCGATGAATGGATTTGATTAAATGCAATATGCTAATTTTGCATGTCTACATTTTCCCCCTCTTTGAAGCAATATACTTGCTGCATTGATTCAAAGAATAAACTTGCCGTGGTCAAAATTTAGAAATTTATGATTTTTTCAGATGCCCCAACAGAAAGAAGTACATATGTACATTTCCCCCTTGAGAGATCAAGCAAAAAGATTCGATTTAAAGGTCAATCTATATTAAAATGAGATGCAAGAGGTTCAAGATGGACATATAGATGGTTGTGATGATGATGCAAATGAGATGGCTTTAAAATGCTTATAATAACCAATCTATATTATCCTAAACAACTTAAATGATAATGCAATGCATGTGAGATGGATGATGCGATAATGCCTATATGATTATGCAATGGATGTTTTATGAAAATGTATGGTTTTATGAGATGCTTAGACTAATAGATCTATATTATGATGATGAACATGCATGTGAGATGATGTGCATAATGATGATGGTTTGTGGATGCAGGATGGATGCATTGGTGATGATGATTAACTATTCTGTTATGATGTTAGTGCAGAAAAGAAGAAATTAGATGATGACAAGAGGATTCAACAAGCCAACTTTATGAGAGATGATGATGAGAAATGGATGATTTACTTATCAAGAATTGGGATTTTAAAAGGGCCACTTACCTTATGTTTGATAACACGCATAAGCACGATGCATCAAGGTATAAAGAACTAGGATGTCATTGCACTTAGTGTGATGGAATTTGACTCGACAAATAGATAGGAGTATTCTTGTTCACACCTGAAATACAAAAACCTTGCTAGGATGCACTTTAGAAGTTTCAAACATCTCATACCAAAACACAGAAAGGTATAACCTATCAATGCAATAGTCAACAAGTTGCCTGAAACACCCTCCAAACATATCTAACAAAGCAAGTATTCACCAAGTTATATTACAAGAATGTCCAACAAGCACAACAGACAAAAGGTAATGATCATTGCCCCATTCCTATCTCTCTAAATCCATTTGTTTGGACATCATTGAGAGGTTATTGGAATGAGTGTAAAGAGATAAGTGAAAAGAAAAAGATAAAGTAAACAAACAAGCTAATGTTCTTCAATACCGCTAACCAAAAGGAAATGTGTTTTTAAGGATAAGAACCAAAACTATTGCCAAAAGATAATGTCCATTGTAGGAAGGATACATCCTAGGACATGCTAGTGGACGGAAACACATCATTTCGTTTATCCAAAGTGTTATTTCTAATAAATAATGCCAATTGTAGGAGGATACATCCTAGGACATGATGTTATCAGATGATTGATATGGGATTGATTGGATGATAAGCTATTGACATAAAGAGTTGACCAACTTGTTTACATATTGACTTAAACCTAAGACTTGACGTTTTGAGTTTTCTTTTTTTCACTTGCTAGACTTGTTTCTGATTGTTTCACCAAAGGTTGAGGATGATGATCGTTTATTATGAGTGATGTTATTTCAGGTGAAAGCGAGTTGAGATGGATGGATTTTTCAAATATTTGGATTTTTTTGGAGTTTTGAAATGTTTTGAGGCTGTTTTTGGTATTTTTTTGAGATTTTATAAATGTTTTAATTTTTAATTTTCAAATATTTTGGGGTTTTCTGACATTTTGACCAAAAGTCTAACCTAAAGACCTATCCTTGGGGCCTCAGGGGTTGATCAATAGATTCGCTTTTCGTACATTATATATGCAGAGACCACGTAGTTCAACTGATGACTTGACTAATTTACAGATGAAGATATACATGATGAAATGTTAGTTTATTATGACAGAATCTTAAAGGACTAGCCTAAGTGTCTCAGGGGATGATCAAAGTTCAACCAACTTCCTATGTTCAAGGCTCAGAGACCCATAGTTTGACTTCCATGTTTTTGACTTTTTCTATTTTATGGATGTTTTTTGAATTTTGATATGTTTTGGATGTTTTGGCTTTTCACATGATTTTGATGATTTGGATATGGATGTGTGTGATGATATTAGTGATCTGTTTTGGGATTTTGTTGAAAACCAAGCTAAGGTTGATTGATTAGATCGATGGACTGATGATGATAACATTGTTGAGGATGCACAACAATGTAATGATGGTGTTATGCAACACAAGAATTAGGATGGATATCCCAAGACAATGAGGGATTGATCATGATTACATTGTTGAGGATAAACAATAATGCAAGGATAGTGTTAAGAAACACAAGGATATCCCAAGATGATGATTTTTTGATTGGATTTGATTGATTAGGATTTTGAAGCTTGGTTTGAAACAAAAGATGTTTTGGGTGATTTGATGTGGCGTTGAAGCACACATTAGATGTGACTGATAGTGATTGTTTGGATTGATGTTTGATGAAAGATGAAGCTTGCTAAGGAACATCTTGTCATCAAAATATGCCATGGGCTAGTGATTTGGATTTTTTCTCACAAATGCTTTGACCAATTTGATTTCATATTTTCCCATGTTCGGATCACCACATAAGTTGGAAGATATAGATCAAGATTTATTCCTAAAGCAAGATGTAAATATCTGCCCCCAGTTTCTAGCAATGTATGAAATGCCATGGATGGATGCTTGGATAGGTGTGTGGATGGATGGATACGGTAAGCACACAAAGGATGCTAAGGATTCTCTTGTGATATGATACGGTGTTCAGATAAAAAATGCTCATTTGGATAATGTTTCATGGCTCATGTAACATTGGATAGGATACGATCAAATCAAAATGAGCCATGTCAAGATGTTTACCGTAAGCAAGTGTAAAGTGTGCACCAAACTTTGTCAGGATGAAGATAACTCAGACTATGGATGCAAATATATGCACATGGATTGGGTAAATGGTTCATGGATGAATGGATTTATTATGGATAAGATGAATGAAATGCTAGAATGTATTATGGATGGGATGAGATGCTTCCACCTGAAATGGCGCACACAGATGCTCGATTCTACACATGATGCCTATTTTCTAGGTTTTCATCATGGTACTTGTCCAAAGCGCCACCCATGTGGTTTTCACTAGAGGACAATTTTTTTCTTCACTGTTTTCAATCCTTTTTTTATTTTATTTTTGGATTTTCATATTTTTTGATTTTTTGAAAGATTTTAAGATCATGCTAAATCACCTTGTGGTGTTGATGTAGATACCCCTATCATAATGTGCCATCGATATCCCTCTTGAAGAAATCTCTTTGCTAAGATACATGCACTTGAATGCAATTTTTGAGATTTCTGATCTGCTTTATTGATACCAAAGTTAACTCTGTCTATGTGCGCACATCACAATAGAGTGCCTTCTGAATCCTTATAGTGAAGGGTCACTTCCAATACATGGTCAATGTGAGAATTGAATATCATGTGTGGAGGCATGGATGGAGTGTGTTTAGGGATAAAAGATGGATTGGTTGACAGTTTGGAACCTTTGACTCTCCAAACTTGGGAAGATGAGCAATGATGGGTGGATATGAAAGTGTGTGTGGAATTAGGACCAACTACTTTATATACTTTGTACATTGCCTGAGATGCTTGATTTTTCTTTTGTGGATGTCTTTGATGGATAGTTTTCCCTTTTTTATTTTTCCCCATAGTTTCTTTGACTAATGGAGTTTCGTAGGGATAATCTTCCTTTGTATTCTTTGGTATCCATGTGCATTTGATTTGTCCACTATGCTTCTCAACTTATTTTGTTTTGATGATGTTCTTTGTGCTTTGATTCAAAACCTTCTTTTGATGTTGGTCCCTATTTGTGGATGAGGTGATGGGTGGATGAAGATTCATGACGTGGCTGGTTGTAGTATTGGTATCGGTTTCATCATAAGGATTCTTTGTGCCCCTTATGTTGACATTTTCTTGAGACATAGTTTCCCCTAGTATGTTGGTAGTGACACCTTTGTTCCTTGTCTCTACTTGTTTTGGGATGTCTTGTTCAGTAAGCATGCTCTGATAAATGACCACTATAAATGACGTTGTTTCAATTTGTTGCTCTGCTAACTTTGGAATGTCCTATTCTGTCTGACCTATTTCTTTGAGTGGATAATGTTGGATATCTTCATACATGGTGTCCTCAGTCTGAATTTGGGATATATCTGATCTTGATGTTGACAACTCAATTTGATTGTAGGAATCAATAACCTACTCTTTTGTGTAATATTGTCAGGAGTAAATGAATCTTGTTTTGAATGAAGATCATCTATGTGTCCATCCAAAGGAAGCATCCCATGGGTAGATGGAGGAGTATTTGCTATGTGGATGTGATCATCTATTGCAACATCTTGTATGGATAGGAGAGTGTCCATTAGATCATTATAGTAGCTCGAAGATACAAATTATTGATCTTGAATAATTTTGGAATTGCTTTCGACATGCTTTGGATCAAGTTCTTGACATGGTCAGTTTCAAAGGATGGATTTCTCACAAAGGGTTTTTGGATTTCTTCATTAGGCATGGGAAATGGCTCAATATCCTCTTGATCTTTGAGTGGACTTGGATCAAGTGTCGAGTTGAGGATTCCTTCAGTATCTATAACCATGAGGTCAAAGGGGGTCAATATGTCTTGGAAAGGACCATTGCTAGACTTTGGTAAAATATTTTGATCTTGCTTTGGAATACATTCTTGAGATATGTACTCTAATTCATAAGGTGATGTAGAGACATTTTCAAAATGTTCATTGGTCGATGGATCGTGGATTATGTCAATAGGATCAAATAACTCTAACACTCATTGAAATAGATCACTAAAAAGTGGCTCTTGATGTAGGGTGAGTTGATTATTGGATGGGGTAGAACCATCTTCAATGTGCTCATCAATTGAGAGATTTTGAACCTTGTTTTCAATAATTACGGTGGAGAAATTGTCAATGTCTTCAACCATAGGGTCAAGTGATGTTGAAATTTCTTGAATTGGATCATTGTTGGGTATTGTTGGTGTATTTTGATCATGATTGAAAAGTGACTCTTGATCTATGTTAACTTGACCTTTAGATGAGGTAGAAAAATCTTCAATATGCTCATTGACTGATAGATTTTGATCATTTTTTTCACCAATTGTGGTGGAGAGATTGTGAATGTTATCACTAGTAGTTGAATCCTGATCATTGTCCCCAATAGTGATTATCTTTTGATCAATAAGGTCTTGGATGAGATTTTTGAGTCAAGTACAATTTGGTGTTGTGTGTCCCTTTGTTTTGTGAAAATCACAATTTGGTGCTCCTCGTTATACCTTGGTGGTTTAACTAGGGGTTCTTGATAGTTCCCATAGCCAGGGAGCTTGATGAGTTTTTCTTGTACCAATTGTTGCAAGACTGATTCAATTGGTCTCCCAAGTGGTGTGTATTTTCATTTTTTACCTTGTGAGATTTGTTTTCATTGAGATGATTCTTGTCGTGATTGATCTTGGAGATGTGATGACTAATATTTGAGATGTGGTGATTGATCTTCGAGAGGTGGGGGCTGGATTTGTTGATGTGGTCGATCTTGATATCTAACTTCTTGACATTGGAGATATTGTTCTTGATGTGGTTGCAGACACAACTCAATGCTTTGAACAAATGGAGGAGTGTGTTGATTTTGGAGTGAAGATGTGTCTTGGTGAAATGAGTCAATTATTTTTGACAAGTGAAGTAATTTGATCTCACAAAATTTGATCTTGATTTTGATCTTGACACCCTTGATATAGTTGATTTGGCTTTTGTTCAAGCAGATTTGGAATGTATGTTGGTGTTTGTATAGGATCATGGACAAAATTATTTTGGACAATGTTTAGATTTGGGATGATGTTTAGATTTTGCATTATGGGCTGAATTTGAACATTGTTGGTGTTGGAAATCATATTGCCTTGATTTAGGTAACTTTAATTTTGCATGGTGTTACCTTGAATTAGATCAATACATGGAGTTGTTAACAGATTGTTTGGATTTTGCACAACATTTGTATGATTCACAAACATATCCATCCCAAATTTTACCAAGTTTGGATTCAAAATGTTCATGTTTGGTAAAGTTGTGCTTGGTACATTCACATTTGGCATGTAGGGATTTGGTGGGATGATGTTGTTTTGAAAACTCATGCATTGAGTGTTTGGTTGATAGATTTGTAAGTTTGGATTTAAATCTATCATCGGAAAAGGTGTTCCAAACTTTTGACTAGGAATACTCATATTTGTTATACCATTGAGGTTTGTAGGAGATAATGATCCCATGTACTGATTGTCTAAATGTTGGTTTCGACAATCAATCGACATTGCAAGGATTTGATAGTTTGGTTGATTTAGACCGCTCATGATGCATGGATCAAGTTTATATTCCATGTTCTTCTTGTGTTTTTACCTTGTTGACCTCTAAGGGATTTAGGACCAATGATGAGATGAAGGATGAAAGGGGTTAATGATATGGGTATTGAACTTTTTAGGAACTTTGGATCAATGCTAGACTTAGGGTTTGATTTTGATTGGTTTTGATTGGATAATGAATTTGTAAACCCTAAGATGTTGGATGTAACCTTAGGATGAACTCGTTCAAAGGTGTGTTGATTTAACTAGAGGTATGAGAAAGGATGCATTCCCATACTCCTAACTAAACAAGGTGATTTTAATTTTGATGATTTACCCTAGTCTAAAATGATGTTTTCAAACCTCTAAAGTTTTTTGGTAGGATGAAATTTGATAGATGTTAGGAATGAATGAGGTGTTTGATTTTGATCCTAAATGAACCTAAGAAGGACCTTGTTTACAAGACCAAGATAGTGAAGAACATGCTTTTCTCTAAAAGAAGTTCAAACCAAAAGACCAATGCTTTGCTTGGAAGATCATAAGACAAATGATAACAAGCACTTGTGTGGGGTTCAATTGATTTAATATTTTCTTAATGAATTGCTTTTACCAGAAACACACTCTTGATTAGCTTTTGAAACTGGATGTCCAATGTCCTAACTTCTTCTCATCCCATAAGGTGCATTATGTGGAAATCAAGGAAATAAAGACAAGGTTACCTAATGTTGACCTTAGTAGGAGAAAATTGAGATGAAATCCAAATTCCTAGAAACCTCTAAGGATATGAATCCCAAGGGAAAGCAAGGGCATGCGAATTCATTCAAGGATATTTGCTTCTCCTAAAAAGTTTGAGATTTGATGCTCATGTTGAATGTTGGTTTTCCAATGTTTTCGATCAAGCAATGTGTTTTGTAATCAAGAGCAAGCACAATCCTATGGATATGAAAGATTGTATTTTTTGAGTCCCCACTTGGACAAATCCAGCTACACTTATTTTTAGTGAATGGTTAGATGCTTGACCTCATTGGCTCCCCACCATGACACTCACTTCTCGAGGAAACCAAGCATCAGTACCCATGAAACTCTCATGGAATACTTTCCATTTCTACTAAAAACCGTAAAAGTGTGGGGCAGCTTTCGAACAACAGTTCTTGCACCAACAAATAGATAGGGATTTTGGCCTTTCTACAACAAGGGTTTTAATTTGGACTTTCTGTTTGTAGGAGTTGACCCAATGTGGCAAGAGACCATTGCTTCCCTTCTCGTTAGAGCCAACCGCGTGATACTAGCCTTTGTTTCAGTACCCACTTTTATATCCTAGCTGGAAATACTCTTGGCTTTAGAGTGGTACCAGTTGAGTCGTTCCCTTGGGTGAGTACTTTTTCCCCAAGGTAGGCCCTCTAAGACAAACAAAAGCAAGAAAACATATCCATAACTTGATCAATATTTGTTGAGAAAAAAATAGGGAATACACACGATAGGTTTACTCACAACTGCAAAGTTTGTTGTCCAATTTTAATTCCCAAAATGAAGTGTGGAGGTAATCTTTTTGACAACTTAATATCACAAAAATACTTTTGGTTCTCAAGATCACTGTGAAGCATGAGAGAAGTGCATACGCCTTTTTAAATGATATTATTTTGTGAAAAAAATTACAAAACATGAAAAAACATGTTCATTTTAGATTCCAAAAACCAAAAATGAGTTCTTTTTAAAGCACCAAGATGAAGTATGAGGTTTGTTTGTCAAATTTTTAGAACCCAAATTGAAATTTAGTAAGTGTCTAATGTTTTTTTTTAACCAACTTTGAATGTATCAAATTAATGGTTCATTTTAAACCCAAATTCATCTAATTGGCCTAAAACGGAAAAGAAAAGCAGCAATGCATGCCCCCAATTAATAAGCATTTAAAAATGATTTTGACAATTTCAAGTTCAAAATCAGTTTTCCAACTTAGATATGTTTGGATTTATCTGCCTTGATACAAAGTAGCTTTGGAGTTTCACCCATATGTCATCCTGCTGCAACGTTAGTTAGAAAGTAAGATTAAAGTTATAATTTTTTTTATCTTAGCAACTTTCTAATACAAGATCTATGCCAATTACTCAAATCAAATTTTCAGGAGTAGACAAGTTTTCCAACACAAGAATTTAGACATGAATGAAAATTATGAATATTGAGTAAAAGTCCTATGGTACTACCCAAATGATGTCACTCAAACTTAAATAGACTTTTAGATTTGAAGATCACGTCAAGCTAAAATTATTCCATTGATTAATCTAAAATTAACAACTAGCCCTCCTTCTAGTGCCATTATGTGAGCCCCCTACAAATATGCACAAAGCTTAAACTCCATAACCTGGGTTAGTTCATGCAAACTTACTAAACCCTCCTATGAAATAATGCATAATACTTCACAAACAAGATGACAAAATAAACTAATTGAAAGTATCAAAGAAGCACAAATGCATATCTATCCCATAGTGGTTTGGTGTCACTTTGTTGTGAAAAGTGACCCTTTCCCAACCCTTGACAAGCTCAATGATAAAATTCCTTGAAGATGTGGTGGAAAATATTAGCTCTCAATGTGAAGAGAGTAACTTTGCATAAATTGTGGATGTTAAAATGAGGAATGAGACCTCCTATTTATATAATGATAGGATGAAGAAATATGCAAAATGGGTGAATGTGGGACAAAGATTCAACCAATAGAAAGGAGCCACTTGTCCAAATGTGAGTGGATGGAGGATGTGCAAGTTTTGGTCAATGTGCCAATAAATGACATTAGGTGGACTTTTCAAATTTAAAATTTGGCTTGTTGGAGGGAGAAGAAGGGATCTTAAATGCATAGTGGGGGACATGTAAGAGGAGAATTAATTCTATGTTGGAAGGGACGAGTCAACTTGGATTTGAACTCAAACTTGATGGAATATTCCATTTTTATGCCATGTTGATGGAAAATGGAGATTTAATATATTAATTAAAATCCTTTATTTGTGCAAGTGGGAAAATCTAGAGAATGTGACATGCATTAGGTGATTTGACTCATTTGACTTAGATTTAAGGAGTAAACTAAATCAAAAGGAGATGGAAGATGATTTTAGATTTAATTAAATAAAGATTTGATTTATTTAATCAAAGAGGGTGATGTTAGGATCAAATTAAATAAAGTTTATTTATTTAATTTAAATGGATGAATTTAGAGATTAATCAAATAGACTTGATTTATTTGATGAATGGACTTGATTAAATGCAATATGCTAATTTTTTGTGTCTACACCTACCTTAACTTAATTATTTCACTACATTATTTAATTGATCTTTGAACAATCCATTATTACTAAATGTCATTATGCAGCTTGATATCCAATACCTATAACTTACCTTGTTAACTCACCTTCTGTATACTTGTCATTGGTTAGAGTTGTCCTAATTTAACCTCAATGATGTTTAGCCAATAATACCTTTTGAACTTCTTTGTTATCTTCAAAGGTCCTAGTTCATTCCAAAATATTATAATTTTCTAAGTGACATAAAACATATTAGCAAATCATTCAGAATAAAGTTAGGTACATATAATTCCTTAGGTCATATCAACTTAAATTTATTCATAATATGATACTTTTATGAAATCTCAATCTCTCGTGATTGCATACATTCCTAACTAGTTTACCAATTCACATTTAATAAAGCTTATTTACCACAATAATAATTTAAACTAGGTCAAGAGTAGTTAGAACATTAAGCATGTGCTTTTGTACAATTTCGATGGTATCCAATGCCTTTATCTTGAAAAGATAAGTCTTTCTTAATTACACATACATTTTAATATAATGTTCTAAGAGACTAAAAAGTAGAGATTTACTCCAAATATCCATTGATGATTCCAATTTTATATCATATTTAAACAATGTTGGTCATAAATTTTATAGATGGGGTTGGGTCTCACAACCACACCCTTATAGCACATATGGAGGTAAATATAAGTAGTCATTGTTGAGACCCAAGTAAACCTCATAGTACAACTATTACAAAAAAATGTAATATTTTTTTTTTATTATTTCAATAACGAACATGATAAAATTTGTATCTAGCATATATAAAAGGTTAAAATTAAGGGCACAAACACCTAACACAACCTAATAATCCTTGACACTAGAATTACATATATAGTGTGAAAAATAATCATAATTGATCAATTCTTTTGGCATAGTTTGTTGGACAATAGGTAATGCAAGATCACAAAAAATAATATGTTTCATTTAAGAAATAATTATCACTAAATTATAATTGGAATATGAGCTAAGGCCCCCTAAATTATTTATTATATTAAAATAGACTATGTTTCATAATTTTATAGTTTTATCTATAAATTCCTAAGGTTTAAGGGTCCTCTAAAATTAAAAACAGTAAAAAAATTGGCTATCTATATGGGAAAAAATTCAACCATATTTACTTTAAAATAATAACTACATAGATAAAACTTGGTTTTAAATTATAAATAAATTTAATTTTAATGTATATAACAAATTCAACAACATACACTCAAATTACTTTAACAATTTAGAGTGCTTAAATCAGAATAAAATGGTAAAAATATATCAAAATCAAGAAATAAATATAACTTTATGATAATAAAAATGTAAAATATATAAAACAAAGAACATGTGCTTGAAACCTAAGATTCTCAACCAAGGATGCTAGCGTGTCACACAAATATTTAGACAACACATAAATCTTGTACTCGAATAATGGATAAATAATGCTGGCATAGTGAAAACACAAATTCATGATTCAACTAACTTGCAAAACATAGAAACTAGAAAAAACCAACAAATGCAATACAATATAAATATATAGAAAGAAACTAAAAATAAGATGTAAATGATTTACATGAGATAAGTCACAAATAAATAAATAATTGAAATATAAAATATATAAAACAAAGAACATGCGCTTGAAACCTAAGATTCTTAACCAAGGATGCTAGTGTGTCACACAAATATTTAGACATCACATAGACATCTTGTACGAATAGTGGATATATAATGCTTAGACATAGTGAAAACACAAATTGATGATTCAACTAACTTGCAAAACCTAGAAACTAGAAAACACCAACAAATTCTATACAATAGAAATATATAGAAAGAAACTAAAAATAAGATGTAAATGATTTACATGTGATAAATTAAAAATAAATAAATAATTGAAAACCTTTGTGTGGTTGAATACCCTCAAAATACTTACATGCAAGATAAAAGGAAAAATGCTAGTGGTTATTAGGGATTTTCTCCAATAAAATCTTAAGTTTGGTGTTTCCACCTCAACATCAACCAAGATAAATAAAATGATAAATAGATAGATAGAAATATAAATTATTTGATAAGTTATGTGATAATTTCTAAGATTCTAAGAGACAAAATATAAAAATTACAATGTTACTTGATTAAAGAGATAAAGCAAGTTACAGAGAGTTATGCGTGAGATTGAGTACATGAGAGAGAGAGAGTTGAAAAATTAAATTTTCATTCAAAAATGGAAAGAGAAGTGAAGAGGAAGAGATTGATGAGCCATTTGGAATAATCTTGAGTTGTTTCCACTAACCTAAATAGGTGACAAGAGGAAAATTTCTCATAAACATTATTTGAATGAAAAATTAGCATGGTATGATAGTTGTACACATGGAAATCCATGCTAAGTGCTAGTGTCTAGATAATTTATGATAGAAAATTACTTGAGACAAGAAGAACACAAGAGAAACATAAAGGAAACATAAAAATATGATCTTGAAAAAGAAGGCCTGACCACCTTGAGAGGGAAAAATTCTGATGCAAGGGATGAAATGAGCATACACAAACACTTTGGGAATGGACAAAAATGGGCACAAAATATTGGTGAAATTACATTT
Source organism: Sequoia sempervirens (assembly GCA_007258455.2). Taxonomy (NCBI): domain Eukaryota; kingdom Viridiplantae; phylum Streptophyta; class Pinopsida; order Cupressales; family Cupressaceae; genus Sequoia; species Sequoia sempervirens. The sequence continues at coordinate 193,573,811 of VDFB02373365.1, read as the reverse complement.
GGGTATGTAATTTAGGACACTATAAGATAATAAGTATCTTTCATCAAAACAACAAACTATTTTCCTATAATTATGAAAATTTTCTAGTTAATATTGTATCCAATAATCTTGTAATAATTAGATTATACAATGGTGGTAATGGAATAGACTAAAATTTATTTTTGAATATGGTAAATAAAAAACATATAAAGTATGTCACTATAAATATTAGTTTTTAAGATATCTAATTAGGATAGAGGGATACTTTTATTTTTTAAAAGATTTATTATGAGGGGGTTTTAGATAGAGTATTGGAAGTAGAAATGAAAATTTAGATTTAATATCTAGCTCCTTAAAAGATATTGCATGAAATTAGGTATGTTTATTAAGTGAATGAATCCCTTATGGAAGGCTCTTAGGTTATATCTTGTGATGAATCTTATATGGAATGTGGGTTGAGGAATTAGATATCCAAATATTTGGAGAGAAAAAAAGTTACCATTTTAACCAAAATTTGATACAAAGAATTTTGTTTGAGAGATTGAGTTGGTTTTTAGTTTATAATGTGGATGAAATTTAGAGTATAGATTCTCCTCCAAATTTAAGATCTATAAATGGATATATGCATAGAAGGGGGCATCAAAATGGAGTCAAAAGTGGACACTTTTTCCAATCAATAGGATGATAAATTGATGATAGTCGTGTTCAAAATTTGAAGATGTGGCCAAGATTATTTATAGTTCTTAGAGTCTAGTTTCTAAACTACTATTATTTTTTAAATGAAGGAGATTAAGAGGTTGAAATATTGTTAAATTTTGTTAAGTATTTCACAAATTTCTTCAATGAAAAAATAACTAATATCAAATAGTTCATGTTTAATTTTTTTGCTATTTTATTTTGAATATATTTTTTTTGTAAAATTTCAAACTAGACACATTGTAAAAAATGAAAATTTTAGCATGCTCCCCCTATTTAAAAATAATAGTAATTAAAAAAAAAAGTGTATAAAATAGAGTCTACAATGTAAAAATATAATTTATTCCAATTTTTTATGAATGGATAAAGGTGACATCAATATTACCATACATATGTTTTCAAAAAAATGAAGATATTATTAAAATACATTGGAGATAAAAAACTTAATGTATTTAAATTGTAGAAAAAATTATTTACCGGAAAGGTAAGCAAAAGATTAACATGATTTTCCTGGGCTTGAAATAAACACAAAAATATGCAAACATGACAGAGAGTGCTTGGTATTTATTTATTTGTCTTTGTAGAAAACATATTTTAGGTGTGTTGATATGCAAGTCCGAACTTTAGGTTGGATGCCCAAGGAAAATCCAACCCTCAAAGTTTGCTAGTTTCTAAAGAAAGTTATAAAATCAATCATGTTATAAGAATTTATTTATATGTTGAAAATGTCATTATTTTTAGAGTAAAACCATAATAGTGAGTCCTAAACTTATTACCTTTTTCAAGTCAAATGGGGAAAAGGGTTCATCATACGTTTTTAAAAATTTATTTCTCCCAATGAAATTACATTCCTTCAAATGTGAGTTGTAAATCACCTTCAAAATAAATAAGGTTATTCGTCTAAAAGGTGTATACCCTAAAACAAATATATTTAATTTTAATTTTTTATAATTGGAAGGAAATACCTTTGAATGAAGTGCCTTCATTTAAAGGTCTTTTGAACAAAGCTCCTAGAAATGACCTTTCCTTCCTAAGCCTTAGATTTTACTTAGAATTTTTTGTTTTGAAAAAGTTTGGTTGAACCTTTAAATGGAATCAATTAGAATATATATTTTGTAATATTATAGCAATCAAAATAAGCTTTCCAATGAGTATATTTTTGAATATTTTGTATTTTATTATTATATTTATTTTCTATTTTCAAGTGAAAATAGATTTTTCAACAATCATTAAGGTCTCTATTCCACACAAATGAAAAAATAGTAAAATATATAATAAATATGTACAGTAGGTATTGATGTTCTTATTTAAATAATAATAATAATAATAATTTAATTTAGATGCATAAAAATTTAGTTATCAAAGTAACCTATGTTTAAATTATAGTTAACCTCACTTCAAAAATTGATTAAAGATTATGTAATAAAAATTATGAAAAAATATAGGTTTGTACTAGATATTGATGTTATGGAACTATGTTTAAGAATTTATTATTTTATCCTCTCTACAAATAAAGTTATGTTTAATATTGAATTAATGTCACTTTTTAAAAATACTCATAACTATAAAAAATAAGTTATTAAAAGTTACGTAAAAAACTCAAAAATTATTTCTTAACTTAAAAATTCAAATATTAATAATCTACCAAAAAATATAAAAAACTCACTAGTTCACATAATCTTAAAATTCTTAATTTTTTTTAGTTGCTATAGGTGTTAGAAAATAAAAATTTAGTGAAAAATATTGATTTCAATGTTCCACTTTGGTCAGAAAGTGGAACACACTATTGTGGGGTTGCTCTTTTCTTTTATGGAGGTAATGCATGATTACATTATAACACATTCACACTATAGTATGATCATGTTATATCCAAAAAAGACCAGAAAATGGTTTTGGCCACTTTATGGTTCCTCATCTTCATGCACATGCCCATACTTATCATGGAACAACATCCATACATTTACATAATGGAATGATTATTTTTCTTAGTAACTCCATTCCACTATGGAATGTATAAAATTTTATGTTGGTGTATAATATTATAATCATAAAAAAATTATGATACCCTTTGATGACTAAATCAAACCTATCTATTCAAATTAGCTCTATCAACATTTTCAGATAAATTTCAAAAATTTATTTGGAGTATATTTTTTGGTAAGAGGATTGGCACTTGAAATGATACTTGACTCACCCAATGGAAAGTGGCTATAATGTTCCAATAGTTAGAGATATTTCTTATGAAAAAATAATATTCCTTTGTGTTTAATAGGGAAAATCCATCATATGATAGGGGTGTTTGAGGATTTTGTGTAATTTTAACCTAAAAGTACATAAAGGAGAAAGGAGGAAAACTAAAGAAAGATAAATAACAAAGACAATATTGGTAGACATACAAATACCAAATAGGACTTCATGATTTTCAACCATTACAAGGGGGTTTCACCATAATGTATATTTTAATATGCAATGATAATGAAAGAAGGGTTACAAATATCGACATACAAAGAAATGAGTAACTCCAACATATTCAAAGTAAGATAGAAAAGCATGCTTGTGTTTCATTACATCAATTGCATAGATTAATAAGAATTTAAATAGATAATAGATGATATCCACCAAGATATAATAAGTGAGCCAAAATTATTTTGTATTATCTTTATGAAATTCTACAATCTCAAAAATCCTTTCTATATAATAAGTAAATCTAAAAGTCATAAAAAAATTCTTTGTGAAAATTACTCTAGATTTTCCCCTTTGTAAAAGTCCCCCTTTTACAATAGAAAAGCATTATATTTATAGGCTTCTTCTTGACAAGTAATTGTAAATACCTAATAACCATTTTCTAACTATCTCGTAACTATCTTTTTGAGATACAATGGTTCTAAATTATGGGTTATACAGATGTGTTCACATAGAAACTAGCAATTTGAATTGTATGAGATGCACAAATTTTATCACACCATGGATCATACTCACATATTGAAACATCTCTACCAATGTGATCAATGCATCAAAAACCTTCAATCCTTTTGATTCTT
>VDFB02373365.1:193424237-193569995 GCA_007258455.2 Sequoia sempervirens | reverse complement strand
ACAAAAAGAAATTAGAAATCTTTCTGCAAAAGTAGGGGAAATCAAAGACATTATGTTCAAAGAAGACCAACAAGTTGAGTCTAAAAAAGAAGAAGAAATTAGCAGCAGTAGTGGAAATAGTCTGATTGAAAAGACATATGAAAAAACTTGTTCATTATTGCTCTCCAATAATGGTAACTATGTCAGAATAAATTTATGTTTTCCAGGATATAAAAAGATTCCATTAGATGCATTTGTGGATATAGGTTCTTCCCGTTCTTTGGAATAAACCAATGCAATTCCTCCAGATTTTTGGAAGCATCAATCAGACCTTCCACATAGTTATGCAATAAATGGAGAAAGAATTCAGATGGGCAGGTATGCACAAGATGTACACATAGAAATAATGGGAAAATTTTTTGTCACTGATTTCATTGAATATAATGAATTAGAAGATGATGTTCTACTAGAATTCTTGTTCTTAACTAAATATGAGCCTCTTCAGTTTTGGAAACATAAAATTTCATTAAGACATGAAGATGGTCAGATTGAAATTCCAGCATTAAAGATAGTCAATCATAAGTTTGACAATAGTAAGAAGAGAAATAAACAAGAATCAAACAAATAAATGGTAGAAGAAACAATAGATGTATTCAGAGAAATTAGACAAAGATTTGAGACAGATTGTTGCAGTCTCAACCCATTACAATTCTGGTCCCAGGATCATGAAGAATGTGAAATACATATTCAACTAGAATGCATGTCAGTCATGCCTCATGAACCAGCCTATCTCATCAGTCCTATAGAGAGAAGAAAAATGGATGAGCAACTCAAAGAATTGTTAGATGGACAATTCATCAGGCCCAATAAAATCCCATTTGCTTTTCTAGCATTCCTGGTAAATAAAAGAGCCGAAAAAGTCAGAGGTAAAAAGAGAATTTGTATCAATTACAAGCCTCTTAATGATATCATTCTTCCTTTCAACTATCCCATTCCTCATAGTTCTGATTTAATAAGAAGAGCTGCTAATAAGAAATTTTTTTCCAAGTTTGATTGCAAGTTAGGATTCTAGCAAATTAAGGTCAAAGAATCAGATAGATACAAAACAACATTCTTAGTACAACAAGGATTTTATGAATGGAATGTAATGCCTTTTGGATTATGCACTGCTCCAGCATATTTTCAGCGGAGAATGGACCAGGCCTTAAGGCATCTCAAAGAATTTTGTGTTGTTTATATTGATGATATTCTTATTTTTTCTGATTCAGTTAATGACCATTTGCAGCATCTTAAAGAACTTTATGCAGCACTAAAAAAACATGGGATATGCCTCACAACAAAGAAAATGGTGATTGGAGAAAGCCAAAATGATTTCCCTGGCTTACATGTGAAAAATGGCAAAGTACAACTACAACCTCACATCCTTCAGTGCATTCAAGAATTTCTAGATATTCTCCAAGATAAAAAAACAAATTCAGAGATTTGTTGGATGTTTAAATTATGTTTCACCCTTCTATAAAGGTCTTGCTGAAGATAGAAAAGCCATCTAGTCACACTTGAAAGAAGGAACAAAAGAATGGTCATTAAAAGCTATAGAAGCTGTTCAGAGGATAAAAACAAAATGCCAACATTTTCCCTCTTTACAAACCCCTTCTAATGATTTACCTCTATATTTGTGTACTGATGCTTATGACAAAACTTGGTCTGCTGTGTTAATTCAAGAAGAAGGAAATGGTAAAAGAGATATCTACAGATATCGCTCTGGTACTTTCACAGATACTAAAAGCCGATATCACATCTATGAAAAAGAAATACTGGCAGTAAAAAAAGGTATAGAAAAGCTTAAAATTTTCCTAAAGCCAATAAAATTCACTGTAAGAACAAACAGTCAAGCTATGAGGAGCCTGCTCAAGAAAAAACCAAATAAAGATATAGATCAAGGCAGAATTGCAAGATGGTATTTTGAATTTCTCAGCTATGATTTTGAGATTGAATGGATAAAAGGAGAAAATAATCCATTACAAGATACTCTAACAAGAGAACTTGCAGGATCGATATACTCAGATCTAGAATTTAATGCTCCAGATTGGTTTAGGCCGGATGATACTAGCATGTACATGATAAATCCTGGTAATATTAGTCTTCCATCCCTTCCAAAAGAAATTGTTCTAATATTGTTGGAATCTTACTTCTTAAATAAATGGCTTTCAAATATAAAACATCAGATCAGTTATCACCATGCACAAGGATTAATTGATTCAGATGAAGATGAAGATTTCAGAGAATCCATAGGACTAAATCATGCTTCTATCAGATATTGGTGTGGAAAAAATTCAATCCAAATACGCATCAAAGGTTTGTTTGGTATGAATTGGTCAAAACAGAGTAAAATGAATATTTTGAAAAATCTGAAATTTGGTTTCATTACCAGAATTAGTTTTGATCAAGATACATTTGAAGACTATACTGATTTAATAGGAGCCAGATTTAATCCAGATATGGAAGAATTCTTAGATTTGTTATACCCACAATTCAAAAGGACTATGACTGATTGCATGGTGCAATATCTGACACATTATCCTAGAACAGGATATAATTTCCCAAGAATTGAATTATACCCTCTTGAAGCCAGATGGAGACCTGAAGTAAGAATCAAAGATATGGAGATCAAGCTTAAACCAGCATTACTAGCAAAAAGAGTCGAACTAGATCGAGCTTATTCTCAGGACTATGTAGTCCAAATTGACCATGCCTTTAATCCAAGGGACGATGATTGGGCTCGAGTTTATCAAGAGTTACCTAATGAATTATTGAATCCAGTACCATTCTGATGGTTAGCACATGGGCTTGTCTGTGTCGTGATGTCACCCACATTAAGAAGTGACAATAGGATGCAACCTTGCCATAAAAAGCAAACTCATGTAGCCACTTACCAGTATTAAGTGGGCCCTTCTCACTAATGGGTGTTTTTAAAGTGACTTTATTCCTCCACTATGTCAGTGTTTAATACTTTCTACTTAACAGTTGTCTACTCCATAGTGCGGTAGGTAAGGGGACATATGTCACAAATGTATGGATGGATTCCAAAATTATTGTATCTTGCCATGAGGTAACAAGTTCAGCCTCTCCTATAAATTGTTGAGGATGCCTCATTCCTTGGCATCGGTGGTCTAGGATTGGAGTCTAGAGTCTAGAAAGAGTCTATAAGTTATATCAGAATTATGCTCTCTCCTACGCTTTGAGCGATCTGGATGATCAAAATCTGAATATATGTTCACTGTAATGTTGTCACTTTTTAATACTTATATGCACATAATTATTATTATTACGCTATAGGACTCATGAGATAGGCAAGTTCATGAGGCATGACTGACATGCATTCTGGTTGAATCTGTATTTCACATTCTTCATGATCCTGGGACTAGAATTGTAATGGGTTGAGACTGCAACAATCTATCTCAAATCTTTGTCTAATTTCTCACGAATACATCTATTATTTCTTCTACCATTTCTTTGCTTGATTCTTGATTCTTACTATTGTCAAATTTATGATTGACTATCTTTAATGTTGGGATTTCAATCTGGCCATCTTCATGTCTTAATGAAATTTTATGTTTCCAAAACTGAAGAGGTTCATATTTAGTTAAGAACAAGAATCCTAGCAGAACATCATCTTCTAATTCATTATATTCAATGAAATCAGTGACAAACATTTTTCCCATTATTTCTATGTGTACATCTTGTGCATACCTGCCCATCTGAATTCTTTCTCCATTTATTGCATAACTGTGTGGAAGGTCTGGTCGATGCTTCCAAAAATCTGGAGGAATTGCATTGGTTTTTGCCAAAGAACGGGAAGAACCTGTATCCACAAATGCATCTAATGGAATCTTTTTATATCCTGGAAAACAAAAATTTATTCTAACATAGTTACCATTATTGGAGAGCAATAATGAACAAGTTTTTTCATATGTCTTTTCAATCAAACTATTTCCACTGCTGCTGCTAATTTCTTCTTCTTTTTTAGACTCAACTTGTTGGTCTGCTTTGTACAAAATGTCTTTGATTTCCCCTACTTCTGCAGAAAGATTTCAGATTTCTTTTTTTTGAGTCTTGAGCAATCTTTTTAACTCAGCAACATCATCCATAAGAATGTCAAATTTTTTAAAGATTGCAATAACATCAGTATCTGTATCGGAAGATTTTTGTTTTGAAGAAGAAGTTTTTGAAGAGGAGAATTTATCTTTCCTTTTCCATGGAGGAACTTTGTATCCATGGTCAATATCTCTTTCAACCCCTTTGGAGGGTTTTTTCTGCTACCGTAACCGTTTCTCCACTTCAGCTTTATCTGATTCTAAACTTTTGAGTTTTGGAAAATGCTGGTGAACAACCTTCTTTCTTTCTTCTTTAGTTCCTGCCAGTTTATAAGGATCTTTGGATTTTTCTATCTATATTTTAACTTGCAAATCTTTTAATGTATCTTTAAGGAGAGAAGTGAGGAAATCCTCATCTGGATCTAAACTCTCTGGTTCTGGATCAGAAAGATTTTGCAGGTGTCTGTATCTATCCTTAACATCTTTAAATTTTAACATGAAACTGGATTTAGGAACTTCTTCAACTAACTCATAAAAATCATTAAGATTTTCTGAAAGATTGCTACTATCAATGACTTCCCATCCTGGGTTATCATATTCAAAAATTGCATAAATCTTAGTACTAGGATTTAATTTTTTGGGATAGTTAGTAGCATAGTGGGGCCCTTTGCAAATAAAACATTTGATACCTCTAGGGGCCTTATTATTCCTTTTCTTTAGTAAGTATGGTGGTGTCTGTTTAGACCATTTTCTTTTCTTATAGGGGACTGCCCTATATTTCTTTTTATAACCATGCTTACCATGCTTGTTGTGCTTGAATGTGTATTCTCCTTCATGATATTTATTTCGGGAACACCTCTTACATCTGCATTTTCGGCCACAACCACCTCTTTTGAATTGTTTCAGTTGTTGAAAGTCTTTGAGTTGATTTATTGGAGGAAGATCGCAAAATTATTTTAAGTTGCATGTATAATTGTATTCTTCCTTGTTGAGCTACAAAGCTCCTAATAAACACTATTTTTCCAACTTATATCTAATCAATCTTTTTATAGTTGGAAAAATCACATCATCAAGCTGCTTATGTTCTTTTCTAATAAGATAATCTTGTGCCCAAGCACCCAAACCACATGGAAGTGAATTCAGATAATACTGTTTTGTGGTTAGATCAAAAATCTTATTAGCTGCAACCATGTAGGATTCAAACATACAATTGTATTCATCAAACTTAGCTAAATTTTTTAGCTTCATTGATTGCAAAATTTTATTTGCTTCTAATGCTTGGTTAGAGATATCATCATAGAATAAATCTATTAATAACCATTTAAATTCATCAAAGCCAGCTTGGAAAATATCATCTTTACCCAAATTTTTTGGATCCACAAGAATTGGATCTGAAGAGTTTGTAGGAATATTTTTGGGCATGGGTCTAGTATCTGGTAGATTATTCCACCAGTTTCTCAATTTTCGAGACATAAGTTTGACTGAATAAAGAACCTTAGCCGGTTCAGTCCATGTACCACTTCTCTCAAACATATTTTCTAATGTATCAGTCCAGGTACATATTGCTTCATAAGGGTTGACGAGCTTATCTATATTTAAAATGTAACCACTAGAAGCATATTGTCTCAATTGTTCAAGTCGCAGATTTTCAGACATTGGTTCTTGCATCTCAATATCCATAGTAAGCTTCTTCAGTGATTCCCAAGGTTCTTTTCCTTCAATTTGCTTATATTGGGAAAAATCTAAATTTATTTCTTCAAAATTACTATTTACAGAAGATTCAGAATCACTACTACTATCATAAACAACTAAAGTATTTACATCAGAAGTTTCATCATTTGACTCTTTATTTGCAAAACTAGGCTCATCCATGTATATTGGTTCTGGCTGCTCTTGTTCTACTCCTAGCTCTTCAAGCCAATCTTTCAATTGTTCTTCTTTGTGGACTAGACTATGTTCCTTGATTTTGGGCATAAGAGCATGTAGTGTTGGCATATGAGAAGGTCTTCGAGAGGTTGAAGCTTTATCTTCTTCATTATGAAAAGGTTTTCTTCTCTGAATAAATACCTTTTTTGGCTTAGGAGGTTCTACAAACTTTCCTTTCTTTTCTTTGTCTTCCTCTTTTGAACTATCCTTACCAGTTTGGGATACTCTTATCTTCTTTGTAAGTATCCTGATCTTTTCAAGCTTTTTAACAACAAAATCCAAGAGAGTCTTATTTTCTAAATCATTAACCTTTCTGGCAGACTCAAAATCCTGTTGATTGTCATAAAGATGTGTAAGGTAGCTATCTTGATGTTGTTGTGTGGAGATGACTGTCTTCACACTTTTCTGAGCTTCTTTGACATCATAGCTCATGCTAGAAATATCATTAGATAGAGTAGAGCAATAATGTTCACAATTTTTTGCAGAAGTAAAAGTCTTTTCCTGAACTTATGTAGCATCATGAATTTTATTTATAACTTCTAATCCTAAATCAATAGAAAATCTAATGTTGACTGCCATGTCATCTATGTTATCCTGTGCAAAAATCATCCATTGCGCCATCCAATTTCTCTGAGCTTCAGAGTTCTTTGTTTTCTACCTAGATCTGTATGAAGTCTTGCTTCATATCTTCCCCATAATATTTTGTCAGAATTGATGACAGTGAAAGTTTCAGGGGTTGGCCATCTACCAGGTTCATAACCTATGATTTCCTGTTCCATTTTATTCAGTTCCATTATATATATATTTTTTCTCTCAGATCCCGTTCTTGGAAGTTTTGTTTTAGGGATCTTTTCCTTCATCATAAAATTTCTTTCACCCATCTTTGTGAGCTTTATACCTTTTCCTTTTTGATCTTTCTTTTCTTCTTCTTTAGGTGTCAAAGCAAGTCATTGACTTACTTGTCTTGCAAGGAAATCCATAAGCTCTAGATTGCTACTTAGATTAGAGAGAGTGGCTAGAGAAGCTTTGGATGGATAAGGATTAACTGAAGGTTGTCTATACATGGGGAACTGACTAGGTCCTAAAGATTCTTTAGGATTATAGTCAAGGAATGGCTTATTAGATGTACTGGGGAAATTTTGTGACATGGAGAAAGATCTGGTGGATATGCTGGGTCTTCCACTGGTCGTGGCTTCAGGTTGTTCAAAAAAAGTTTCATCCGATAATGACCTGAGATCTAGACTGGCAAGCCTATGACTTTGCATTCGGGGTTGTTCAAACATAAATTGTCTGGAAGGTGTTGGTAGATCTTGGAACTTAGGTTGAGACTGGTTTATAAGTTGTTCAATAACTAGAAAACCAATATCAAAACTAGTAGCATTTATGTGTCGTCCAAAATCATCAACATTTTTATTTGCTTTGGTATAAGTTACCCTTATAGAAAATTTGGAAGGAGGGAACATGGTATTCAAAAGCCTATACACACATCTACCACCTACAGTAGCATATACAAAATTAGGTTGGAGAATAACTCCTTTCACTTGCAATAGAAGACAAAAGGCAGACTAGACATATTTGTCTTCAAGATTGATGGTGAAATTAGGTTTAATAGATAAACGGGCATCACCACCTTTTTCTTCATCAGAGGATTTAACTAAGCGACCTCTAAATTTTCCTATGACGGCTTGGTCCCAAATTGTACATCTAGTATCTATGAGACTTGCAAAATAATCAGCACCAATATCGTAATTAAAATGGGGATGTAATATAATGTCAACCAAAGAAAAATGAACATGAAAGAAACCTTTTTCTTTCCATCTCTTAATGTCTTCAGGTAACAATAAGGGAAGATAGACCGGGAAAATGCCTACACCTAAGACTCTGAGGTTAATTTCAGATTGTTGCACAAAATTCATCATTTTTGCTTTTATGCCTTTCTCGGGATACAAATAAGATATTTTAACATCTAGAAATTTGAAATTACCATTTTCATCTACTAGCTCCTCCTTATCTTGAAAGTGATTATGGATAATAGAGGAAAGAGAACTGCTTGCATTCATTAAGCGCTGACTAGCCATTATGAAGAATTTAGAACTTACTTGATTTCGCCTATTCGTTTGCTGCTACATTTTTCATCTTATTGCTCACCCTTAACACGCTTGTCCATCAGATTAACAATGAGATTTACGGCCTTACTGTGGGTCCACAACTACTTGAGTCGCCTACTTTCATTTCGAGCAAATTCTTCAGAAGATGACAGAAAAAAACTTAATGAGGCAATAGCCTTTCCAAAACCCAAACCAATACCAAGATAATAGCGACAACTACACAAACTACTTTGACAAATGTGGTAAACCCAGATGAACAATATACTTTGTTATAAGTATCATGAATTTGTTGTTCAATATCAAGCATTGTATTCATAGATAATGAAAGCAATGAAGCATAAGAAGAAAAATATACAAAAGATGAATAGTGCAATTTTACAATGATAACTCAGGCCAGATTCCATGTTATTAATTTGTACTACTACTTATGTGAACAATAAATTTGACTTCTTTGAACAATAACTTCTCATCCTAGAGGATTAAAAATGGCTCTGAAAACCAAAGAAGAACCGAATAATAATAATGTGCATATAGTATTAAATTTGGTTTTATTACCAGAATTAGTTTTGATCAAGATACATTTGAAGACTATACTGATTTAATAGGAGCTAGATTTAATCCAAATATGGAAGAATTCTTAGATTTGTTATACCCACAGTTCAAAAGGACTATGACTGATTGCATGGTGCAATATCTAACACATTATCCTAGAACAGGATATAATTTCCCAAGAATTGAATTATACCCTCTTGAAGCCAGATGGAGACCTGAAGTAAGAATCGAAGATATGGAGATCAAGCTTAAACCAACATTACTAGCAAGAAGAGTTGAACTAGACCAAGCTTATTCTTAGGACTATGTAGTCCAAATTGACCATGCCTTTAATCCAAGGAACGATGATTGGGCTCAAGTTTATCAAGAGTTACCTAATGAATTATTGAATCTAGTACCATTCTGATGGTTAGCACATGGGCTTGTCTGTGTTGTGATGTCACCCACGTTAAGAAGTGACAACAGGATGCAACCCTATCATAAAAAGAAAAACTCCTGTAGCCACTTACGGGTATTAAGTGGGCCCTTCTCACTAATGGGTGTTTTTAAAGTGACTTTATTTCTCCAATACGTATAACTTACCTTGTTAAGTGACCTTATGTATACTTTTCATTGGTTAGAGTTGTCCTAATTTAACCTCAATGATGTTTAGCCAATAATACCTTTTGAACTTCTTTGTGATCTTCAAAGGTCCTAGCTCATTCCAAAATATTATAATTTTCCAAGTGACATAAAACACATTAGCAAATCATTCAGAATAAAGTCAGGTACATATAATTCCTTAGCTCATATCAACTTAAAAATTTATTCATAATATGACACTTGTATGAAATCTCAATCTCTCGTGCTTGCATACATTCCTAACTAGTTTACCAATTCACATTTAATAAAGCTTATTTACCACAATAATAATTTAAACTAGGTCAAGAGTAGTTAGAACATTAAGCATGTGTTTTCATACAATTTCAATGGTATCCAATGCCTTTAGCTTGAATAGATATGTATTTCTCAATTACACACACATTTTAACATAATGTTCTAAGAGAGTAAAAAGTAGAGATTTACTCCAAATATCCATTGATGATTCTAATTCTATATCATATTTAAACAATGTTGGTCATAAATTTTCTAGATGGGGTTGGGTCTCACAACCACACCCTTATACCACATATGGAGGTAAATATAAGTAGTCATTGTTGAGACCTAGGTAAACCTCATAGTACAACTATTACAAAAAATATAATTATTATTATTTATTATTTCAATAACGACCATGATAAAATTTGTATTTAGTATATATAAAAGGTTAAAATTAAGGGCACAAACATCTATCACAACCTTATAATCCTTGACACTAGAATTACATACATAGTGTGAAAAATAATTACAATTGATCAATTCTTTTGGCATAGTTTGTTGGACAATAGGTAATGCAACATCACAAAAAAATATGTTTCATTTAAGAAATAATTATCACTAAATTCTTATTGGAATATGAGCTAAGGCCCCCTAAATTATTTCTTATACTGAAATAGACTATGTTTCATAATTTTATAGTTTTATCTACAAATTCCTATGGTTTAAGGGTCCTCGAAAATTAAAAATAGTAAAAAAATTGGCTATCTATATGGGAAAAAATTCAACCATATTTACTTTAAAATAATAACTACATAATAAAATTTGGTTTTAAATTATAAATAAATTTAATTTTAATGTATATAGTAAATTCAACTACATACACTCAAATTACTTTAACAAGCTAAAGTGCTTAAATCAGAGTAAAATGGTAAAAATATATCAAAAGCAATAAATAAATATAACTTTATGGTACTAATAATATAAAATATATAAAACAAAGAGCATGCGCTTGAAACCTAAGATTCTCAACCAAGGATGCTAGTGTGTCACACAAATATTTAGACATCGCATAGACATCTTGTACGAATAGTGGATAAATAATGCTTAGACATAGTGAAAACACAAATTGATGATTCAACTAACTTGCAAAACATAGAAACTAGAAAAAACCAACAAATGAAATACAATAGAAATATATAGAAAGAAACTAAAAATAAGATGTAAATGATTTACATGAGATAAATAAAAATAAATAAATAATTGAAATATAAAATATATAAAACAAAGAACATGCGCTTGAAACCTAAGATTCTCAACCAAGGATGCTAGTGTGTCACACAAATATTTAGACATCACATATACATCTTGTATGAATAGTGGATAAATAATGCTTAGACATAGTGAAAACACAAATTGATGATTCAACTAACTTGCAAAACCTAGAAACTAGAAAACACCAACAAATGCTATACAATAGAAATATATAGAAATAAACTAAAAATAAGATGTAATTGATTTACATGTGATAAATTAAAAATAAATAAATAATTGAAAACCTTTGTGTGGTTGAATACCCTCAAAATACTTACATGCAAGATAAAAGGAAAAATGCTAGTGGTTTTTGGGGATTTTCTTCAATAAAATCTTAAGTTTGGTGTTTCCACCTCAACATCAACCAAGATAAATAAAATGATAAATAGATAGATAAAAAGATAAATTATTTGATAAGGTATGTGATAATTTCTAAGATTCTAAGAGACAAAAGATAAAAATAACAATGTTACTTGATTAGAGAGATAAAGCAAGCTATAGAGAGTTATGTTTGAGATTGAGTACATGAGAGAGAGAGAATTGAAAAATTAAATTTTCGTTCAAAAATGGAAAGAGAAGTGAAGAGGAAGAGATTGATGAGCCATTTGGAATAATCTTGAGTTGTTTCCACTAACCTAAATAGGTGACAAGAGGAAAAATTCTCATAAACATTATTTGAATGAAAAATTACCATGGTATGATAGTTGTCCACATGGAAATCCATGCTAAGTGCTAGTGTCTAGATAATTTATGATAGAAAATGACTTGAGACAAGAAAACAAGAGAAACATAAAGGGAACATAAAAATATGATCTTGAAAAAGAAGGCTTGAGCACCTTGACAGGGAAAACTACTAATGCAAGGGATGAAATGAGCATACACAAACACTTTGGTAATGGACACAAAAATGGGCACAAAATATTGGTGAAATTGCATCTGGGTATGTAATTTAGGACACTGCAAGATAATAATTATCTTTCATCAAAGCAATAAACTAATTTCCTATAATTATGAAAATTTTCTAGTTAATATTGTATCTTTTAATCTTGTAATAATTAGATTATACAATGGTGGTAATGGAATAGACTAAAATTTATTTTTGAATATGGTAAATAAAAACCATATAAAGTATGTCACTAGAAATATTAGTTTTTAGGATATCTAATTACGATAGAGGGATACTTTTATTTTTTAAAAGGTTTATTATGTGGAGGTTTTAAATAGAGTATTGGAAGTAGAAATGAAAATTTAGATTTAATATTTATCTCCTTAAAAGCTATTGCATGAAATTAGGTATGTTTATTAAGTGAATGAATCCCTTATGGAAGGCTCTTAGGTTATAGCTTGTGATGAATCTTAAATGGAATGTGGGTTGAGGAATTAGATATCCAAATATTTGGAGAGAAAAAAAGTTACTATTTTAACCAAAATTTGATACAAAGAATTTTGTTTGAGAGATTGAGTTGGTTTTTAGTTTATAATGTGGATGAAATTTAGAGTATAGATTCTCCTCCAAATTTAAGATCTATAAATGGATATATGCATAGAAGGGGGCATCAAAATGGAATCAAAAGTGGACACTTGTTTCAATCAATAGGATGATAAATTGATGATAGTCGTGTTCAAAATTTGAAGATGTGACCAAGATTATTTATAGTTCTTAGAGTCTAGTTTCTAAACTACTATTATTTTTTTAAATGAAGGAGATTAAGAGGTTGAAATAGGGGGGTCACACAAACTAGTCCTATTCTTGTTGAAAAAAATATAACATAGCATTTAATGTTCTCCCCCTAAAATGTTAAATTTTGTTAAGTATTTCACAAATTTCTTCAATGAAAAAATAACTAATATCAAATAGTTCATGTTTAATTTTTTTGCTATTTTATTTTGAATATATTTTTTTTGTAAAATTTCAAACTAGACACATTGTAAAAAATGAAAATTTTAGCATGCTCCCCCTATTTAAAAATAATAGTAATTAAAAAAAAAAGTGTATAAAATAGAGTCTACAATGTAAAAATATAATTTATTCCAATTTTTTATGAATGGATAAAGGTGACATCAATATTACCATACATATGTTTTCAAAAAAATGAAGATATTATTAAAATACATTGGAGATAAAAAACTTAATGTATTTAAATTGTAGAAAAAATTATTTGGCTGGAAAGGTAAGCAAAAGATTAAGATGATTTTCCTAATTTTGAAATAAGCACAAAAATATACAAACGTGAGCGAGAGAATGCTTGGTATTTATTTATTTGTCTATAGTTTATAGAAAACACATTTTTAGGTGTTGATATGCAAGTCCAACCCTTAGGTTTGGATGCCCAAGGAAAATCCAAACCTTAGGTTTGCTAGTTTCTAAAGAAAGTTATAAATCAATCATGTTATATAAGAATTTATTTGTATGTTGAAATGCTATTATTTTTAGAGTAAAACCATAATAGTGAGTCCTAAAATTATTACCCTTTTCAAGTCAAATTGGGAAAAGGGTTCATAATACGTTTTTTTAAATTTATTTCTCCCAATGAAATTACATTCATTCAAACGTGAGTTCTAAATCACCTTCAAATAAACATTTGTTTTGAAAAAGTTTGGTTGAACCTTCAAATGGAATCAATTAGAATATATATTTTGTAATATGTAGAAATCAAAATAAGCTTTCCAATGAGTATAATTTTGAATATTTTTTATTTTATTATTATATTTATTTTCTATTTTCAAGTGAAGATAGATTTTTCAACAATCATTAAGGTCTCTATTCCACACAAATGAAAAAATAGTAAAATATATAATAAATATGTACACTAGGTATTGATGTTCTTATTTAAATAATAATAATAATAATTTAATTTAGATGCATAAAAATTTAGTTATCAAAGTAACCTATGTTTAAATTATAGTTAATCTCACTTCAAAAATTGGTTAAAGATTATGTAATAAAAATTATGAAAAAATATAGGTTTGTACTAGATATTGATGTTATGGAACTATGTTTAAGAATTTATTATTTTATCCTCTCTACAAATAAAGTTATGTTAAATATTGAATTAATGTCACTTTTAAAAATACTCATAACTATAAAAATAAGTTATTAAAGGTTACGTAAAAAAATCAAAAAATATTTCTTAACTTAAAAATTCAAATATTAATAATCTACCAAAAAATATAAAAAACTCACTAGTTCACATAATCTTAAAATTCTTAATTTTGTTTAGTTGCTATAGGTGTTAGAAAATAAAATTTTAGTGAAAAATATTGATTTCAATGTTCCACTTTGGCCAAAAAGTGGAACACACTATTGTGGGGTTGCTCTTTTCTTTTATGGAGGTAATGCATGATTACATTATAACACATTCACACTATAGCATGATCATGTTATATCCAAAAAGGACCAAAAAATGGTTTTGGCCACTTTATGGATCCTCATCTTCATGCACATGCCTATACTTATCATGGAACAACATCCATACATTTACATAATGGAATGATTATTTTTCTTAGTAACTCCATTCCACTATGGAATGTATAAAATTTTATGTTGGTGTGTAATATTATAATCATAAGAAAATTTATGATACCCTTTGATGACTAAATCAAACCTATCTATTCAAATTAGCTCTATCAACATCTTTAGATAAATTTCAAAAATTTATTTGGAGTATATTTGTTGCTAAGAGGATTGGCACTTGAAATGATACTTGACTCACCCAATGGAAAGTGGTTATAATGTTCCAATAGTTAGAGATATTTCTTATGAAAAAACAATATTCCTTTGTGTTTAAGAGGTAAAATCCATCATATGATAGGGGTGTTTGAGGATTTTGTGTACTTTTAACCTAAAAGTACATAAAGGAGAAAGGAAGAAAACTAAAGAAAGATAAATAACAAATACAATATTGGTAGACCTACAAATACCAAATAGGACTTCATGATTTTCAACCATTACAAGGGGGTTTCACCATAATGTATATTTTAATATGCAATGACAATGAAAGAAGGGTTACAAATATCGACATACAAAGAAATGAGTAACTCTAACATATTCAAAGTAAGTTAGAAAAAAATTCTTTTGTTTCATTACATCAATTGCATAGATTAATAAGAATTTAAATAGATAATAGATAATATCCACCAAGATATAAAGGGATTACCAAATTGACATATGAAAAAACCTATAATAATAACTTAGAAATACATTTAGAACATGTGAGCCAAAAGTATTTTGTATTATCTTTATGAAATTATACAATCTCAAAAACCATTTCTATATAATAAGTAAATCTAAAAGTCATAAAAAAATTCTTTGTGAAAATTACTCTAGATTTTCCCCTCTGTAAAAGTCCCCCTTTTACAATAGAAAAGCATTATATTTATAGGCTTCTTCTTGACAACTAATTGTAAATACCTAGTAACCATTTTCTAACTACCTCCTAACTATCTTTTTAAAATACAATGGTTTTAAATTATGGGTTATATGGATGTGTTCACATAGAAACTAGCAATTTGAATTGTATGAGATGCACAAATTTGTTCACACCATGGAGCATACTCACATATTGAAACATCTCTACCAATGCGATCAATGCATCAAAAACCTTCAATCCTTTTGATTCTTCACTAAAAATATGGATTTGACCATGTCTTGAATTGAGATAATTAATAACATCTCCCAAATGATCCTCAGTTGTCACAAGAAGGCACCATGACT
The DNA here is from genome assembly GCA_007258455.2 of Sequoia sempervirens. Taxonomy (NCBI): domain Eukaryota; kingdom Viridiplantae; phylum Streptophyta; class Pinopsida; order Cupressales; family Cupressaceae; genus Sequoia; species Sequoia sempervirens. Next base: position 193,554,453 of record VDFB02373365.1, on the reverse strand, counting down.
ATTGTAGAAACTTAAAAATATCCTTAATGATATCACACACTCAAATCTAATATACTAACATCATTTCATTATGAAACCCATCCTCTTTTTGCTTAATTGATTAAATTAGCCTAGATATTTAATTAATGGCATCATTTTCTATTGAATACCCAAGATACTGAGAGGGGGAGGGGGATAAATCGGTATCTTCTTAAACTTATTGAAAAAATACCATCCAATTATTCCAATGCATATAACAGTAAAGATAAGCAAGAGAATTAACAAAAGATGAAAGCACACAACACATGAACACCAAGATTTTTATGTGGAAAACCCAAAATGGGAAAAACCACAGTGAGGGTTAGATCACAATATTGTATAACCAATTATAAGCTACTACAAAAGGGTGGCTCACTACTAGGACTCATTGTCCAAAATGGAAGCCTCACTGCTTATAGAAATACAATGACAAAATGGCTTACAACCAAAAATGAACTAATAAGATACACCTAATAAGTGTTGATTTAGTTCCTTTGATGCTCAATAAAATAACTTAATAAACTTCATCATTTTCACACACATCTCTTTGTTCTTCTCTTCAAAAAACTCAAAACAATCCAACACATATAGCTGATACATCTGCAAGCATCAATTAGGTCAGTTTAATTAGATGCATCCTTTATTCACGAAAAATCAACTATCAGCTTCAAGCATTTATAAAAACTTTGTAAAAACAATTCAAACATTCAACACACTACATCATGTTAGCATAGACCTAAGATAGGTCATATATACATCTGTAACACAAAATTAATTCACCATAACACCAACTATCCATTAGGTTGGCTAGAGATAGACCTAATTGAAAAATGCAATCAACAAAGTAATTTTAATTCTCCACACGAGCACCTAAACATGTGAGATTCTAAACATACAACCTTTCAGTATCCATAAAACATTTTCCAAAACCACAAGCAAAGATATTCATCAGCAGAGGATTGTGGACCAAAATACCAAAGGATAGTAACTACATATCGGTTCAGATACCGGTCCAGAATACCGGATCAAGCAATGACTTAATCTTGTAATTGCAACTCATATAGAATGGTGACATCAATGACAACAAAAAAGTTGCAAAATGAGACATTCTTCTTCATTCTTCCAAAAATCTCCCCCTTTTTCATTGATGGAAACATGTGCCAAAATCTACAGAACCTCCTATGTACAACACTTCAACATACTCTCCGGGCCTGACAACTTTCTCTCCACAACATTCTCTCCCCCTATCAATTTTCTCTCCCCCTTTGACATCAAGGACAAAGGGTAGTCCAAAAAGAAATATGAAAACTAAAAAGAATTACCCTAGGGATGGTGAGCCTTGAAGCTCCTTAAGAATACCTTGCCACGCTGCGGTACCACTCTCCCAACTCTTCTTTGTAGCAATCAACATTCTATTTAGGGATTCTATTTCTACTAGACTTTCTTTTGCATCATCCAGAGTACTAGGAGTCAGGTTGATCTTCTCTAATTTATCTACACTTGCCAAAGCATTGGCAACTAGAGTATACTCCATTCTTACAAGGTCACCTAACTAATCAAATATTCTGATGATATCCTCTTTCTGCTTCCGAAGAATAAAGAGTTTTTCTATGATATCCTCTTTCTTGATCTACTTGATCTACTTTTTGTCCTTTATCATCAAAGTGTTCACTCTTTTATTCATCTAAAACATCTTTAAACATATCTTCTTCAAAGTTTCCAAATAATTATGGGTCAAAGAAGACCCGATTTTCTTAAATACATCATTTTTTATCTTCTCATCTAATTCAACAACCTCTAGATTCTCCTTTTCATCAGGGCTTCCCACATTTTCTCAGGGACATTATTCTTTACATAATCCCAACTAACTTCCAATGTGATAACAAACTAAATAGTGGCTAAAATCAAAGTTTTCCTATCCTCTCTACCCACTTGATCATAATATCTTCAAAATGTATCAAGGTGTTAACTGTTGCCTCTAATTTTAAATGGGTACCAGGTCTTACCGATGATTCCTTTTGTTCTTCTTGGTTTAGAGAGGATTCTTCAAAAAAATTAGTTTCTTTGATTCCAGTTTGGTGTGCACATGAACACCAAATTCCAATTCTTCATCTTCCTTAGAGGACGACACCATATGAAGTCTTTTTGACCCAACATTAGCTTCATGAAAAGCACCTCTACCAAAGGACAAGCTTCCTCTTCTTCATCTTACCAACTTTTGTTTTTAGGTCCTCCTCCTCTTCCTCTTGATCTTCAGTAATGCTAAGGTTCTTCTCCCTTGTATCTTTTTCTTTCTTTCCTCTCTTTCCAGGTACCACCAAAGGAGTCTCTTTCCTTTTCCTAGATCTAGTATTGGGTCTGGAAGGAGTTGGGCCTTTACCTTTGTCAGAAGCACTAGGTTTTATCTTCATTGCAAGAGTTGCAGAGGGTTTTGAAGGAGCAGTCTTGTTGGATCTCCTTGTTCCTAATGATTCTCCAGCCACCTACTCTCTCATAGCTCTACCTTGTGCAATCTACTCATCAGTGAAGCCTACCTCTCTAAGATTTTTATTTGCATTCTTTCTTACTATAGGCTTCATTTGCTCCAAGTGAACTTCCATAGATTTTCTGCATAAGTCGTAACTCTAGGTTCATTGACATCTTTATGAATTTTCAACAATACTTGCACATATCCTTCAACTTCATCTTCTGTAATACCATACCCCAAAGGTCAAGTCCATACAGTTTGGCTTTCTGCAACTTCAATAATTCATTCATCAAAAGAGACATGAAATATTATCTCATTCTTGTACTTCTCAACAACTCTCTTTGGGATCCTCTCTCTTTCATTCATGTTTCTCTTGAACATAACAAAGAATGTTGTTAGAGCATTATCTCTATCCTTCAAATCACCCAAACTGTGCATATAGTCAAATATTTGATGTACCACCAGTTTGGATGTATCCAAAAACACCATATCATCCCTTCTAGGAAGTCTCTTAAGGAAATAGAACAAAAAACACACAATCAAGGAGCCAAATTTAAAACCATAATTCTTTTCTTGAATCATCTTCAAGTTCTCAAATAATTGCTTCTAGAGAAGTTCACACAAATCATAGTCTACACCATTAAATGCCATATAAAATCAAGTATAAATAGTTGTAGCAGATACTGAATTATCTTTATTTGTGAAGTAGATTTTGTGTCCGATCATTATTGCAGCATACTTCACAGCAAGATTAGTGATAGGCTTTTTAGTAACAACTCTCCTATCATATGTAGCACCGGTGAGTTCCATCACCACTTCATTCTTCACAACTTTCAACACGGGTACCAGTTCGGTATCATAGTCTAGTAATAGCCTTAATGAATTCCTTAGTTATAAGATGGGGTCTATCAATCCACAAAAACTTTTCATGCATTCTGCTGAGAGCCAGTTTTACATACTTGTCATCAAAGGTTGAGTTGAAATTAGGAATGTGATTCCATTTGTCCAACTTCTTCACAACAATGTTTGAATATTTAGGTTTTACCAATAAATCATCCCCTGTGAGCTCACTCTGCCACATGTCTATCAATTTACCATGATTGTATTCCTCAGTTTTGACTCGAATGTGCATTCATGTATCTTCAGTCGGCATAACCCCATGAGGAATTGATGAGAAGGTGCCCATAGGGTCATCTTCAAAAAAATTCATAGAATACTTCTTATATGATGGTCTAGGTCTTTCAGACACTAACAACTACAAGGTTTTCCATTTCTCCACAAATCAAGCTCAAAATGATTTCAAAAGATGATTCACACAAACCCACAATAGCATAGAAAAGAAAAATACCTTTTTCCTTTACAAACAATAGAACTAGGATTTGCATGGATCATAGTTCAAAAAGCCTCAAGAATGCTCCAATATTCTCTCCAATTTCTTCAAAAGCATAAGTGATAAAAATGCCTTGCAAAATCAATTTATAAACCAACAATTTTCCCTAATTCACATTAAATGTAGTAGATTTCAAAAAGCTGCTAAAAACCCTTCTTCATTGCACAGAAAAACCCTAATTTTCTTTGCAAAAGAACATATCTACGTCTTTTCTACCAGTTTCCTTCACATAACCTCTTTTTTTCCATTCCTTACAACATATATCCTCATGCCAAATACTGACACACCAAATATTCATGGGGTTCAAACAATTGTTTGTTAAAGCTCCCCCTAAGTCCATGTTGGGTCTAATTTTCAGAGGAATTGTCTACACCAAATGGTGGCATAGATGCATTTGATCTTTCTCCAAATATTGTTCATTTCTTTCTTAACCTCATTCTTTTAAATTTTATTCATTGTTTCATTGTTCTTTACCGGATTAGATTGCTTTCCATTTTTATTTCTACATACTCTTGAAATATGTCCTAGTTTGTTGCAATTGTAGCAAACAACACTTTTCTAACTAGTTTGTCCTCCATTACCCCTTGATCTACACTGATTTTCTTTGTGTCCAAACTTATTACATGTATATTAGTAGCCATTAAAAGATTAATTCATTCTACCTCCATTAAACCAATTCATCATTTGAGTTCTACATTCACTAGTACTATGTCCAATTTTCTTGAATGCAAAAAATTGTTTGGATAAGGAACTAGCAAACTGATTCATTTAACTTCTACACTCAGTTGCCCTGTGACCAAATTTATTACATGAAAATAAAACACCATTGAAAGATGGGTACCTTTGAGCATTTGACTATTTGATAGGCAGTCTTCTAGCAAAGTTTCTTGGATTCCTTTTCTACTTTCCTTTATCTTGAGTCTTTTGATTATCCACTAGATTTGATGTCTGTACATTCTTAGAGCTTTTACCTACTTCATTTCCCAAACCACCTTTGTCTTTAGAAGGTCTCTAATTTGTGATCGACTCATCAAGCTTGGTGGAGCTTGTCTTAAAATTATCTTTACAGAGTTTTTCTTTCTCCAAATATACTTTTAGGCTCACCACTTCTTGTTCAAGTCTAGCGTATTCATCAGTCTTACTTTGCACCATTGTATTCAAACATTCTTTAATTATTTTATTTTCCTCCACTAGCACTTTCAATTTCGTAACTTCTTCATTAGATTGTTTTAACTCTCACTCACTTCTCTATGTCTTTCATTGAATTTCTTCAATTTCTCTTTCAATTTATGGACACATTCATTTTCCTCATCAATATTTTCTTTCAAATCTTTGTTTTCATTTTCATCCTTGTCAAGATCTTTAAGAGTAGCATAGAGTTCTTCATTATCATCCATTTGTTCAATCGGGTATGTGTAGGATCATGGTGGGCCAAAAAGTGGCGATATGGGTATGTGTAGTGTATGTGGCTGACAACTTTTTTTTTACCCAAAATTGATGAAATGAAAAGGGTTTTTAAAGGAGATTTTCATCTTTCCACCAATATAAATTATGCTTTCCTTTGAATTTAATAAATAATTATTATTCATTTTCTATTTGAATTATGACTAATGTTTTGATTGATAGGCTAATTGAAAAACATCTATAGCTTTCAAAAGATATCACATTTTTTCAATCGCAAACATGCATCACATTCTATGCTTCACATACTGTAGGATTAAAAAGGAAAAATTGAATTTCATGAATTTTTGACCAAGTTAAGGTGGTTAGACATACAAGTTTTTATATTTTTTAAGATTTGCAATAAAAATATCATAATTAATTATTTACTTGGAAAAAAAATACAAAAAAAATGCATCACATCAGGACATGAATTTTCTACTTATATCTAAAATCTTATAAGAAAATATTGTCATTTTATTGTGGTTAGGGTGGTCAGACAGAAACCTACTTATTTTTTCACTAAAATTTAAGTACTACTACATTGAAATTTCAAATTTTTACCAAATAGTTTTTTCTTTTTTAAATAAACCTAGTAGTTTAGAAACTACATTCAATTTGCTATAAACTCTATTCTTACATATTTTTGAAATAATATAGATAACTTATTTAAATTTTTATGTCAAGTTTCCTAACTCTATTTTTTCTAAATTTTTTGCCACTTAAGAGCATGTTTTTTCCATGATAATCCTGCACATACCGAATCTTCAAGATCTTCCTCAAGATATTAGGCTTCTACTGAGAGGGGGGGGTGAATTAGTATCTTATTAAACTTATTGAACAAATACCATCCAATTATTCCAATGCATATAATAGTAAGGATAAGCAAGAGCATAAGAGAACATGAAAGCACACGACACATGAACACCAAGATTTTTACTTGGAAAACCTAAAATGGGAAAAACCATGATGAGGGTTAGCTCAGAATTTAGTATAACCATTTATAAGATATTAAAAAAGGGTGGCTCATTGATAGGACTCACTGTCCAAAATGGGAGGTTCACTGCCTAAAGGATATAATGACAAAATGGATTACAACCAGAAAATGAACTGATAAGATACACCTAATAAGTGTTGATTCAATTCCTTTGATGCTCAATAAACTAACTTAACACACTTCATCATTTTTGCACACTTCACTTCATTTTTCTGTTCAACAACCTCAAAAAAATTCAACATATATAGTTGATACATCTGCAAGAATCAATTAGGTTGGCTTAATTAGATGTAAACCTTATTCACCAAAAATCAACTATCGGCTTCAAGCATTTTCAAAAACTTTCCAAAAACAATTCAAATGTTCAACATGCTACCTCATGTTAGTATGGACCTAAGACAGGTCACACATATATCCACAACACAAAATTAAGTCACCATAACACCAACTATCCATTAGGTCGGCTAGAGATACCTAATAGAAAAATGCAATCAACATAGTAACGTTAATTCACTATATGAGCCCCTGAACATAGGAGATTTTGAACTTACAACTTTTTAGCATCCATAAACCATTTCCCAAAATTGCAAGAAAAGATATTCATCAACGGAGGATTGCAGACCAAACTAGTAGAGGACAGTAACTGCATATCGGTTCAAATATCGGTCCAAAATACCAAATCAAGCAAATACTTAGTCTTGCAGTTGCAACTCATATAACACAGTGTGGTGACATCAATGGCAATACAAAAGCTGCAGAATGAGATGTTCTTCTTCATTCTTCCAACATTTTCATCTTTTAATCTGATTAATCTAATTAGGTTAATTCCTACCCCTTTCGTGCTAACCTTTTTTCCTATTAAATTGGATAAATCAAAAAATTTAATTAAACACCCTAAGTCCTCTCATTTAATTAAATAATCTTAATTATTTAATTAAATGACATTTTGACCCCTTTTTCCTTAAATAAAGTAATTATTTAATGGATGTCATAAATTCCTCTAATTTGCATAATTGAAACTTTTTTTTAATTATCAAATTACTAATTAATTCTAACTCTCCCACTTGCAAGGGAATATTCCTTGAGAATATTCCTCCTTTGCATATTCCTTCAAAAGGGAATATTCTCATGGAATATTCCTTCACCTTGGTACATTAAAGTTTGGTTTTAATTAATTAAATGCTAATTTTCCTCATCCATGAGAATATTCTCCCTCTTCACTCCTTTGAAAAAAGGAATATTCTTCCTTGTAAAAAAATTTCAACAAGCTTCTTGAGTAAGTTTTGAAAGTTTGCTTCTTTGCATGATTGTGATCCCTTGATTAAAAATCAACTTTCATTCTCAACCCTTGATGGGAATCCATGATCCATGCCTCCATTTTCCTTCCATCCTGACCATTGATGGGTTCTTTCAATCTTGACCATCAGTTCCTTTTTACCTATTCTATAAATTGACCTTGCATCTATTGAATATGGATCCATATTTTAATAGTAATCTTATGTTGTTAAAATCAATCTCATTTGCATTCATATTTAGGTTTTTAGTTTAAAATATTGACCATATTAGCTTAGCATCCATTAATGGCTTCCATGGTAACTTAGCTGCACTCATTTAGTATATTTTTGAATCTAGGTTTGCATATTTGAATCTTGTGCACATTTAGAATAGCTTTGCATACACTCACATCAAACATCTTAGCTTTCATCATCTTAATTTAATTGTTTCATTAGTTTCCATTGATTTTAATCAATAAAATTGATTGGAAAGGCTCATATTATCCAAGGGATTAGGAAAGGGTCACCATTCGACATCAATGCAACACTACTCCCCCAATAGGATAGGATTCAATGGCTTCTTCATTTTTATTTACATTGAATATATTATTGGGATTGATTCTTAGTGGCTTAAGTATGCTTTGAATCCATATGGATCAAGTGTAGTTAACCTATACTATGTCATTGGTCACATTTTGGTGCTAGAAGGAGGGCTTGACTAATGAAATCTGACAAATTTCTCTCTAGATTCCTATTTTTCTTGTGTTTTCAGATTCAATGATGCTATTGAAGATTCATCAATACATTTGGGATGTGTCACTAGACAACAACGAACTTGGGTTTGAAAACAACACATAATTTTAATTTAGTGGTGCCTTATTAAATTTTGTCACCAAATATTAAAATAGTGATGCTAAACTTATTTTTAATTACATAATTAATTTTGATTTAGTGACACATTTGATTGGGTGATGCTATTGATTTCATTGTTTACTGCAGAGTGACACATTTGATACAGTGAAACATTTGCAATATAGTGACATATCTAATGAAATTCAACAACACAATTGATTTTAGTGTCGCTATTTACTAGTAAACAAAATAGAACTTGAATTTTGAAATGTTTTTTATTTTTTTTAATTCATTTGATTGTTAACATGTCACTAAGTTTTGGTTTTTTTTTATAAGGAAAACTAGTTTTGCAAGTTTGGGCAATAAAATTTGAAGTGATGGAGCATATCGTCATTTGATTATATGTTGTAACAAGTGTTTTTACACTTATGGGGCAATTATAACCCATTTTATGATGCTTTTTTTCATGTTTTAGGACCAACTAAATATCCTTTTGGGATTAAAATAAATGTTTAAAGTTGGTTCAAATTGAACCCACATATCCTCATTTTGCAATATCAAGTTTAAAATTGAACAAACAATCTAAACACTTTATTTGGTGCTTAAAAAAATCCATTATGCTTGTCAAATTTAAAATGAATGTGTTTTTAATTTTCTTGTGTATGCTTTTTGTGTGTATCCTCTCCCCTTGCGCTTTGTGTGATCTTCAGTGAAGAGAAACACACAAGTATACTTTTCTTCTTGGAAGCGCCTATCCTCTCCCCTTTCTCCTTTTGGTAATATTGGGTGATGAAAATAATTTTAAGCTTCACAGTTTGTGTTACCTTTAGAGGTCATGCCTCCCAACTTGTGAGAGGGATTGACCCAAGTGGTGCTTTCAATTCGGTCTATTATATAAATAATTTGGTGTGACTAAAGTCATTAACCAAACTGGTGTTATAGTCCTATATCGATGAATGTATCCCTTAGTATCCATGTGTACCATAGAAAAATGGCCCCTTGCAATTTTCATGGTCTTTTAGGCCTTTCTTCATGATGCTTGGTCTATTTTGATTTGATTTAATGTTGCAATGTGGCTTGAACATTCACATTAGGCCCTTAAAATTCAAATTGTGGCATCTTGTGAAGGTGTTGTGAAGTGTTGTAAAACATTTCTACACTTTTCTAGACTCTATTTATTAAAATTCACCTAAAAATCACCTTTCCATTACTTGTCAAGTCCTATTTTGAAATGTTGTAAAGTCTGTAACAAGATTTCATGCTTTTCTAGGCATAATTTCACTATTTACACCTTTCTTATGCTTTATTTGACCCTTTTATGCCCTTATAAGGCTTAATTAAGTGTGTTTTTGAATGCAATCCTGACAAACAACATTAAATGCAAGATAATTCTCGATAGCCACATTCAAGGCCAAGGTGGGACCCATTCACCAAGGGTGGCGAATGAGTCCCTCTTGGATAAAAATTCAAAATATTTCAAATTTTCTTTCGGGTTTTTATTTAAAATCACCTTATGTCAGCCTGTGATGAGGTATCATCGGGCTACTAAGGCACAAGTTTGTATAAATAAGTGTTTTTACATCCATTTTAACCCACATTCATCAAGCTCACTTGTTCACACATTCATTCAAACAATTTTCATCATTGAATCAAGTATTAATCAAGTATTTTGGAGCAACCATTGTTATATCTTCAGATTTATTCAATAAGGGTTTGGTAAGTTGATAGAATTTGCATGTTATATGTTTATCATTCTCTTCCATTCCATTTCTTCATTAAGGGTTTGATTACCAAAGTGGGATTTGACCAAGGAAAATCCCTATAACCTAACCCTTAACAATTTTTCCCCTTTTGCATGTGTGTTTGTAGACTTGTGTATACAGATTTGACAAGCTATTAGGTGTTGAAAAGTGGACAAGAAGTCAACAAAGTGTTTCAAGTCAAATCAACTCTATTTCAAGCTTGGTGAAGAAATTTTGTCTTTCTTTTGCATAATTAACTTCGTCAACCAAGTAGTTAACCTTAGATCTGGTGCTACAGGATTGGTCCTTGATTTCTCATAATTTTAGGAATGGACTGATTCGCCATTAGTGGCGAATGAGTCCCACCTTAAGACTAGAAATCTAGATTTTGTCAGATGCCATATCCTGACACTCAGAAACCAACTTTCAATATTTTTCATCAGAAGCAGGACTGATTCGCCATCAGTGGTGAATGAGACCCACTGGTGATTTTCAGTGATCTAGATGTCAACATTCAGAATATCCAAAATTTTCATCAGACCTCCGGTGCACTCTGATTCAACCTTCTTCTTTTCTGTTTTTCATTTGTTCATACTTTAGTTCATGTTTGTATATCACATTGTGTTTTCTAAAATATCATAATTCTTAGGTTTTGCATTCATAATCAGTCAAATAGTTCATTTAATTACACTTATATCATTCCATTTAGTCTAAATAACATCATACATTGCATAATTTGAGTGAACCACCTAAAATTTTGAGAGGGGTTTATCTCTCTCCTTTTAGCTGAAACATTCCTAAGAGTGCATGAGTAGCCTATAAGCCTTACCCAAAAATATACAATTCATTTTGGTGAGCCTATATATTGAGAACTTTACATTTATGATTTCCATTACATCCTGCATCCTAGACTTCACTTGCATCAACATTCAATTAGGGTATTGAATTTTTTTTGCATCCTAGGGTTTCTCAAATTACATTAGTGAAAGATTCATTTAGACTTCATTTTTGCATACAATATGATTGAAAAAACTGAAAAATTGCATCTGCATCCTTCATTGGCATCTAAAAAGCATTAAAATCACTTTGATTTTTTTGAAAAACACAAAAAGATCTCATAGGTGGACTCATTCGTCACCCTGGGCGAATCAATCCACCTACACATTTTAGACTACATTTTCGGGCATCCTTTTGGGCATTTACTACATTTTTGTTCTCTGTTCTTATTTCTTTGTTTTAGTTTGCAAAATTCCTATTATTTCCATTTTACACTTCTAGATTACATTGCATTTATATTCACCCCATCTTTTGTGGTACTTGTATGAGTATTTGGTGTCCCATTGATAATACTTTAGTGAGATGAAGTTCTACACTCATGGCTTCATGCGATAGCACTTTCATTGTAGACCTTGGTATCTCAAGAGCTCCTACTCCTAGAATGGAAAATGGTGCATTAGGCATGGACAATACCACTACTATGCATTCACGATTCCATCCAATGAATGTTGACACACAAAACAATTTCATTCCACAAAAAAAATTCATTAGTATTCATGAGGATTTTGCACATTTACAACAAGACTTATCCCTTGAAAACATTTCCACCACTACCATACTTGCAATAGAAAACCTTCATCATTCGATTAAAAGTGATGATGGCTTGCAAGTTATGAAGAAAATAGCTGAGATATACAGTAAACATGTTCCTTCTACTTCCTTGGTAGAAAACATTGTTGTGAGCCAAGGAGGACCTCACAATCATCCTCCTTCAACCATCACATCCATACCAACTTATACCACTCCTAATATTACAACAACTAGGCAATAGGTTAGTCATGTGGCTCTTTCTTTCGCAATTCCAACTAGCATTCCTAACTTTCTTTTGTGGCATCACATATTCCTTCTTCCACCTTCACCCCTCTTAGTGTCCCTTTCACTTCCCCTAACATTACATACACTCCATCACCATTTTCTCTTCCACCTCATTCCACTTACACCGATCCCATAATTACACAACTCTTTAACATAGTTTCATGCATGTAACAAAAAATCTCCACCATTGGCCAAAGTCAAAATGCTCCACCTACATATCATGCTCGTAGTATCCCATTATCCTTAGAAATATTGCAAACACAAACAAGTAATTGAAATTCCTAGGTTTAAGAAATACAGAGGTAAAGGAGACCCTACTAACCATGTCAATGTTTATACAACCTTGTGTAGTGACTTTTTCCTTAATGATAAGTTAACCAAATTTTTTCCTAGGACCTTGAAGGACACTGCATTAGAGTGGTTTTCAAACCTAACTAATCATTCAATTCGATCATTCAATGAACTTTTGGATGCCTTCATAAGTCATTTTCAAGTCCATATGACCCTTAAAAAGACAATGGCTGATTTAATGCATTATAGACAAAATTCTGATGAAAAAGTAACTAACTTCATTTTGTGTTATCAATCGTTATATGCTCAAGTTGATGTCAAAATTCTTGATTCACATCTGCAAAATATGTTTATCAAAAACTTACACACCCATCATTAGGATAAGTTAACTATGATGAAATTTCCTTCCTTTATCCATTTATGCACAACCCTTTGTAAATATCATAACTCGGTTTCAAGTCGTGATTAAAATTTCACTTCTAATCGAGCTAGGAAATCCGACCAAAACAACCAAAATAATGTGCAAAACTTTAGAAAACCAAATAGAGGATTTTTACAATTTAATCCACCTTCTCCGCATCCAACCCAACCTATTCAGAGTCAAGTGGTACCTGTTAAAGCAACAGTGCCCTATACCCATGGGGATCTGAAGAGACAATTTACTCCCTTACCCGATACCCTCCATAATACGATGAACCAATTGCTCCAACAACAAATGATCACTTTCCCTATCGCTAAACCACTTGATACTACCAAGCCTTTACCACCCACATTTAAATATAATGCTTATTTTCATTTTCATAGCCAAAATGGACATGACACTGAACAATGTAAGCGTCTCAAACACTTTGTTCAAGACATCATTAATTCTAGTTGTTTGTCCATTGCAGGTGTTAATGATCAAGGCAATAAGTCTATTGCACCCCCTAACTAGAATTTACAAATCTTTACCAAACCCATGCCTAAACATAATGTTTCATTTGTCAAGGCTAGTGAACCTTCAAACCTTCAAGTCATGAACATTGATACAAATAATGAACAACATGATATAACTCCAAATGCTACCCAAGTTACTCTTATGAATGAGCTTGTGGCTGTGATAGACTTTATCCCTCATAAGGGCCCAACCAACAAAACTCTTGATATCACTTTTCTTCCAAAGATATACTTAGAAAGCTTCCTAATGTCCCTCTTTACATAGCCAGCCGAATCTATGATAAGCGCACTAATGGGATATTAATAGATCCCGCTTGTGGAGAGAATGTGATCACATAAGAGTTTTTAGTATTACATGAATTATACCAAGATGATTATAACAAACCAACTACATGGATTAAGACACTTACTAGTTTTGCATGCCCTATGATCATATTGATTATACTCTCCTCACACATAGGACCTAAAACTCTAGATGTAACATTTTCTATTATTCCACAATCGGCTCAATTTCGTCTACTACTGGGTCATCCTTGGCTCTGCTCGATGAAAGTGGTCCCCTTAGTTGTTCACAAATGTTTGAAGTTTCCACATGGCAATGAAATATTTACCATACACCATAGTGTCTTTATTCTGTTATCCTCCAAAGGTAATTTTTTCTTAGAAGCCTTATGGCTTGAACTTATTGAACTCATCACCCCTCGAAAGGACTTCTTTTTCATTACCTATCAAAAATTCAAAGCTAAACAAATAGCCAAATTGTTTCTTTGTAACATGTCCCCGTTTACTTCCACTCCTATTCTAGATGAAACCATGTGTCATCTTGAGTCTGACATTGAACAAACAATACAACCCCATGAGAAACTCACCATAGACACTTCCCTTCCATTGTTTAAATGACCAATAAAAAATGAAACCATCCTTGTCATGCCTCCTCGCATTAAACAAGTGTGTAAAGTTAAAGAGAAAGTGATTGACCCATCTTCTTCAGTTTCTTTTGTTCTTTCCCCTCTGAAATAAAATGAACCTATGATGGGTCAACCCACTCTTACACCTCAACAACTTCAAAATAAAATAAAACAAAACTGCGGTGCTAGGGAGTGTAGGCATTGTCATCGTCTCCTTGCTCGTCAGTCTTGATTGGAAGAAAACAAAGAAAACCAACCTCTTCCTATGAAAGAAGCAATAGATGACTACCCTCTTTCACCTAACCTTCCACAAGAAAACAAAGTCAAAACTTCACAACAAAATTAACCAATCTAATAGCGAAAACTTTTGATACACCCCTCCTTGGAGATTACCCTTTGCCCTCCCATCGTAATCAACCTTGATGATGACGATGACGAAGAGATCACAAAAATAGATGAAGTTTGTAATGATTTAAACTCTTTATTCTCATCTACCATGAGCTTAAATGATAAATCTTCTATACCAAGTGAAGAACCTAGTACATCTCCTAGTTTAGCACTTGCAATTCTTCCTTTAGATATCCAACCACCCTTGCAATACACTGAACATGATTGGAAGGTGGATGAATTGTTAGATGGTTGAATTTCATTTTCCTTACTATCCTTTTACTTTCATTTTTCTTTTATGTGTGTATCATGTTCCCCTGTATCATGTGTTTGATGTTCTCTCTCTTTGTACACTTCTTCTGTTCATACCTCTATTCTTCTATATGTCATACATTTCCTTTTGTTCTTTTGTTTTGTGTTTTCCTTTTGGGGATAACACAAACTGTAGAGACACCCTATGTCTCTTTCATGTTGATTCCAAAGGTCCTTTCTTTTTCATTTTTGTTTTTTGTTTTCATTTTGGGGATGACGTAAAGCATTGAGACACCCTATGTATTTTCCATGTTGACCCAAAAGGCCCCTTTTCCTTTTTTTCTTTTCTTGTGTTTTCCTTTTGGGGATGATGCAAGGCATTGAGATTGAAATGTCTCCTTCATGTTGAACCAAGAGATTTTTCTTTCTCCTTTTCATTTTCTTTTAGCTTGTGTTTTCCTTTTAGGGAGGATGCAAAGGATTGAGACCACAATGTATCTTCCATGTTGACATAAAACAAAAATTTTCTTTTCTATTTATTTTTGCTCTCTATGTGTCATTCTTCCAGTTCTATGTGCTTTGGGGAATGATGCTAGTTCTAATCTCTTTCATAAAAACATTGTAGCAATGAACATACTGATCCCAAATTCATAGATCCCTTATGTGTTTGGTGTGTTCCTTTATGGGGGGAAACTCCCTTTATTTTGCTTCCTCTTTCATTTACATGAAGCAATCTAACTTAGAAACATATGACTTGGCATAGGGGCTTTACAAGTTGTCTCTCATGTCTTGCTTTCTTTTTGCATCTTTCCTTCACTACTTTAAAGTAATTACTCATAGAACGGTGTGTAGCAATTTCTTTAAAGTGGGGGGCATACAATGGCATCATTTCATTTGCATTCTTTGTGTATCCTTGTCACTTCATATGATGCGTTTGTCACTTTTTGGATGACATTGGGTGTGATGTCCCTCATAAGTGTGATCTATCTTAGCGTGTTACATTCCTCTTACTGGCCTAATGTGACACACTGTATCCATTAATTTGTGAATATTCTATTCTTTGATTGGTCCTCTCTTGGAGACGTTAGACACAATGTTCCCTAAGTGACAAACCTTGCATGAACTTAATAGGACTCCTTTGAACATCTCTTACATTTTACATTTTTACATTTCACATTTTATATTTTTACCACCTTGCATAACGTAGCTTGCATGCCTGCGCCACCATTCTCTTTTTTCATGAGTTCTAAGAATACGAAGCTTTGCTTATCTCATGAAGCACGAACCAAAATTTTCCTTTGTGGCACCTTGTTAAAGTCATAAGGAGGTATAACTTTGATATGGTTGAGTGGGAAGCCCATTCAGTGGCACGAATTTCCCCATAGTCACTTGTGTGTTTCTGAGTGCATACAAACTAGCATATGGACTTCACTTTTTGGGTCTTCTCACTTGGTGGACCACCATGAGTTATATCACCCTAGAGTGAGTATGCATTTTCTTTTTCAAACAAATAGCCTAGATCTAATCCACAACTAGTTGGACAAACGATTGAAGCTCAATTCAATTTCTCTTTCACATGTGTGTTCCTTTGTTCTTCTATCTAGTTTTCCATGGGGTTTTCATCCTAGGGGCTTGATCATCCTTCTTGATCTTTTTTATTCCATCTTGCTAACATAAGTGCATTGAGACCTCTCTCTCGATATTCATGGCTACTTTAGTGTGAGTTTGAAGCAAGTTCATCCTCTCACTATTAAAGTGGGGGCTAAATGTACCGTAGGAAAATGGCCCCTTGTCATTTTCATGGTCTTTTAAACCTTTCTTCATGATTCTTGGTCCATTTTTCTTTGATTTAATGTTGCAATGCGGCTTGAATATTCACATTAGGTCGTTAAAATTTAAAATGTGGCATCTTGTGAAGGTGTTGTGAAGTGTTGTAAACCATTTCTACACTTTTCTAGACTCTATTTATTACAATTAACCTAAAAATAACCTTTTAATCACTTATCAAGTCCTATTTTGAAGTGTTGTAGAGTCTTATAACAAAATTTCATGCTTTTCTAGGCATAATTTCACTATTTACACCATTCTTATGCTTTATTTGACCCTTTTATGCCCTTATAAGGCTTAATTAAGTGTGTTTTTGAATGTAAACTTGACAAACAACATTAAATGCAAGATAATTCTTGACACCCAAATTCAAGTCCAAGGTGGGACCCATTCACCATGTGTAGTGAATGAGTCCCTCTTTGCTCAAAATTCAAAATATTTCAAATTTTCTTTCGGGTTTTTAATTAAAATCACCTTATGTTACCCTGTGATGAGGTATCATCAGGTTACTAAGGAACAAGTGTGTATAAATAAGTTTTTTTACATCCATTTTAACCCCATTCATCAAGTTCACTTATTCACACATTAATTCAAACATTCAAACACTTTGCATCATTCAATCAAGAATTAATCAAGTATTTTGGAGCAGCCATTATTATATCTTTAGATTTATTCAATAAGGGTTTGGTAAGTTGATAAAATTTGCATGTTATTTTTTTATCATTCTATTACATTCCATTTTTTCATTAAGGGTTTGATTACCAAAGTGGGATTTGACCAAGGAAAATCCCTATAACCTAACCCTTAACCATTTTTCTCCTTTTGCATGTGTGTTTGCAGACTTGTGTATACAGATTTGACAAGGTATTAGGTGTTGCAAAGTGGACAAGAAGTCAACAAAGTGTTTCAAGTCAAACCAACTCTATTTCAAGCTTGGAGAAGACAATTTGTTTCTTTTTCTATAGAATTAACTTTGTCAACCCAACAACCAATCAAACTTAGATCTAGTGCTAGAAGATTGGTCCCTAATTTCTTAAAATTTTGGGAGTGGACTAATTCACCATCAGTGGTGAATAAGTCCCACCTTAAGGCTGGAAATCTAGATTTTTTCAGATTTCGGATCCCAACACTTAGAAACCAACTTTCAATAGTTTTCATCATAAGCATGACTGATTCACCATCAGTGGCGAATGACTCCCACTGGTGATTTTCAATGATCTCTGTCAGCATCTAGAATATTCCATAATCTTCATCAGACCTCCAGGTTCAATCTTATTTAGCCTTCTTTTCTATTTTGCATTTGTTCATACTTTAGTTCATATTTGCATATCACATTGTGTTTTCCAACATTGCATAATTCTTAGGTTTTGCATTCATAATTAGTCAAATTTTTCATTTAATTACACTTAAATCATTCCATTTAGTCTAAATAACATCATACATTCTATAATTTGAGTGAACCACCTCGATACATCAAAACACTTAGATTTTTCTAAACACTGGGAGGCCTCTTAATTGAGTGAATCACTGCATGTATAGTACCAGTTTATCTCGAATATGGTCATTGAAAACCTTGTTTGTAGTGGCTAACCTAGTCCAATTCTGAAACATATTTTGAGGTAGTGCATTGGAATAACACCGTTCCAAGAAGTTACTTACCATGTTTGGTTTTTGGTTGAAGCAATAAAGAAAATAGGGAAGGGACTTTTTTTCTTAGCATGTCAAGACATTACATTTCCTTGACATTGCCTATTTTTCCAGTCCATCTTCATGGACTAATCATATCTTAGGGGATGATGGTAAGCCTAATAAGAAATATTTACCCGCTCAAACTAGGATTGTAATTACTTGTGAGTCAATTAAACACTTTCTTGGTTCCAAAACATTGCAAAAAAACATGAATGATCTTTCTCCAAATTTCAAACCCTTTGGTTTAAGCATCGGTACCCTTTAAAAATCCTTGATATTGATGCTTGTCCTAAGGATTTTTATCCTTAGAGACTTCTAAATGTCTTGACTTATATCTCAATCCATACTTCCCAAAGTTAACATAGGTAACTATAGTTCTAACATCATGACTTTCACACAATGGACCTTGTGAAATAAATGATGTTTTTGACATAGAAATTTAGTTTGAAACTTAAGCAAGACAAGTGTTTGTGGTAAAAATAAACTCATTAACCAAGATAAATTGACAAATCAAACCCTGCACATGACCATTTGATGTTTGATCACTTTGGTTGAACAACCAAACCTTACAATTTCTATCATACAACCAAGCTTTGAATTGATTGAAGGAGAAAAAATAGATATAATTAGTAGTTTTAGGAGCTTCACTTTTGAAACAAAGGAAACACCAAGCCAGTGGAGAAACACAACAAACATCTTAGACAAACAAGAGGAAAAAGTTGATACTGCATCCAAAAGATCCATATTACCACCTCCTATGTGGCAATAAATATCCTCTCTTTCATAATCTTGTATTTATTTTCAGGATCTCGTACAAAATAAAAATTCCCAAAAGGAGGTCCATATTCCACCATTTCAAACATAGACATCATATTTTAAATTTTATCATAAAATGGACCTTAAAGCTTTACAACAATTGGGACAACTTGATAAGAAATTTTTATTCTCTCCCTTTGTTGGACAACCCATATTTATCTGTCCAAATTATCATTTAAGTCAATATTGATCTTTTTTGTTGAAATTACTCGTAGGGTAAAGAATTTTTCTCACTACCTTGGTCCTTTGAAAAAAAAAGGTGCATTCTAGGTCATAATTGGGTCAAAACATTTCATCCACCCTTCATCATATTTCACACTTCACTTCGCCAAACTTTGTAAAAATTTTGAACACACCAACACTTTTGACTTGGACATCATTAAACCAATTCCCTAACTTAGCTATGTTGTATGTGAAATGGATCCTTTTTCATGCATTTGGTTAAGTTAGTTATCATCTTTGGAGTAGTTTAGCTTGAATGCCACAAGTCTTGCTTAAAGATTCACAAGTTCATTAACATATTTTATCCAAACATCAAAACATAAAACCTATAGTCTAAAACTGTTGTCCCAAAACATTTCCAAAGATCACTCCCCATATCACTCACCCTTTTTCATCATCCACTTCACACCATTGCTCCAAAATAGCTTAGAGTGACCCTCTTACCTAAATTTGATTCAAATAGAGAGTTTAAACATTACAAATCCCAACATAACTCTCACATAGGTGACGCACAATTTATGCTAACAAAAATATCACAAAAGCTTGACTTTGTGATATTACAGTTTGCAACTGGAGATTCAAAATTATCCCCAATGGATTTTTCATTTCTGTTGGTTTCTTTTCCATATAAACCTTGAAATCCTCTAAAGGGTAGCCAACCCTTATGCTTAAGAATCTACAAGGTCAGTGGAAAACTAATGAATAAGGATTTTTAGGCCCTTATTCATGCTCTTCGGGCTCTGTGACATCCAAGAGGGTAATTCTTGTCATGTTCACATGATATTTATTTAATCAAGCACATTTATATTCATAGATGAATTCCCATGAAGTGATATAGATAACATTCATTCAAGGTTTGGCTAACCATTTAAAAAAAATTGTATCTATTACAAAGAATAAACTGATACTTCAGATTGGTACATTGTAATTAAAAGATTTTAATTAATTTTTACTCTTGTTCCAAGCCCTCAATTAGGTGCATTACTAACTCAATATTTAAGATAACCTAATGAATAGACCAATGCTTCATCTATTGGGATAACTAAATCAAATTTTCAATAACTAGTAATACGATAGTAGTTTAACTCAAAAATTGATGGGCTATTGACATACTAATTTGTAGTACTCAACTCACTATGTCTAAAACACAACTACTTATCACATCCTATGTTATTTCCTCCCAAACTTGTAAGCTTACTTTAGCATTTAATCAATTCTTTGAATTGAAGAAAAAATAAACTTACTCATTCAATTAAAACCATTGAAGAAAAATGAAAAGATCATTAACCATTTTCATTAAGAGTTTGATAGAAAATTATAGAGGAGAGCATATGCTTTAGAACTGATACTTTCTTATATTACTATTGCAACTATAATATATTTTAAGATCATTATATTCATGACTCAAACCATAAACTTCCATTCTCATCTACCCATTAGTTCATATATTTACCATTTGCTCTTTCCTAAGCTTTTCTTTTCACCTAGACCATTCCAAAACTCCAAACTTGAACCCCTCATAATCAACCTTGAAATCCCTTTCCTAGAACAAGCGAGCAACAAGCAACGAGCTGAATTATAGTTACATGTCATTTGACCCACATTTCATTTCAAGTTTAGACACCACCCAAATGATTACATTCTATCATTGTAGAACAAGGCCAAACAAAAAGAAAAAACTCCATGTAGTTAGTTGAAGTAGACCATTCTGCCTTCCAAAAGGCATTTTTCATTGATGTGAAAGCTCCAAAACACTTTTCCCTTGTTGACCAAAGAAGATTCTCTATTAGTATCCCATACAAAAACTTATATACCAACCAAAAAAGGCATATTTTCCACTTAAGACATAAAATTCAATAAATCCACTGCACACCAGCCCACATAATTTCCACATCAGCACCAGAGACAAGAAACGAAGGACATGCTGAAGAGGATGAGTTTGCAACAATAGCTATGGTGTGATAAAAAACAAAAATAGGGCCAAGAAATAACTTTTATTTTTTAGCATCAGAGTATGCTCGACACCTCGTGTCTATGCTAAAACAGGAGGAGCTATGACTTCTTCCTCCTTAGAATCATCATATGGCACCAGGGAAAGATGGTAATGGCCATACTCTAGATCAATTTCTCCTCCATTTCTCGAAGGGCTATTTAAAACATCAATGGGAGAATTGTACCTCCCCAGACAAGCCTTAGGATGCTTACTCCTCTTCTTTTCTTTCTTCATGGGCTCAACTGGTTCCTTCCCTTTAAACTTGACCAACTCTTCTAAAATGGTCCTCCTTAGAAAATTGTAGGTACTATTGACCACACTCTTCTTGTTCTTTCCACGAGAACTTTTCTTGACCTTTGGAACTATAAGGGCTCCCAATATACTAGGTTCAACTTTAGGAATAATGTCCTAAGGTTCATGCATGTTGAGCCTTCTAGACCTTCTAACTAGCTTGACTAGCTGACTTGGTTCACCTATCTCACACAAAAGAAGACATAGACTAGAAAACCACCTTACAGAAAAGAAACTAGCCTATACCCTCAGAGTTTTTTTGCAAGAAAGAAATCTCAATGCAGCCCAATATAAACCAACACAAAACACAATTGCGAGCAATAATACCACTACCACCCTAGGGAATTAAAACATGATAGCTACGCCATGCATAATTTAGAATGAAGCACATATGCATACTCATTTACCTAGGGAAACTAATTTATCTCTTCTATGATTATTTGCTCTGCATTCACATGCTCCTCCTCTGATACTAGAGCAATTATTTTGGCTCTTTGTTAATTACAAATGTGAGATAAACCGCATGAAATCCTCATTAAGTAGAGTAATTTGAGCATGTAACAATTAACGACCAACCTAGCTCACATGAGTGAAGAGACAATCAATCACTTGATATTTAATCTTGGAAATTGATCCTTTTGGATTTAAAACTTAATCAATGATGCTCTTTAAGGATCGCCACTTTCCTTTTCATTCGTACTTGGAAACAACGATGATATCCTGAAAGCTCACCACATAGTTATCCACATCGCTACCATATCATTTGCATTTCACTAGTTGTCATGAAAGTCCCCTTATATCACCTCCAAACTTTGTTGACACACAATGATATTCCACCAAATGGAATATTCTCAGATATAAACCCTATCACTGGTCATAGAAAAGTGGTCAAACTCCTTAAGTGTTTCAATGAGGGGAGCTTCTCAATGACACCTCTAAGCAACCCAAGCCATCGCGTATCACTATAATGAACTTGAAGATGAAGATATCTTTGGCGATGAGAAAATTGGGAAATGGGATGAATTCATACACATGGCTATCATATCATTCCCTTCTATTCACTTTCATTGCTCATCATAGAAACTAGAAAAGGTTTTAAAACACTTCAACGATTGTGCAACACAAGAACATTACAATACCCATCGCTTGTTGCTAAAATGATATGGAAGGTTTGAAGAACTTCAATGATAGGTGATGCAAAGGGAAAGCAAGTCCCATCGCTTGTCACTGAAAATAACCTGTTAGCAAAGATGACTTTAGTGATGGACAACCATTTAAGTGAATGATGATTTTCACGTACAAATAAGATGTTTTGAAAAGGGGCCATGCAAGGTCGACAAGACTTAGACCCTTAGGAATAAAGAATTAAGACTTAAGTCTTTCATCATGACATATTCCCACCTGACTTAGGAAGTATGGATTCGATGGGAAAAATAGTTGGTGACTAGTGAACCTAAACTAGAGGGCTAGTAAAAATACAATTCAAATGGGTCAAGTTGTAACTCAGATGACTAGTAACCAAGTATGACAGGTCAACAAAAAATAATAATAGGGGCCAAGAATTTAAAGGGTTTTTTGTGAGAGACCTTCACAATAAAACCAAAGGCCATAATAGTGAACAAACCCCAAGTCCAGACACATTAAACTAGCTAAATTTTATAGATTTCATAGATGGAACCAAAATCTTTAGGGGTTCCACCAATGGCTTCAATTGGGGATGTTTGTTCTTATAGAACAGAGCAAGATTTTAGAATCTCATGTGAAGTAGACCAACAGCGAGAGACAAAAACCCAGGGGCCTACCAGGACACAACATATAGACACAACTACAAGAAAACACACCATACCCATATACAATGTTTACATGATTTACAATATATCATCCTTTCAAAAATTCTATATGCCTTTTCATAGTGTACAGACCATTAAGCTTGCCTCATGCAATCCCATAGGCTTCAATCCTTAAATTGGTGGCCCTAGGCCCCCCAAAAATTAAAAAAATAACTCTTACCTCTATCAAAGACTTTATTCTCTGTTGTCTATAGTGGATCACTAGTTCTACTAGGTATTTCCCAACAATTAAATCCATTATGATTAGAATAATCAACCATACATGCCATGTTTCCAAAATTTCCTCGTCACCATAAAATGTGCTTGACTGGAAGATACAATCAAACAACAAATGGAACCCATGCATTTTGTAGTGTATATAACCAATATGCTCATTAGCATGCTCCAACACAAGCTTATTTGATTGAATTGAAAAAGTGAAGCATTCGTAGTCCACTTGACCATTGACATTATGAACCTTGACATCACATTCAGTTTGTACATCAAACTAAAAACTTTCATAAATACTTTTTTGTGCACAATGCCAACAACTCTCAGGTGCATCAAAAAGAAAAAATGCATATTCAGGAGCCTCCTTGAATTGAATATCATGACATAAGAAAATATCTAATCATTTTGACTCATGTACATTAGAGCACACCTTGGTTTCCTGGAAATGGAGATCATATGCATCATTAACATCCAAGAAATGAGTAAATACATTCATCTCAGGTTCAATAATATATTCTAGTTCATTTTTTAAAATCATCCTTCAACTCAATGCACACCACTTCAAAAGTAGGCTCAAGCAATTTAGCATCAACAGGGTCAACAAAAGGACATTCCTATGCAATATCAGTTGATAGGTGTGCTAGCCCAAATGTGGGAGACATGTTGCTATCTAAATTTCTTCATTAGCAATAAAGTGGGAATCTTTGTTTTCCTCCACACAAATGTTTTCCTCATTGGATGAAAACATGTCCATATTCATATTGTGAAGACAAGAAACATTAGCAAAGAAGCAATTATACTCAACTTTACATTGACTAATGTGAGACTAATCATTATTTTCATCTTTTGATCGATCTACACATAGATCCAGAAGTTCTATGATATCAACACCATATGGAACTCTATTGTCATATAAATCATGAATTTTTTAGTATTATCAATGGGTAACAATGTTTATTGAAGGTCCATATGCTTTTCACATTGTACAACTTGATCATTAAGAAATGAAACCCTTCTTTCATCAATGTGTACATCATCATCCTCTTCATGTATCACAAATATTTCCATCTTTTCCTCATCAAAACAATCGTGAGTAGTAGGGACATAAGTACATTCATCAACATGTTAATCATTTTTAGCATTGTGCTCAGAATCAACATGATATTCAACACACACAGTCTTATATTCAAATTACTCAACATTCACACAATTAACATGCTCTACTAATGGAAAACAAAAAATGAATTATAGGAATTCATCAAATGCAGGTTGTTCCTTCAGTTGTGGACAAGTGACTTCATGGGCATTTATATCATTGCATCCTTCATGTGAGGAATATGCTTCTAGATCATCATTGTAAGAATAATTACAATCCTCAAAGAAGCAATCAGAAACTTTAATATCATCATGATCCTCATCATAAGAAAATTCATCACTGCATAAACCATGCTCAAAATTTTTAGAATGAAAGCTTAAGGTTGCACCTTGAAAATCATGGCCATTGGTTTATAATGAAATATCACTTGCATTGTTTTATCTAATTAAAGCATGACATGGGATGACATCTTGTATCTCTTTTACTTCTCCATCACCTAAGAAATTACAAAAGAAGATTTCTTGCATATGTATTTTGTCATCATCCATGTATATTCTTCTTTATCACTATTGTATTGCTCTGCATATTTGTTGTTTGTGAGCTAATTGCAATCATTACCTTTAGCCATACAACAAGATGGTTGTTCAACTTCTGCTATATCCTTTTCACTTGTTTGCATTCTTATCTAATTTTTCTCAATAAGATAGTTGTGATCTTCATTTTGAGACATCACATCTTGTGCATAACCACACTTGTCTTCTTCTACAATCTTTATCCATTCAAGTTCTTGGTCAAAGCTATGGGGCTTCAATTCCTTTGTTAAAGTACTCAACCTTAAATCATAAATTTCATAAAAGAAATTAATGCACATTGAATTCGTAGGACTAATTTTTTTGGGAAATTCTAATACGGCATCCAAAAACCTCAAAAAAAAATCATAGGGTGATTCTCCCTTGTGTCTCTTCATTTCATACAATCCTTGAGCAAAAGATGCCTGATCAAACTTGCTCAAATTTTGTTGGTGTTCAACTTGGAGCTCACTATGATCTGCATATTGTGATGATGGATAAATCATAACAACAAAAGAATTATCATCTTGACAATCATTTCTATTTTTTGATCCATGAATTCTATTTGCATGAGGTGTGTTGGGTAATCAACACTTGCAGCCATATATCCTTTCATCATTGAGTATTTCAAATTGTTCTCAATATCCATTGAAATTTGATATGCCTGGTGTAATGTTGAAAGATCATTATCTCTTAACATATAACTCATCTTATAATCAAATGCACCAAAATACACAACCAAACATTCAACATCATTTGGTCGCATATTTTCAGGAATACCCCTTACTACCTTTGCAAATCTAAGATTGAAAGTAGGAACTAGCTCATCTTCATTTCTTTGGATATACATAAGGTTTTTTCTTACAACATTTGGATTTACCCTTTCACCGAATTGTTCTACAAAGGCTATCATAAAATGATTCCATGAAACTATAGAACATACTGGTAAATATGGGAACCAATCTCTAGCATCATCCTTCAACGAATGGAAAAAAAGCTTCATGACAACATCCATAAATGTATGAAAATTCTTGGAAGTTGATTATGAACTCCATAAATATATCAAATTCATAAATGTATGCAAATGCTTGGAAGATGATTCTAAACTCTACTCTGTGAATTTGGGAAAATATTTCCTAACATTTTTTAGGAATCAGGTTTGGGAAACCTTTAATACCACTAAAATCCAATGCCATATATCTTTCAATAACAAAATCCTTTTCAGGGTATGAGAAAAACTGTGTGCCCTACATATTCTTGTTATTTCGCAAGGAAACCATCTTGTATTTATATTCAATCTTTATCAATTTCATACAAAATTATCAATTGCCTCATTTACTAATTCAACCATGATTCAAACATTCATGTCTTAAAAATTTCCTAGACGAATAATTTAGAAGTAATCATAATTCTTCAACTCGTTGCGGATATTACACATTGCAAACTAGAATTATGAAAATTACTACTACTACTATTCCCTTGCTTAGTGCTATTTCACCTAGTAGGGAATCATTTATCACCTCAAGTCTTGAAGATTTCTGATAAACTGCTTTCAAACATAATAATACTTTCTGTAGATTTATGAGAATACCTAGAAACTTTTAACAATTGTGATCCTTTCTTCCTAATTGCAAATGTTGCAGATTTGGATCTTCTCTTCACATCTTTAGCATGTTTTCTAGACAGACTTGCCACCTCTTTTCATAGAGGACTAAAATTCAAGCATTATGAAGCCTTTTCAAAGGTAAATCTCATTCTGGGCCTTCCCAAACCAATAGAGTCACACATAAATTCTTTGAAATTTGCTGCAACAAAAAATTTTCTAGGTTCAAGAGATTTTCAACATCTAAAGAAGATGTTCAAATTCACCAAATGCTTGACTTTGTGATATTACATTCTGCAACCAGAGATTCAAAATTTTCCAAAGTAGAGTTTCCATTTCTGTTGGTTTCTTTTCCAGCTAAATCTTGAAATCCTCTAAAGGGTAGCAAACCCTTATGCTTAAGAATCTATAAGGTTAGTGGCCAACTAATGAAAAAGTATTTTGAGGCCCTTATTCCTACTCTTCGAGCTCTGTTAGACCCAGGAGGGTAATCCTTTTCATGTTCACATGATAGTTATTTAATCAAGAACATTTATATTCATAGATGAATATCCATGAAGTGCAAATAGATAACATTCATTCAAGGTTTGGCCGACCATTTAAAAAAAAATCTATTACAAGGAATAAAGTAGTACTTCAGATTGGTACATCATAATTGAAAAATTTTAATTGATTTTTATTCTCATTCCAAGCCTTCAATCAGGTGCATTGCTAACTCAATATTTAAGATAACCTAATGAATAGACCAGTGCTTCATCTATTGGGATAATGGAGTCAAATTTGTAATAACTAGTAATATGATAGTAGTTTAACTCAAAAATTGATGGGCTATAGACATACTACTTTGTAGTACTTAACTCACTGTGTCTAAAACACTACTTATCAAATCCTATGTTATCTCCTCCTAGACCTATAACCTTTAGAATTTAATAAATTCTTTGAATTGAAGAAAAACTAAACTTACTCATTCAATTAAAACCATTGAAGACAAATGAAAATATTGTTTACCATTTTCATTTATAGTCTGATAGAAAATTACAGAGGAGAGTAGATGCTTTAGAACTAATACTTTCTTATATTATAGTTTCTACTCTAAAATATTTTAAGATCATTACATACATGACTTAGACCCTAGACTTCCATTATGATCTACCCATTAGTTCATCTATTTACCATTTTCTCTTTCCTAAGCTTCACTTTTCACCTAGACCATTCTGAGACTCCAAACTTGAACCCCTCGTAATCGGCCTTGAAATCCCTTTTATAGAACAAGGGATAAAAAAGAAACGAGATGAATTATAATTACATTTCATTTGACCCACATTTAATTTCAAGTTTATAAACCACCCAAGTGGTTACATTCTATCATTGCAGAACAAGGGTGAACAAAAGGAGAAAACTCCATGTAGTTAGTTGAAGCAGACCAACCAGCCTTCCAAAAGGCATCATTTGTTGATGCAGTAGCTCCAAAACACTTTTCCCTTATTTTCCAAAGAATACTCTCCATTAATATCCCAAGAAAAAAACTTATATACCAACTGAAAAAGGATTATTCACCACCAAAGACATGAAGTTCTAAAAATACACCTCACACTAGCCCACATGATTTCCATGTCAACACCAGAGACAAAAAAATAGACATGCTGAAGAGGATGAGTTTGCAACAAT
This sequence comes from Sequoia sempervirens, assembly GCA_007258455.2. Taxonomy (NCBI): domain Eukaryota; kingdom Viridiplantae; phylum Streptophyta; class Pinopsida; order Cupressales; family Cupressaceae; genus Sequoia; species Sequoia sempervirens. The sequence continues at coordinate 193,525,793 of VDFB02373365.1, read as the reverse complement.
GGCTATAGTGTCATAAAAAACAAAAACAGGGCCGAGACATTACTCTAACTCATCAGCATCAGAGTATGCTCACCCACCTTGTGTTCATGCTAGAACAAGAGGAGCTACAACTTATTCCTCCTCAAAATCATCATATAGCACTAGGGAAAGAAAGTAATGGCCATACTCTAGATCAGTTTCTCCTCCATCACATGAAGGGATTTCCGAAACCTCAATGGGAGCATTGTGCCTCCCCATACAAGCCTTAGGATGCTTACTCCTCTTCTTTCCTTTCTTCATGGGCTCAATTGGTCCCTTCCCTTTAAACTTGACCAACTCTTCTAAAACAATCTTGCTTCTCAAATTGTAAGTACTCTTGACCACACTCTTGTTGTTCTTTCCATGGGCACTTCTCTATCCCTTTGGCACTATAGGGGCTCTCAATATATCAGGTTTAACTTCAAGAAAATTATCCTAAGTTTCATGCATGTTGAGTCTTCTGGAATTTCTAACTAGCTTGAATAGCTCACTTGGTTCACCCATCTCACAGAAAACAAGACACAGACTGGAAAACCACCTTACAAAAAGGACACCAACCTATACCCTCAAAGTGTTTTTGCAAGAAATAAATCTCAAGCTAGCCCAATATGAACTAGCACAGAACACAATTTTAAGCAATAATACCACTACCACCCTAAGGAATTAAAAAATGATAGCTACACCATGCATATTTCAGAATGAAGCACATTTGCATACTCATTTACCAAGGGAAACTAATTCATTGCTTTTGTGATTATTCTCTCTACATTCGCACATTCCTCCTCTGATACCAAAGAAATTATTTTTTCTCTTTATTAATTGTAAATGTGAGATAAACTACAAGAAATCTCCATTAATTTGAGCGATTTGAGCATATAACATTTAATGACCAACCTAGCTCGCGTGAGCAAACAAAAAATCAATCACTTGATATTCAATTTTGGTCATTGATCATTTTGGATTTAAAAATTAATCAATGATGCTCTTTAAAGATCACCACTTTCCCTTTCATCCATACTTGGAGATGGTGATGATATCCTAATAGGCCACCACATAGTTATCCACATCTCTATCATATCATTTGCATTTCGCTGGTTGTTATGGAAGTCCCCTTATATCACATCCAAACTTTGGTGACAAGCAATTATATTCCATTGAAGGGAATATTCTTGAATATACTCCCTATCACTAGTCATAGAAAAGTGGTGTAACTCCTTAAGTGTTTTGGTGAGGGGAGCTTTCCAGTGACAGCTCTGAGCAACCGAAGCCATCATGTATCACTGTAATGAACTTGAAGTTGAAGATATCTTCGGCAATGGGATGAAATTCAGACATGTGTCTATCATACCATTCCCTTCTGTTCACTTCCATCACTCATTGCAGAAATTAGAAAAGGTTTTAAAACACTTCAATGATGGTGTGACACAATAATGTTACAACACCCATCTCTTGTCATTGAAATGAGATGGAAGGTTTGAAGAACTTTAGTGATAGGAAATGCAAAGGGAAAGAAAGGCCCGTCACTTGTCAATAAAAAGAACCAACCAACAAAGACAACTTTAGTGATGGATGACTATTTAAGTGAATGAAGATTTGCATGTGCAAATAAGATGTTTTAAAAAGGGGCCATGCAAGGTCAATGAGACTTAGACCTGCTCGACTTAGGAAGTATGGATTTGATGGGAAAAATAGTTGGTGACTGATGAACCTAAACCAGAGGGTTGGTAAAAATATGATTCGAATGGCTCAAGTTGTAACTCAAATGATCAGTAACCAAGTATGATAGGTCAACAACAAATAATAATAGGGGCTAAGACTCTAAGGGTTTTTTTTAGATACCTTGACAAGAAAACCCAAATTTTTAGATTTCAGAGATGGAACCAAAATTTTTAGGGGTTACACCAAACACCTACATTTGGTGCTCTTACCATTCCTAAACACCTCCTACATCCACATAAAATTATTACACTCCATGAATCCACAATAAACTCAACATTTCGAGGGAAACCATCCTCATCCATCTTCACATGTACCACAAGTGTGTCCAACATCACACAAGGTATCATGGGCCAAGTGTCTCAAGTAGACCAACAAGGGTATGTCAACACCCTCATGCAAAATCAACCCTTAATGCAAGAATGGATGTCTTCATCTAACCACCCCATTGGTTCATATGTCCCCTTGGTTTCACAAAACACATCCATCCCATCCATCACCAACCCAAATCAAAACAACACCTTAGTCACAAACCCCATCAACCAAGATAATACCTTGTTCCCACCTCAAATACAACAAGGGAACCCCCTACCCACTGGTCAAGGGAATGCTTTAAATCAATTGCAAGGTCTGAATGTTCCTTTTCCATCACAATACCAAATGGCATGCTCATCGTCTTTCACCTTGGTCCCCCACATCATGCAGAATCAAACGGTACCTAAAACTTACATTCCTCCATTCCAATTCACCATCTTGCAAGGAATGTTAAACCAAGGGAACCCCCAACCTCTCGTCAATAACCCACAACCCACTCAAAACATCAACACTCGAAACCCATCATAGATGTCCCAAAAACCAACCAATTCTACATTGCAAGAACATGCATTAGCTTTACAACAAGCACAACAAGCTTATTAGCAAGCCTTCCAACAACAACAACAATAGAAAGTAGCCCTAGTAGTACAACAGCAACAAAAACAATAGCAAGCAGCCCTAGCATCACAACAACAACATAAATAATAGCAAGCAGCCCTAGTATCACAACAACAACATAAATCCCACTAAGAAGCCTTAGTAGCACAACAACAAAAACAACATGCCCAACAACAACACCAAGCAACCTTAGTAGCACAACAACAATATCAAACACAACAAGTAGTCATAGTGTCCCAACAACAACAATGATTAATCACACAATAAAACTACAAAAACAATAGGGTTTGTACTATAACCCTAAACTAAACTTGTTAGGAACATATACACCTCCACCACCATCAGCTTCACAATATCCTATGCCACCATACTCACCATACAACACCTCATCATATCATAAGCCCACATACAATCCATCCATGATCCCATAATATGAAACATATGTTCCTCCACCAAACCCACAAGACAATGTAGCATCACAACTTAATGCATTAACACAAGTAATGTAGGATATCTAGATGGGTAAAATGAAGAAGCCCCATACACAACAAAACCTATGCCCATACCCATTCGATCACAACATCACAATGGTACCTTTCTCTCCTAGTTTTGAGGTCCCCAAATTTGATAAATACAAAGGGAGAGGAAGTATTGTGGACCATGTAAAAGAGTTTAATGTCATGTTTATGGAGATCACCTACAATGAGTCCTATTTGATGTGCCTCTTTCCACAAAGATTGATAGACCCAACCATCAATTGGTTTTCTCAATTTCCTCCAAGTATCAATTTTTTTGAAGAAATCACTGATAAATTCATAGATCACTTCTCCTTTCACCTTGACATGGACGTCAGCCTAGAATAGTTGTACACTCAAATAAAACAAAGAAGAATCATTCACCAATTTCTTACAAAGATGGAGGAAAATGGATAGTAAGAGCAAGTGGCCCATTCTCAATGAACAACAAGTGGGGATTATCATAGAAAATGTTGATCCTGATCTATCCTTCCACTTGAAGATGCAATGCATTACCACTTATAATGAGCTTTTCCCTAGAGCCCTTAAAATCGTGAGAGCTCTAATATCATAGGGAAATACCCAAGCATACAAAGACAACTACCCATCGACCAGTTCAAATGACAAGCCTCGTGTCTAGGCTAAGAACAAGAATGTGATAAAAGGTGGCATGGTAGATGGTAAGGTGATCCTAGTTTCTTCTAGGAAAAACAACAATGAAATGACTAATGCTCAACCAACCGTACAACAAACTACCCTGTCCTAAACCATCAAATCAATAATACCAAAGTGCAACAATGATGAACCCCTAACAACAATAAACTATCTGAAATGCATATACACATAGTTGTCAAAACCAAATGAAAGTATCATGAAGAAATTGGTAGATTCAAACTTGATAACGCTTCCCAATTTCCAAAACTACCAAGAACCACATGATAAACAACCCTGGCACAAAGAAAAATATCTTTGTGATTTTCACAAAATCAAAGGACACAAAACATCAAACTACATGAAATGAAAAAATGTTATCAAAGATCATATTGAGAATGGATACATATCTATTGAAGTATCAACTAGTAACCAGGATCTTAAGATATACAAGAATTCCATGCCAGATCACAAAAAAGGTAATGAAAATGGAAAACGGAAGACTTACAATAATGTGCAATATGTATATTCCAATGTAGTCACCTCCTATGAAAATATCTTTGTTTTGTGTTGTTGTTGTGTTGTTGATATGTTGTTTTCATTGATGTCAGCACTATTGGCATTAATGTCCTAGAAGTTGTATATGCCAAGGATATTGAGAAAATTGTAATGAATGAGTTATAGGTTATCAATGGTGAAGTGAAGTTTAGTTTGTTGGTGAGCCTAGTATGCTGATGATAAGAGGTTGTGGTTTAAAGGGTTTGTTTTTGAGTATATCTAGTTTATCCACATCAAGTTTCAAAGATTTGCATGAAAATTTGATCGAGTTATGAGTAGTTGTGTTTTGATAGGTTTTTTGTTGCTTTAGTTGGCATTCCTGAATTAAGATGATGTGATTCTAATAAGTTCAGTTTTTGTAGATGCTTCTCTAGTCATCCTTAATGTTTTTGGAGGTTTATAGATCATGCTATATCTATGTTGCATGTCCACATTGATTGAGGTGCTCACGATTGGTGATTTTCTCTTGTGTGTTCATGTTTTTCATGTTCATGGTCGACAGGGTAACTGTAGCATGTTGTAGATCTTCGAGGAATAATTTTTGATGGTTTGTTTTTTAGGATTTTATTTTAGGTCTTCACTATGTTATGGCTGACATTGGTTGATTTGCATTGAAAATTATTTATTATTTTGGGCCGATAGTTTGCATATGTCTTATTATTTGGTTGATTCCGACATGTAGGAATGCAATATTTTGTTACGAATATATATAAGTGATTGATTATTCCATTTGAAGGAATGTGTGTTTATGAGATGTGAAAATAATATCCTAATCATTTGAAGGAAGAAGAAGAGTGTGAATAAGTGCTCATGTGCTTAACCAAAACTATAATCAGGCATTAGCAGATGCTATTTTCTTAATTCAAATCTTGTGGATGCAATCCGAATGTTTCTATAAGACAGTGTGTCTTCCTTTGGGAAGTAAGACTTGTAATTGAGCAGCGAACTCTAGGAAATGCGCCTAAATGCATATTCATTCCCCATTTTATTCTTTTATAATTTTAATAGTGTATAATCTTGTGGACTAACCTCCACCATGGTGTTTCCCCCAACAAGGTTTCCATGTAAAAATATATTGGTGTTCTATGTGTCTCTAATGTTTTGATGATCTATGCTTCATGGTTATTAATTAGATATGAGAATAAGGTTAATAAGTTTAATAAGTTTGAAATTTTGTGACAACTGATTCACCCCCCCTCTTAGTTGCCTACCCTTGTGTTGCCAACAATTGGTATAAGAGAAGGTTCCTTGGAATAAGTTTAACAACTTGAGGTGATCCAGGATGGCCACATACAAGAAGGATAGTCTGAAATTTGATGGAACAAATTATTCTCTGTGGATGACTTGAATGGAGTGTCATCTGAGATGCATTGGTGAACCCTACTAGAACATTACAAGGAATAGGTATGTTATCCCATGAATGGTCCTTCTACTATTTCTTAGATTAAGGATGTCGAATATACTATTAAGGATAAGGAAGAATTGTTGAGTGCTTTGAATAATTTTGAGATGAAAAATGTGATGGATTTGAAGACTGCTTATGAGATCTGGAAAAATTTGGAAACCTTGTATGAAGGTGATGCTCATGTGAAGATTGCTAAGTTGCAAAGCCTGAAAGGGAAATATGAAATGTTAAGAATGGGTGATGATGAGAACATTACTTCTTTCATGAAAAGAGTGAATGAACTTGTGTGTAGTATCAAATGTGCTGGTGGACAATTGGAAGAATCAGAGATTGTTGCTAAAGTGCTTAGATATTTTCCTATTGCATACAAAGCCAAAGCTACTGCTATTGAGGAGATCTGAATTGTGACAAATGTAACCAAAGATATGTTGATTGGTAAGCTTATTGCTTTTGAGTTGAGTGAATTTGGTGATGCTCTTCCTAAGATAGAATTTGCATTCAAGGCTACTACCTCCAGAAAATATAAGTAGAGATATGATCTGGGAGAGATTTCTTATAGAAATGTATTCAAATATGAGGAGGAAATGAGAAATATTGAAGAAGAGAGAGATTTGGATGAGCTTGAAGCACTTATTGTCAAAAGGGAAGCCAGAGGAGAAGGTAATTATAAAGGAAAATTTCCTATTAATTTTTTTTTCTTGCAATATGATAGGTCATTTTGCATCAAGGTGTCCAGAAAGAGTTCCTAAGCCAAGACCTAACAAGCCTAGATTTCAAAGAAAGTGTTATTATGTTGCTGATGAAGGTGTGATAGATGATGAAAATGATAAAGGGAATGTAAGTGAGGACGAATGGGTATTTTTGGTATCAAGGAAAATGATCTAGCCCCTATTGAATCTGCTATAAGTTGCTCAAATGTGGAAAAAGCCCTAGCTACTCGTGTTGAAGAGAAAGATAAATGGGTGATTGATAGTGGATGATCTCATCACATGATAGGTGATAAATGTAAGTTTGTGAGCTTGGAAAAGTATCATGGTGGTGCTGTAAGATTTGGTGATGACAAAGCTAGTGTAATTCGTGGTAGAGGATGCATTTCTCTTGATGGTAAGCATAATACTGATGATTTCCTTTATGTGGAAGGTTTGAAGCATAATCTCTTAAGAGTTGGACAAATGGTAGACAAGGGATACAATATTCAATTCAAGGATGGAAAGTGAAAAATATTGAGGAGTTCCGGAAATGTGATTGCTTCAGGTACAAAAAAAAGGTAATATATTTCACCAGAATGCTACTAGTAAAAGTTGTCTAATTGCTCAAGTTGATGAAAGTTGGTTGTGGCATAGGATAATTTGTCAAGTTAACTTTGACAATATTATGAAGATAAGTTCTACTCAGGTTGTAAGAGATCTTCCTAAGTTGATGAAACCTACTAATGACACATGCAAGAAATGTCAGTTAGGGAAGCAAACGAGAATTTCATTCTAGAGAAAACAACATTGTTCAAATGAATTGTTGGAGCTTGTGCATACTGATTTGTGTGGTCCTTCTAGAGTCAAAAGTTTACAAGGAGACATGTATTTCATGTTACTTATTGATGATTATTCTAGAATGATGTGGGTTACTTTCTTAAGGGTGAAATTTGAAGCTCTAGATAAGTTCAATATTTTTAAGGCTATGGTTGAGATAGAGACAGGTTTGAAGATTAAATGCATGAGATCAGATAGAGGTGGTGAATTCACTTCTGGTGAGTTTAATTCTTTTTGTGAAGAACATGGGATAAAGAGACAATAATCTACCTTGTGGACCCCTCAACAAAATGGAGTTATGGAAAGGAAGAACAAGACAATTCCAGATGTTGCTAGGACTATGATGCTGGAAGGAAATGTTCCTCATATCTATTATAAAGAAGTTGTGAGTATTGTTGTTTACACTCTCAACTAGGTACAAGTCAAAGGTGATATAGGTAAAACTCCTTTTGAGCTATGGTTTGGTGACAAGCCTACTATTAGGTACTTCAAACTATTTGGGAGTAAATTCTTTATCAGAAGAGATGAAGCTATAGGAAAGTTTGATGCTAGGAGTGATGAAGGAATCTTTCTTGGTTATTCTACAAAAAGAAAGGCCTACTGATGCTACAATAAGAGATTGGGGAAATTAGTTGAAAGTGCAAATTTCAAGGTTGATGAAGACATAGCTAGATCATCTAGAACCTATGGATATGATTCAGATGATCAGAATGATAGTTCAAGTAAAGGAAAGAAAGTTCAGACTTCAAATCAAGTTCAGATCATTTTGGTGAATTAGGAAAATTAAGAAGGAACTAGTGAAAGTGCAAAAGTGAGATCACAAGAGCCTGAAGTTCAAGAACATCCTAAGACTCCAAGGTATGAAAAAATAAATCATTTAGAAGATCATATCATAGGTGATAAGAACATAGGTGTTCAGACTAGGAGAAAAATTGTAGAAGAATGTTGTTTGATTTCAAAGACTGAACCTAATAGTGTGAATGAAGCATGCAAAGATGAACATTGGGTAGAGGCAATGAAAGAAGAACTACAATAAATTGAGAAGAATGATACATGGATTCTTGTTCCTAGACCTAAGGACAAAAATGTAATTGGAACTAAATGGGTCTTTAGAAAAAAATTGAATGAGCAACGAGAAGTTGTTAGAAATAGAGCAAGATTGGTGTGTAAAGGATATTCTTAGATGGAATGAATTGACTTTGAAGAAACCTTTGCCCCTGTTACTCTAGGATTGAAGTTGTGAGACTATTTCTTTCTTATGCTACTTACAAAAACCTCAAAGTTTATCAGATGGATGTCAAGTCAATATTTCTAAATGGTGAATTGGAAGAAGAGGTGTATATTGAGCAACCTGATGGATTTCAATTGACTAATTAGGGAGATATGGTTTGTCGGTTGAAGAAAGCACTGTATGGAATCAAGAAAGCCCCTAGAGCATGGTATGCTAGATTAGATAGGTATTTGTTGAAGCTTGGATTTAACAAAGGTACTGCTGATAGTAATTTGTATTTCAAGATTGATCATGATAAATATTTGATTGTTGAAGTATTTGTTGATGATATCATTTTTGGAGGAGATGATGGTTTGTGCATGGAGTTTTCTGATGAGATACAAAGTGAGTTTGAGATATATATGATTGGAGAGATGAAATTCTTTCTGGGATTGCAAATTACTCAGCTAGATAAAGGGATCTTTATATCTTAGTCCAAGTATGTGAAATAATTGCTAAAGAAGTTTGGTATGGAAGATTCAAAGCCAGTTGGTACACCTACGGTGACTAGATGCAAGTTGACTCAAGATGATGATTCCCCAAAAGGAAACCAAACTAGATACAGATTGATGATTGGTGGATTGCTCTATTTGACTCAAACTAGACCTGACATCATGAATACCATATGCATTGTTGTAAGATTTCAAGTTGATCCTAGGGAATCTCATGTAACTGTTGTGGAGAGGATTTTTAGATACTTGAAGGGGATAGTTGATTTTGGCCTATGGTATCCTAAAAATGATGGTCTTACTTTAAGTGCCTTTATTGATGTTGATTGGGTAGGAGATGTGAATGATAGAAAAATTACTAGTGGTGGTGCATTTTTTTAGGAAAGAAGTTGATTTCATGGTTAAATAAGAAGCAGAATGCCATTTCTTTATCTACTACAAAGGAAAAATGCATTGCTGCTACTAGCAATTATACTCAAGTATTGTGCATGAAGCAATTGTTGAAAGATATTAGAATTGTGTATGATGAGCCTATTGCTATATTTTGTGATAATTCAAGTGCAATTAACATTTCTAAGAATCTGGTGTTGCATTCAAAGACCAAGCATATATATATCAAGTTTCACTTTTTGAGAGAGAAGGTGAGTGAAAAGGAAGTCAGACTGGAGTATGTTCCTACTAAGGAACAGATTGTAGAAATCTTTACCAAGCCATTTCCTAAGGATACTTTTGAGTATCTCAGAGGGAAGTTAGGGGTGATTACCCCTCCTAATCAGAACTAAGATGCATCGACTTGCATCAGTCCATGCACTTCACAGTCATATCTTGATCCAGAGTGATGTTGAGGTGGCTCTTACTCAGGGGAAGTATTCAAATGTTTAGATATGTGGTTCAGAGCTTGTGTGTATCTTTGTGTATAAGAGTGAAATTGCACCCCATGTGCAAATGCCATTTTTTCCTTTATCCACCTTAGAAAAGCAAGTTCAGAGTCTTCATTCCACCTAAGCCCGTTGTGTGCATCCCTCTTGGTGCCTACTTTGAGCATGAATGGAGGTGTTTCTATTAGGGACACTTGCATAGTGTACAGATGTCTATGCACTGCACTTATGTCTCTAGCAAATTCCTACAGTTGAACCTATAGAGGCGTTATACTTCTCATTAGAGGTGAAGTTGTAACACCCCCTTCAGTCAATCGCCCTAAATATGGTCGTGTTTCTCCATCCTTTCTTCAAATTCATACCTTCAACATTCAATCCAACTATTCACCACATCAAGCATCGATTCTTCCACCATAATATCCACTTTTAAGCTCTCAAGCACTCACTTTCACTCACTCCAAGCATTCAAGAATTTCATTGCAACCAAAGCAACACTCCATCACTTCGATGGAGCAAGTTTGGGACCACACCATCATAGTAGAGGATCGAGTACTCTCATTTTCTCCCCCAAGAAGCCTTGAGTTTTCTTGGTCGAGGTGGTAAGCTTCCCTCTCCTCTCCTCTATCACTTGGTTGAGTAGCATAACATTGTTTTGTAGTGCTTCTTTTCTCTTTACTACTTTATTTCCTTTATCTCATTTCCTTGGCTGTCCATGGAGGTGGAAACACCTAAATGGGGGTCTGACTAAGGCATACCCCTATATATCCACCCAACATTTTCCCTTTCTTGTTGTGTGTAGGAGTACGTGCTCTTGGAGGGGTCAACTAGCAAACGAATTCCTTGGTGAGGTCCTTATTCTCTTTACTCTTGCATATTTGGTTTATAATATTCAAGAGTATTTTATTTATTTAATCACATCATTCTTTCCCTTTAGTTAGTCTGCTAGGTCATTAGCTAGTTTTGTTGGTTTGACCTCATCCTCACTGTTGTCTGGCTGTATGGATGAAAACACTTTTGAGATGCCAGTGTGACACACTAATGTCTAAAGACTACACTTCTATCCTAAGATAGAGAGCTTTTATGAGACATAGTGTTAGACCTAGAAACTAGCTTGCCTAGCCTCTTACTATATTCTAGGTCTGTAGAATAACTAAGAGGCCTCATGGTCCTCTTTATTCTCATCTCACATTCCCTTGCAATACACTTAGTTGAGGTAAGTTAGGGCAACATCTCACATCTTGGCCCTCTATGACCTAGGGTCTTGTACGTAGTGGTCCCCCTCTTTTATACTTTGTCATTGATGTCAAAGGGGGAGAAGAGTAATGTGAAAATTTGTAAATTATCTAGGGAGAAGAGTCATGTGGGGAGAAGAATCATGTGAAAAATTGAGGAGAAAACAGTTAAAACCTTAGGGGGAGAAAGTGCTAAGAGAAAGCTACATTGATGGTGTTTTGCACATCATGTGTTGCCATCAATGCCAAAGGGGGATATTTTTGGATGTTGTGTTTGTGTTGCTAATATGTGGTTGTCATTGATATCAACACTATTTGAATTAATGTCTTAGAAGTTGTATATGTCAAGGATATTGAGAAAATTATAATAAATAAGTTGTAGGTTGTCAGTGGTGAAGTGAAGTTTAGTTTGTTGGCTAGCTCAGTACATTGATGATAAGAGGTTGTGGATTAAAGGGCTTGTTTTCAAGTATATCTATTTTATCCACAACAAGTTTCAAAGATCTGCGTGAAGATTTGATCAAGTTATGAGTAGTTGTGTTTTCATAGTTTTTATGTTGCTTCAGTTGGTGTTCCTAAATGAAGATGATGTGATTCTAGTAAGTTCAGTTGTTGCAGATTCTTCTCTAGTGATCCTTAATGTTTTTGGATGTTTCTAGATTGTGCTCTATCTGTGTTGCACATCCACATTGATCGAGGTTCTCGTGACTGGTGATTTTCTCTTGCGTGTTCATCGTTTTCATGTTCATGATCAATAGGGTAATTGTAGCATGTTATGGATCTTCAAGGAATATTTTTTGAAGGTGGTTCATGTTTGAGGATTTTATTTTGGGTCTTCACTATGTTGTGGCCAACATTGGTCAATTCGCATTGAAAATTATTTATTGTTTTGGGCTGATAGTTTGCATATGTCTTATTATTTTTTTGAAGCCAACATGTAGCGATGTAATCTCTTGTTACAGATATATATAAGTAATTTATTATTCCATTTGAAGGTATGCATGTGTATGAGATGTGTGAATAATTTCCTAATCATTCAAAGGAAAAAGGAGAGTGTGAAGAATTGTTCATGTGATTAATCAGAAATGTAACTAGGCATTAGCAGATGCTATTTTCTCACTTCAATATCCTATAGATGCAATCCAAATGTTTCTGTAAGATAGTGTATATTCCTTTGGGTAGTAATCTTTGTTTTAATTGAGTAGTGAGCTCTAGGAAGTGCGCCTGAATGCATTTGCATTCCCCATTTTATTATTTTATACTTTTAATAGGGTATAATCTTGTAGACTAACCTCCACTATGGTTTCTCCCCTAATAGGGTTTCCACGTAAAAAAAATATTGGTGTTATATGTGTTTCTGATGTGTTGATGATCTATGCTTTCATGGTTATTAATCAAATCTAAGAATAAGGTTAATAAGTTTAATAAGTTTGAAATTCTATGACAACTGATTCACCTCCCCTCTCAATTGTCCTCTCTTGTGTTTCCAACAATTGGTATCAGAGCAGGTTCCTTTGAAGAAGTTTAACAACTTGAGGTGATCCATGATGATGACATATGAGAAGGATAGTCTGGGATTTGATGGAACAAATTATTCTTTGTGGAGGAGTCGAATGGAGAAATTTTTTGTAGCAACACAACAACAACGAAAAGCCCACTAAGAAGCCTTAGTAGCACAAAAATAACAAGCCCAACAAGCAACCTTAGTAGAAAAACAATGTAACAAAAATCACAACAACAAGCCCTAGTGGCACAACAAAAAGAAGCCCAAGAACAAGCCCTAGTGGCCTAAAAATTACACCAAGCAACCTTAGTAGCATAGAAACAATAGAAATCACAAGTATTCCTAGTGTCCCAACAACAACAAAAATCCCAACAGTATTCATAACAACAATAATTGCTTAGACAATAACAACAACGTTTGTACTATAACCCTCAACAAAACATCTTCAATATAAACATGTTAGAAACATATACACCTCCACCACCATCACCTTCACAATATCCTATGCCACCATACTCACCATGCAACACCTCATCATATCATAATCCCACATAGAATCCATCCACCATCCCATAATCTGAAACATATGTTCCTTCACCAAACCCATAAGACAATGTAGCATCACAACTTAAGGCATTAACACAAGAAGTGTAGGATATCTGGATGGGTAAAATTAAAAAACCCCATACACAACAAAACCTATGCCCATATCCATTCATTCAGAACATCACAATGGTACCTTTCCCTCCCAGTTTTGAGGTCCCCAAATTTGATAAATACAAAGGGAGAGGAAGTATTGTGGACCATGTGAAAGAGTTTAACATCATGTGTATGGAGGTCACCTATAATGAGTCTTATTTGATGCACCTCTTTCCATGAATCTTGACATACCCAACTATCAATTGGTTTTCTTAGTTTCCTCCACGTATCAAAACATTCCAAGAAATCACTGATAAATTCATAGATCATTTCTCCTTTAACCTTGACATGGACATCAGCCTAGAAGAGTTGTAGAACTGAAATAAAACAAAGGAGAATCATTCACCAATTTCTTACAAAGATGGAGGCAAATGGCCAGTAAGAGTAAGTGGCCCATTCTCAATGAACAAGTTGGAATTATCATAGAAAATGTTGATCCCAATCTATCCTTCTACTTGAAGATGCAATGCATTACAACTTATGATGAGCTTTTCCCTAGAGCCATTAACATTGAGAGAGATCTAATCTCATAGGGAAATACCCAATCATACAAAGACAACTTCCCATTGACTAGTTCAAAGGACAACCTCGTGTATGGGCTAAGAACAAGAATGTGACAGATGGTGGCATGGTAGATGTTAAGGTGGTCCTAAGTTCTTCTAGGCCAAACAACAATCAAATGACTAATTCTCAATCAACTATACAACAAACCACAACATCCTAAACAATCAAATCAATAATACTAAAATGCAAAAACAAAAATCCCCCACAAAAACAACTTTCTAAAATGCAAATACAAACAATTGTCAAAACCAAATGAAACTATCATGAAGAAATTGGTAGAGTCAAACTTGATAATTCTTCCCAATTTCCAAAACTACTTAGAACCACATGATAAACAACCCTGGTACAATGAAAAAGATATTTGTGATTTTCACAAAATCAAAGGACACAAAACATGAAATTGTATGAAATGAAAGAATGTTATCCAAGATCTTATTGAGAATGGAGACATATCTTTTGAAGTACCAATTGGTAACCAAGATCTTAAGATATACAAGAACCCTATGCCGGATCACAACAAAGGGAATGAAAGTGGAAAAGGGAAGACTTACAATAATGTGCAACATGTATATTCCAATGTAGTCACCTCCTATGACAATGCCTTTGTTGGATGTTGTGGTTGTGTTGCTGATATGTGGTTGGCATTGATATCAACACTATTGGCATTAATGTCATAGAAGTTGTATATGTCAAGGATATTTAGAAAATTGTAATGAATAAGTTGCAGGTTGTCAATGGTGAAGTGAAGTTCAGTCTATTGGCAAGCTCAGTACATTTATGATAAGAGGTTGTGGATTAAAGTATTTTTTTTTTTAGTATATCTAGTTTATCCACATCAAGTTTCAGAGATCCACTTGAAATTTGATTGAGTTATGAGTAGTTGTGTTCTTATAGTTTTTTTGTTGCTTCAGTTGGTGTTCCTGAATGAAGATGATGTGATTATAGTAAGTTTATTTGTTGTGGATGCTTCTCTGGTGATACTCAATGTTTGTGTATGTTTCTAGATCATGCTCTATCTTTGTTGCACATCTGATTGTTCTAGGTGCTCATGATTGGTGATTTTCTTTTGCGTGTTAATTTTTTTCATGTTCATGGCCATAGGGTAATTGTAGCGTGCTGTGGATCTTCAAGGAATAATTTTTGAAGGTGGTTCATTTTTGAGGATTTTATTTTGGGTCTTCACTATGTTGTGGCTGACATTGGTCGATACACATTGAAAATTATTTATTGTTCTGGGCCGACAGTTTGCATATGTCTTATTATTTTGTTGAGGTCAACATGTAGTGATGTAATCTCTTGTTGTGGATATATATAAGCAATTGATTATTCCATTTGAAGGCATGTGTGTATGAAATTTGCGAATAATGTTCTAATCATTTGAAGGAAAAAGAAGAGTGCGAAGAAGAGTGAGCAAAGTGTGAAGAAGTGTTCTTGTGCTTAACTAGAACTATAATCAGGCATTAGCAGATGCTATTTTCTTAGTTCAAAATCCCCTGGATGTAATCCGAATGTTTCTTTAAGATAGTGTGTCTTCCTTTCGGAAGTAAGCCTTGTTGTAATTGAGTGGTGAGCTCTAGGCAGTGTGCCTATATGCATGTGCATTCCCCATTTTATTCTTTCATACTTTTAACAAGGTATATTCTTGTGGACTAACCTCCACCATGGTTTTTCCACTAACAAGGTTTCCACATAAAAAAATATTGGTGTTATATGTGTTTCTAATATTTTGATGATCTATGCTTTCATGTTTATTAATCAGATTTGAGAATAAGGTTAATAAGTTTAATAAGTTTGAAATTTTGTGACAACTGATTCACCCCCCTCTCAGTTGTCTGCCCTTGTGTTTCCAACAGTCTTCATCATTTATCACCATCAAAGGGCCTAGTATAGATTGTGGAGTTACTACACGATGTGGCAAGGTCACCATCTAAGGAGTTTCATCTTAAACTAGGGTGCAACCTACATTTCCTACATCAAACCCTGGAAAATGTAGTCTCCTAGACTAGCTTAAGAAGACTCTCACATAGATCTTGATCTTGGAACTATTGAGGCTATCCCCTCACACATACGAAAATATTAGAGAAATATTTATCCACATCATCCATCCTTGAGGATATAGATACATAATAGTTTCAAGCTATGGTAGGACATATCACTATCCCTCATCTTCTCACCTTCTCAGAACAAGATCTACCATCACAACCATCTCATAAACATGCTTTACACCTCGAGGTTATTGTTCATAAGAACAAGGTTAAAAGAGTCTTAGTAGATGGAGGTTCTATTCTAAACATTTTAACCCTTCATTTGGTCAAGAAATTGGGTTATTCAGAGAATGGTATAGAGAAAACAAAGAGTACAACCATAATGGAATATGATGATCAAGATCAGGTATTGTAAGGCATCATCACTATTTACCCATCCAAGTGGGACCTATCATTGCTGAGACTAAATTCCAAGTGTTAGACCTTGATCTCCCCTACAACATCTTGCTTGGCCAACCATGGATCTATGACCTAGAAGTTGTAGCTTCAACCTATCACCAATGTGTAAAGTTTCGTTTTGAGTGCATATAAGTTACTATCCATGGAGATCCTAAGCCCTTTTACTACTACAAGAATCTTGAGGCTAAGGTTTATAAAATACCCTAAATCCATAAAAATGATGAAGGGCCTACACCCTACTCCTCATTTCTTGACCCATCATACCTTGCATCCACCTCAAAAACAAAAACACTTATTGTGTATATATTGCTAACATCAAAGCAATGATCTAGGATGATGGTTGTGGAAATTATAAACTACAAAAAGACACTTTTGTGTTGGGAGAATTACCTCTTTCTCCTAAATCTCATGGGAAATCCACACCTATCAACAAAGTGGCTGAAACCTTAAAAATGACAGCTACCACCTTCACCAAGTGGGTGAATTTGAACAAAGAAGATGTCAATGAGGAAGATTTATCTAAACTCCTCTATCAAGATGACTGACATGTGCCCATTCTTCCCATGGAATATGACAATAAAGGCTTACAACTAATGAAGGGATGGGGGTACCACAATAATGAGAAACTAGGAAAAAATGACAATGATTTTCTAGAGCCCATCGTTCCTAAGAGACGTCCAAAGAATCTTAGTCTAGGATTTATTACTACCAAGGTTACCCTTATTTGAAAAGGTACTTCTACTAAATGTGTTGAGGCTTGCTCTTGGTTACCAACATCATGTGATACTACCCTAGATGGCTTCCCCCTTGACGTTTTTTGACCTATTTGAGAATAACTATCTTCATGATATCCACAACATATTTCACCCCAAATGACCAAACCATTGAAATAAGACTAGTATACCCACATCTCATTGACTGGGACCAACGAGGACCACCAATTCTAGATTTATTTGAAAATGATGAAGCAATCTCATAATTCATGGGTCTTTATGACAAATTACCATGGGAAGATCACAAATCTAGTTTTGATATAGAGCTAGACACATAGGCATACTACAAAGAGACGATTGAATCCTTCAGTCACAAAATTGAAAACATGCAAATGACATGCAGATCTTTGAGTGAAAACCACACTGTACTCTTTGGTCCTAAAATAGTAAAATAAAAGACATATCTGAGGGTGAAAACCTCTCTGAGGCACCAAAGGATCAGGGATTCAATCTCCCCCTTAGTGCAATGCATCCAAAAAAGTTGACATTATTAGTAGAAAAGGCCACCCCTGTGAATGTGTGAATGAAAGAGGCAACAAAGATAACTTTCTATGTTGAATCCTTGTTAGATGAAGAATAGAAAAACCTAGTAGCGTTCTTGAAAGAGTGAAGAGCCAAATTTGTATGGTCATACATAGATATGCCAAGGTTTGATCCAAAAGTGGTTGTGCATCATTTAGCAATTTATCCTGAAGCCAAACCAGTGAAGAAAAAATTGAGAAAGATGAACCCTCAAATAGCACTCTTGGTGAAACTTGAGTTACAAAAGCTTCTTGAAGTTGATCGATTGACTATCCTAAGTGGTTTTCCAACTTGGTACCAGTCTCCAAACCCACTGGGGGCATCATAATATACATAGAGTTTAGAGACTTGAACAAAGTATATTTGAAGGATGATTTCCCTCTTCCTAACATTGACATCATTGTTGATTTAACAACTAGACATGAAATGCTATCACTCATGGGAATTTTGCAGGCTATAATCAAATCATGATCACCAAGGAGGATCAACACAAAACTAATTTCACTTGTCCATGGGAAACATATTTTTGGAACATGATACCATTTGGGCTAAAGAACATAGGAGCGATGTATCAAAGAGTAATGACCCTCATCTTTCATGATATGATCCACAAAATAGCCAAAGAATATGTGAATGATATCTTGGCCAAATAAAAGAAAAGGAGTGAGCACATAAAGGTATTGGGACCCATATTCAACAAAATTGAAGAGAATAAGGTACATTTAAACCTAAAAAAGTGTGTCTTTGGGGACACATTAGGGAAACTTCTTGGCTACATCATATTAGAAAGAGTGATAGAAATTGATCTAGCAAAAGTGAAAGCCATCCTAGACATAGAACCACCACAAACATTGAAGTAGATGAGAGGGTTACAAGGAAGGTTGCATTCCATCAAAAGGTTCAAAGCATAATTATCCAATAAAATACAACCTTTCTCACATCTTCTCCATAAAGGAATAATGTACAAGCAAGATGAGAATTGTGATAAAACCTTCTAGGAGATCAAGGACTACCTATTGATGCCTCTAGTTCCCATGCCACTAATACCAAAAAAACCATTGATCGTATATATTTTGGCAACCTTAGTAGCACTAGATGCTCTTCTGGTACAACATGATGAAAACAAAAAGGAAAGAGCCATCTATTACATCAACAAGACCTTGGTAGGCTATGAAATGAATTACTCATCCATTGAGAAAGCATGCTTAGTGGTGTTTTTTGCTTCACAAAAGTTTAGAAATTACATTTTGTTGCATCAAATCAAGCTTATCGCAAATATTGACACATTGAAATACTTGTTATCCAAAGCAACTCTCACTGGGAGAATGACCAAATGGGTAATGATCTTGACTAAATTTGACATAGAGTACATAGAGCACAAGGAAATCAAAGGACAAGTGATTGAAAAACAATTGGAAGAAGAACCTATCTATGTACAGAACCCTTTGATATCTAAATTTCCTAATGAGTAAGTGTTCCTTGTTAATACCAAAGATCAATGGAAAATTTAATTTGATGGATCATTTACCTAACATGGATCAGGGCTAGGTATTCCTTTTATCACCCCTCAAGGTGATTACATTCCAAAGTCATACCAATTATCATTTCCATGTACTAACAACATTGCAGAGTATGAATCCCTAATAATGGGTTTAAGGATAACATTCCAATGGAAAATACAAGAGTTAAAATTCTATGAGGACTCACAGATAGTCATCAACCAAGTCAATGATGACTATCAAACTAAGGATGATAAACTCACTTCTTACAAGAAAATGGTAGAAAATATTAAGGACCTTTTCATTGACATAACTTTTGAGCATATTCCTCAAATGAATAACTGAGCAACAAATGTTATGGAAACAATTAGATCATTGTTAGATATGCCACACAACATCCTTCAATACTAATTCTTGGTAGAACAACTTCTCATGCCAACTTTCAAAATCCCAGAATTTGAATTTTTGTGTGTAATCATTAGTCCTAGTTCCCCATGATATCATGATATATTCACTTACCTTAGTAGAGGAACCCTCCCATCCAATATCATCCCCAACCTTAAAAAATACCTTTGTTAAAAAGGAATCCTGATTCGTTATCCTGGGTGATACCCTTTATCGTACAAGCATCGAAGGGACATTACTAGTTATGATGTCTCAACCAAGAGGAAGCCTTGACCACCTTAGGAGAAGTACATGATGACATATGTGGTTACCATTCCAATGGTATGAATTTAGCTAAGAAACTATTGAGGATGGGGTACTACTAGCCAACTGTGAAAAGAGAAGCCCATCAGTATGTGCAAAAGTGTGTCTAGTGTCAAAAACCTGGAGATCATATTCATGCTCTAGCTTAGGAGTTACAACTAATGGTCACACCTTGGTATTTCTCATAGTGGAGGCCTGACCTCATAGGAAAGATTACTCCAACCTCATCTAATGGACACTAGCTCATCATAATGGCAACAAAGTACTTTATGAAGTGGGTAGAAGCCATTCCTATGACCTACATAAAGGGGAAGCAAATATCTAAGTTTATCCTAAATTATCTTATCTGTCATTATGGTGTTTGGAAATCCCTTATCTCCGATAATGAAACACCCTTCAAGAATTAGGATGTGAAATATCTATGTCAAATATTCAACATCCAACATTGATTCTCTACCCCTTACTATCCCCAAGGTAATGGTCAAGCTGAGGCTACAAACAAGACCATTCTGAAAAATACTAAAGACAATAGTCAATGAAGTTGGCCATGACTGGAATTTATAGTTAAATCTCATCCTCTGGGTCTATCAAACCAATATCCATACACCTACAGGTGCAACCTTGTTCTCCTTGTTCTACAAGTTAGAAGTCATCTTACCTTTCAAGGTGAAGCTTCCTTCACTATGAGTATCACTACAAAATCTGATCACTAATGAAGAGTACAAAATATCTCA
Organism: Sequoia sempervirens; assembly: GCA_007258455.2. Taxonomy (NCBI): domain Eukaryota; kingdom Viridiplantae; phylum Streptophyta; class Pinopsida; order Cupressales; family Cupressaceae; genus Sequoia; species Sequoia sempervirens. The sequence continues at coordinate 193,505,195 of VDFB02373365.1, read as the reverse complement.
GCTAAATGAGTTAGAATTCTTGAATGAGCATTTTCTTTACACTCTTAATCACTTGCAAGTATATCAAAACCGACTAAAATGGAGCTATAACAAGAAGATCAAGATTCAATCTTTCCAGGTATGGGATCTTGTTCTCAAGAAAAATCAAAAAAATCTTCCAGATCAAGATAGTAAAGGAAGGTTTGAACCTAACTGGTTAGGTACATTTGTCATCACAACAAGCTATGGATCAATAGCATACCAATTATCAATGCTTGAAGGTGAACCCTTGTAGGAAGCAACCAATAGTCTGCATCTTAAAAAAAATTATGCCTAGGCGTAAAGGGTGTAAATATGAAAATACAAAATAATTAAAAAATTATCAAAAATCCAAAAAAATAAGAAAAAGGATTGAAACAGTACAGAAAAAAATTATCCTCTAGTGAAAACCACCTCAGTGGCACTTTGAGCAAGTATCTTGGTGAAAACTTGGAAAATAAGTGCCTTGCATAAATAAAGCCCCTCCATCCATCTTTGGCTCTTTATCCTATCATTATTTGCATCACATTCACCCGTTGCATCATTCATCCTATTTATTCCATCACCCATCTATGTCTGGGTCATAGCTTGATATTGTGTATCATCTTCCCCTTAGTACTACTTGATGCATTCGAAAGGTCAACTTTTCCTACTTATGTTGAGGTAGTCTATCACATCACATTGGGGGAAATTTGTTATGGATTAGATTGGTTTCTTATATATCTTAAGTTTATTTGAAATCTCATCAAAAATCCTAAAAAGATTCGTATAACATTTATCAAAAATCCAAAAACATTCAAAAAGTTGTAAATCCAAAATCCAAAACATATCAAAATCCCTAAAAAGGTCAAAACAACTAAACCCAAAAGAAAAACCATGTTGAACTATGTTGTCTTTGAGCTTGAACATAGGCAAGGCCATCATTGATGTGCCCCTAAGACACTTTTGGTTAGTAGTCCACCATAATAAACTAAAAATTCATCAACTATTCATATCTCATCAACAATAAGTCAAGTCAATCAAACTATGTGGTCTCTATGTGTATAACATAGACAAGGCACATCTTTGATAAGCCCCTAAGGCCCCTAAGATAGTCTTTTAGGTTAGGTTCTTGGTCATAACTTAGAAAACCCCAAAAAAATTGAAAACATAGAAAATCCCAAAATATTTGAAAACTTAGAAAACCCAAAACATTTGAAAGTTTTGAAAACCCCAAAAAATTAAAATTGAAAACCCAAACATTTGAAAACTTAGAGAAAACCCAAAACATTTTAAAACTTAGAAAGACAAAAACATTTGAAAACTTCGAAAACCCCCAAAATATTTGAAATTTGAAAAACCTAAATAGCGTCAAATAATAAAAAAACCAAAACATTCACATAAACTTTCAAAAATATCAAAAATAGCCTCAAAACATTTTCAAAACACCAAAAAAATTGAAATATTCTAGAAAACCCAAAACCATCCATCTCATCTCACTTTCACCCACAATAAACCTTCATCCATGATAAATCAATCATCATCTTCAACATTTGGTAAAACAAATCAAAAACAAGTATCACAAGTTATAAAGTGAGAACCTCAGTGTCAAAATCTAAATTCTAGATCATAGGTAAACAAGTCAGTGGATTTTTTATCAACAACCTATCACACACTTAGCATTACTCAAAACATCTGATAAAATGTCCTAGGATGTATCCTTCTAACAATGGTCCATCAAAATTAGACATCACCTTAGCTACGTTAAATTGGAAAGAGATATAGATAATACTGACTATTTGTCTTTGATCTTTTCTTATGATTTATCTTATTGACCCATTCTAAGGACCTCTTGATGATGTCTCAATGATTTAGAGAGAAAGGAATGGAGCATTGATCATTATCTTTTATTTGCTAGGCCTGTGGGAATTCTTGTAAAATAATCTTGGCGCATACTTGCTTAGTTTTTTGTAGGGAGATTCTTTGGAGTAGATTGTTGACTATTGTGTATGCTTTGGTCTAATATATTCTAAACTTGTAAGCTACATTATAATGAAGTTTATGTATGTCAAGGTGTGAATAAGAACTATCCTATCTATTTTTAGATTCCATTACACTTGATACAACACTGTTTTGGTTATCAATACCATGATGCATCTTTTCTACGTGTTATATCAAACATAAGGAATGATAGAAAATCCCAATCCGAAGATATGAGAAAAATCATCCGTCTCATCACCCTATCTAGTAAAGTCTCAATGGATCATGGACTTGTTCGAATTTTGAATCAATCTCAAAATTGATGGTCAATTCATTTTATTCTTCTATCTTTTTTCCATGCTAACCTAGTATCATGACAGTCAACAAAACATCATCATCCATCCATCCTGCATTCTCAAATCGTCAATATGCATACATCGTGCATCATCACCAACATATCATAATATAATAAAATATAATCTACTCCATCACTATTATCATTTAAATCATTTCAAATAACATAGAGTTGTTATTCTAAGAATCTTAATCCATATCAAATATCATAAAAATATCCTATTAATAAGCATACTTTGCATTATCATATCATAACCATGAATATTTGCATCATTCATAAATACATCCATATGCATACATGCATCATGACATCATAGATCACATGAGAAAAGTACACAAAAACAAATGCATCCATCTATACATCCTGCATAAGAATATCATATCAACTGCATATCCTAACATGTCATAACATCCATCCCATAATATATCATACAAAGATACTGAAAAAAAAGATAACACATCCATTGCATTGCATCCATCTTAAAAAAATATCATAAATGTTACATCATCACATATCACATAAACATAAATTAAAGAAGTGCATCCATCACATTGCATCCATACATAATCATAACACATAAATATAACATCACATCATATCATATGCATCCATATATCCATCACACATGAAATAAAAGAACATCACATCATGAGTCTAGATAATCTTATATATATATCAAAAATTGACTTTCATGGTACAATATCTAGATTAGTGCGTATGAATATCAATAAAAATTAAAATATACACGAGGCTATAAAAATGAGCCTATGAATGTGTATTTGTATAAATAAACAAGAAAGTAACCAAAAAGTGTTTATGATATGTCTAGCCTCGGTGGCTACTTGACTCCCTAGGCTATCTAACCGAAGGGTAATCCTCATCCCTAGGAGGTGCCCCACTCCTCTAAGAGAAGTCAAGCTACCACATCTCTCTAGGAATGTCTCTATGGTAGTGCATTCAAAAATATGCAACCTCTATGACTATCTCTCTATAGCGTGCTCAAATCATCCATCCTTGAGATGCCATTGTGATGGCTTCAAGCTGCTGCCTACACCTAATCTCTTGGGCTACCTGTAGATCCAGTTGTTGTCACAACTAGACCTCCCTATCCTGCTCTACAGTCATCGCTTGTAGCTACTGCCGCAAGTACTATCTCTTAACCATAAGGTAAACAATCTACCCATCTCGTGGATCTGGCTGTAGAGGTGGTGGAGGAGGAAGTAGTGCCCTTGGAACTTGTCTATCTTGTTCGCCATCCTATTAGCCATCCTGATACCCTATGCCCTAGTGACCTTGATCCTGCTACTACTACTAATGCTCATTCCTTGGCACGAGTGCCCTATCTTGCTCTAGTTGCTGCTTCCCTCTACCTCTACCCCCATATCTACCTCCATCTTAGCCTCTACCTCTACCTTTGCCTCTACCTCTGTCAAGTGCATGGGTGGCCTGAACCATGCATCATATCTAAGGGTAGTCCTAGCATCTAGTAAACCTTGATTATATGCTTAAGGCTGGGGGACTAGCTATTATAATTCATTGATTGCCACTACAGTGTCAATATGGGCTCCCCACTAGACCTCTCTCTAAAATCTTGCGAAGACTATTGTATAATCATTGAGAAGTACATCCTATACCTCCATGAACTATGTAGGTATGTGGTCTGGGATATACCGCTCTATCACGGTGTGCTCCCACCCCTACATATAGTGAGTCTATCGAGGAAAGTACAATTGCTAGTGGTTATTGTACCATGCAAGAACCTATAGCCATGACCTCCATCTGAACATGTTCATGTCATCAATGACACGACACTAGTAGGGTAGACCTGTTAGGCTAGTGTGTTGTAATGTTATGAGGACCCTGTATCTAAATAGAATGGGCTTGTCCTCATGAATACCTACCAAAACAACCAAAGGTATCAGCATGGCAATGTGCTTGTATGCCCAAATATGAAGCAATGAAACACCTTCTTCAATGCCCCTGCCCTCACAATAAACATCCTGATGCATGTCATGATACAAAGAAGTAGAACAAATGCCCATGATACATAGTGGTCCATCTAATCATCTCGTGACATGCTACCCCACAACCTAGACTAAAAAATTTTCCCTATCGGTTGAGGGAAATCACTCCAACAATGAGTGCAGTGGAAAAAAATATAAATATGGGAACTCATGCTATGTAAAGGTCCAAATCTATTTGCGAATTGACCAAAATGATTTTGTCAGTCAACAATAGTGAGAAACAAGCATATTTCTTTGCATTTGTTTCATAGATAACACACTCCCCATGAATGGGAAGCTACATGATCTGACACACATCCTCGAGTGTGATGGTGGCATCACTTGTGGGTAAGTGGAAAGAAGAGGTCTCACTGTGCCACATCTTAATGAGCACTGTCATCATAGTCAAGTGGGTTTGGACCTCAGGAAAGAAAGTGATGAAACCTAATCCCAACATCCCCAGCCACTCCACCTCCAAGTCATCAAAATATTGGGCTGCTACCAAAATATCATAATAGTGCTCTCACAAAATCAATGGTGTCAGATCCTCCTACACACATCACACACACAATGTCAATTTTCTTAAAATTTAGAAAACTGATCAAAATTAGAAGGACCGCATCCAAAAACATCAATTGCATCATTGAAATCAATAGTGTCTCTATTTTAGGGGTGTGTCGTATAAATTTTGGTGGCGCATCACCAATTTGGGAATGCATGTCATAATACTCAATTACAAATCAACATTTGCACATGTCACTATAGCTAAAAATCATGGTGTGTTACTATTTGCAATGTGTGTTGCCCACCTCTTTTAAGTGTTGCTAAACCTTAAAATCCTATGCATCACTATTTTACAATTGTGACCCCCTAATCAATTGCATCGCCAAAATGAAAAACCTTGATGTGCCACTATTTTACTATGCACTAAAATGAAAAACCAAGGACAATTTTGAGTCACATACCCCTGCTCCTGCATTTGCTTGGCTTTGGTACTCTTGAACTCACTCATAAAGGTGAAGTGGAAGCACACAATGAGCCATCTCACCAAGGTGTCAGAGCTCCAAATGTACAAAATTACTAAAGGTTGAATGCACAAATGAATTGGAAGTGCAACTTTTTCACCTATTTAAGCCAAAAAATTAGGGGTTTTTTCTCTAATTTGCACCAAAAGCTAGAGTTTTGATCTGTTTTACATATTTCCATGCTTTGCGACCTATTTTGTGTTGTTTTTTTCATTTTTAAGGCCATTTTTTGCATCTCGGGGCATGTTTCGGCACCTAAACCTATATTTTAGCTTTGTCGAGAGATCAACCCAAAATTCAAAAAAAAATCCCGATCTCTCGAGGGGATAGGGAACTAGCTTACTCCTGCTAGGGTAACAATGGGGCATCTAATTTTTTTTTTTTTTTTTTTTGGAGCTAAGCAGTAATGTTAATCTAAAAAGTGTCAATCTTTAAACCAACATAATAGGGTACCTCGCTTCAAAGAGGGGAAAAATGTAAACAATTAAAAATGTCCTAAATGATATCACACACTTGAATCTAATATACTAACATCATTTCATCCTAAAACCCATCCTCTTTTGGATTAATTGATTAAATTAGCCTAGCTATTTAATTAATGGCATCATTTCTATTTATTAATCTGATTAATCTAATTAGGTTAATTCCTACCCCTTTCATGCTAACCTTTCATCATGTTAAATTGGATAAATAAAAATGTTTAATTTAACACCCTAAGTCCTCTCATTTAATTCAATAATCTTAATTACTTAATTGTCATTTTGAACCCTTTTTCATTAAATAAAGTAATTATTTAATGGATATCATAAATTCTTGTAATTTTCATAATTGAAACTTTGTTTTAATTATCAAATTACTAATTAATTCCAACTCTCCCACTTGCAAGGGAATATTCCTCCTTTGCACATTCCTCCAAAAGGGGATATTCTCATGAAATATTCCTTCCCCTTTGCACATTAAAATTTGGTTTTAATTAACTAAATGCTAATTTTCCTCATCCATGAGAATATTCTTTGAGAATATTCTCCCTCCACTCATTTGAAAAAGGGAATATTCTTCATTGTAAAAAACTTTCAACAAGCTTCTTGAGTAAGTTTTGAAAGTATGCTTCTTTGCATGATTATGAGCCCTTGATTAAAAATCAACTTGAATTTTAAACCCCATGATCCATGCCTCCATTTTCCTTCCATCCTGACCATTGATGGGTTCTTTCAATCTTGACCATTGGTTCCTTTTTTCCTATTCTATAAATAGGCCATGCATCTATTGAATAGGGATACATCTTTTAATAGTAAACTTATGCTATTAAAATCACTCCCACTTGCATCCATATTTAGCATTTTAGTTTAAAATCTTGATCATAGTAGCTTATCATCTCAAAGATGAAATTGTTTTGTTGTGGAAGATTCTATGCTTGGGAGATAGAACAAAAAAACTCCAACACTCTCATTCAAGGATAACCCTAGAAATCTCAATGCAAAGGTGAAAGAGATCTTGCTATAGGGTTGTCCTAGGATCTGATTTTAAACTAATGAGGGGTTCATCACATAGCTAATACTTGGAAAGAAAAATTAAATGCAAGTAGTAATGCTAAAACCTAATGCAATGTAATCATTCACTAAATGACCTAGAAGAGCATGTAAAATAGAATAAAAAACTATGAGATGGAATCTGTGCACCTAGGAATCTAGAGATGAATGAATGGAGGTCTGAAATGCTAGAAATTATGATTTTAAGGCTGATTGGAACTCATACACTAGACTTGGTGCAGCAGTCTCAGATTTGGGTTTTTGTGTAGAAACTAGAATTTGGCAAATGAGTGTCTAAAACTGCAAAAACCTGAAAAATTGACCTAAATTAGAACTCATACGCTATAACTAGTGTATCATTCTAGTTAGGGTTTTTAGGAGCTTCAAAGTTTGATCTTGCTCTTCTCTGTCTACTTTGTCCTTCCTAATTGATTTCCAGATCTAAATCTCTAATTTGCAACATGTAGGTGTTCTCTAAGGGTGTTTAATGCAAGGTGACAACTTTGAACACTTTGACAAATTTTCTCCAAGCTTGCTCTTCAATGTTATTTAACCTAGATTCACAAATCACAAACTAAAGAGAGGGTAAAATGTTGTTTTGTTAGTAGAAATGGGTTTTCCTTGGTCAAAACTTGTTTTGGTAATCAAACCTTGAAATGAAATGAAATAGGAATGGAGAATGAACGAACAAATAACCAATGTTACAACTCACTAAACTCTAGCAATAAGGAGTTGTAAACATGTATGAGGTGGCTCCAATGGATGTAGATCTTGACTCTTTCTTGAATAGGATAAATCTTAAATGAAATGCTAGCTTGAATCATGAAACCCTACATCACAATTGTTAGCTCAAAAACAAACATAATGCATGATGACTTTGACATGGTGCTTGATGCTTGAATAATGCTCTAGAATGCTTAATAATATGGTCTTGAAAACTCTTGAATTCTCTTGTGATGTATTGTAAACTCTTGAATGTTTCATTGATCTCAAATTTGCTATTATGAATGCTCTCAGAAAAGTTTTAGGTGAAAATGAGCGAAATAACCTTCTATTTATACTTAATTATGACAAATTCCTCAAAATTACACAACACTACATGCTGACATTAGATCTAGGAGAATAAAATCCCACCAGAAATTTGAATTAATTTTGATTTTGGGCAACATGGGACTCATATGCCAGTAGTGGCATATGAGTTCCATTAGGCCTAATTTATGGGACAAAATTCAAAAATTCTTAGAAAGGTGTGAAACCAGGATCGAGACCCAAAAAACTAGGTGGGACTCATACACCCAAGGTGGCGTGTGAGTCCCAGATCACTAAATTTGGGCCATACAACCTAAAAACACCTGAATTATTATTGGATGATGATCTATGCTAGTATTATCCTCAAAAACATACATTAATTAAGGCTTGTGGATGAAAATAAGTCCAATTAAAGCATAAAGAAGCCCAATTATTAAATAAAACCCTAGAAAATTATGAAATTGTGTTACAACACTTTACAACACTCTAAAAAAGGCATCATTAAGGTACATTTTGGTTAAAAATAGGTTCATTAGACTCAATTAATTAATAAAATCTTAGAAAAGTGTGATTTAGTGTGTTACAACACTTTACAACACCTTAGCAAGGTACAATTTAGGTTCATTCAGTTCATATTACAACACTAAATCAAGGAAACATTTATGCTTAATTCAGTGAGGAGGACCTAAACAAGTGTGAAAATGTCCTGAACGACATTTAGCCTCCACTTTAGTGAGAGGATGAATTTGCTTCAAACTCCCACTAAAGTAGACCAACATGCCTCAAGAGGGGTCCAAATGCACCAATGCTAGCAAGATAGGATGATAATGATTAAGAGGGGTGATCAAGCCCCATGGATAAATATCCCATGAAAAACCGACATAGGAACAAAAGAATACACATGAAAAGGATATAAAGAGCATCATAAAGGTACAAGCATACACTTCCAAAGATAAAGAGAAAGGAAAAACAAAAGGAAAGAAGGATCAATATCTGGCTGTTTGTCTATCACGATGTGGATTAGATCTAGGCTTTTTCTCCAAAAAATGCACGGTCACTCTGAGCCAATGGAACTTCAGGTTGTCTACTGGGTGAGTAATCTAGAGAGGTGAGCCACATATACACATGGACAGTATGATCTCACACTCACACCTAAGTAGCTATAGAAAATTCATTCCTCCATTGGGCTTCCTATCAAACCATACCAAAGTTATACCTTCTGATAACTTTGATAAGGCACCACACAAAAATGATCTTTGAGCTTCATGAGACAAGCAAAAATTCTCATGAAAAATGAACTTCAAGCTTCATGTGGCAAGAAAAAATTCATATGCTTTGAGTTCATGAACAAACAAGATGGTTCCACAGGAATGCAAGATGCAAGGTCACCATATAATGAAAAATACAAATGCAACAACAAAGAATGTTCAAAGGATTTTTTTTAGTTCATGTGAGGTCTTTGACTTAGGGGAAATTGCGCCTAATATCTCCAAGAGAGGACCAATCAAAGAATAAAAGATGCACTAGTTATGGGATGTAGTGTGTTGCATCAAGCTACTAAGAGGAATATAATATGCTAAGAGAGATCATACATGACATTCAAAAATCATTTTACAAAAGAATTACATTGTGGTGCCTTATCAAAGTTGCTAGGAGGATAACATCAATGTGGTATGGGAGGCTAATATGATTCTCTCATTTTCCACCTCATTGGGATAACTCACCTAGTGGAAAGCTTGAGGTTCCAGTACCCTAGAGTGAGAATAAGAATATTTTGGAAAACTCATCTAGTGGACAGACTGAGGTTCCACTAACCCAAAGTGAGCAACACATGATATGGACAAACATCCCCATTTCACATTGCATTGGAACGGTTGTGTTTGACCCTTTGTTTTTATTTATCTTTCTTGGCCTTTGACAGGGTATGATTATGTATCTTTGTCATTGTTGCATACTTAAGTGTCTTGAATATCTACTTTAGTGTGCATTTGTCATGGGGAAAAAATCTCACTAAAGTGGGGGAAAAGTTTAGTAATGTAGGGTGAAGCCATAATAGTGGTTTACAATTTGATGGAGGAAGGAAAATTGAGAAAAAATGACCCCATGGCAAAAAAATTGGTTTTAGGAGTTCGCATGAACCTACATGTTCGACCGAACCATAAAGGGGTTCGACTGAACTAGGGTTCGAGCGAACCCATTAACTATTGGGCCCACATTTCCCGCCCCAAAAATAAAGGAAAAATGTATATTAGTGGGGTTTCAAATGAACTAGGGTTTGAATGAACCCTGGTTTGCTAGAAGCCTTAAGGGTTCGCTAGAACCCCCTGGTTCTAGCGAACCCCCTTTTTCCCTAATTTTTTAATTTATTCACACAAAAAACCTAAAATTTTATGCTTTCAAGCTCTGGTTGAGGATGAAAATGGGGGAATATTTAGAAACCAAACTTGGAATCGAGTAGCCTTCAGAATGAGCTATCCAATGAATATAATTTTAGTATGTTTTGGTTTTATTATCTATCTATTTTTTAAGTTTTATTAAATATAGGTTTTTCATCGAAAACAAAACTCTTTGTTCTGCACAAGTGGAAAAATAGAAGATTATAAAAATAAAAAATTTAAAAATATGAGTGCACCAGATATTGAAGTCCTTGATCCAATAAAAAAAAAAAGAGAATTTTTTTGATACATACAGTAAAAGTTATGGGTTATACGGTCGCACTATGTCTGAATTATCATTTGATTGACTACAAAACTTGATTAAAGAAAAAATATTTAGTAAAAAACTATCTAACCAAGTGGAAGCACTAGATATCGGAGTTAGAAATCTAAATTTGAAAGAATTTGAATTTTATCCTTCATGGAAAAAAAGTTATGCATTATACGGTGTATGTCACTTTTAAAAAATGCTATTTTTTGAAAAAAAACCAATTTTGTGGGAGATGGAAAAAGAAGTGCAATCTGATTCCAAAAAAAATTGAAAAAAATATTTTTAGAATCTACAAACAAAATATGACAAGACTCTAGTTTTCATCATCTTCAAATTCCTTACGGTTTAATTGCTATAGGTGCCCGAATGTGGAGATTGTGTTTAAAAAAATTATCAGTGTCTAGTTTGGCCAAAAATTGTAAACCACTATTGTGGGATCACCCTGTATAAAGTATCATTTTTCCTTACTTTATTTTGGAATAATTGTCATTGAATTAACCTAAGTTTTCCTAGGTTTAATGTTGTAATGTGTTGTAACACATTCACATTGATCTTGGCCCCCCTTTTAATAAAATGTACTTAACTTGTACCCTATTTATGGTGTCTTAAGGTGTTGTAACACACTTTCACACTTATCCCCTTAATTTAAAATTAAGCCTTATTTGTGACACCTTCTAAGGATCCATCTTGAAACCCATAATTCCAATTGTAAAACATTTAATTGGGAAAAATCAAGGTCCTAGAAAAGGGTGTGTAGGATCATGATGGGCCAAAAAGTGACAATATGATGGATATTTGTAGGGTATGTGGCTGGCAACTTTTATTTTACCCAAAATTGATGAAATGAAAAGGGGTTTTAAAGGAGATTCTCAGCTTTCCACCAATATAAATTATTCTTTCCTTTGAATTTAACAAATAATTATAATTCATTTTCTATTTGAATTACGACTAAAGTGATGATTGATAGGCTGATTGAAAAACATCTATAGCTTTCAAATGGTATCACATTTTTTTAATCCAAAACATGCATCACATTCTATGCTTCACATACTATAGGATTAAAAAAAAAAATGAATCTCATGAAGTTTTGACCAAGTTAAGGTGGTTAGACATACAAGATTTTATATTTTTTGAAAGTTGTAATAAAAAATTCATAATTAATTATTTACTTGGAAAAAAATTACAAAAAAAATGCATCACATCTGGAGATGATTCCTCTACTTATGTCTAAAATATTATTAAAAATATTATTATTCTATTGTGGTTAGGGTGGTCAGACAAACACCTACTTATTTTTTCCTAGAAATTTAAGTACTACTGCATTGAAATTTCAAATTTTCACCAAATAGATTTTTTTTTTATAAATAAACCTAGTAGTTTATAAACTACATTCAATTTTCTACAGATTCTATTGTTACATATTTTTGAAATAATATAGATAACCTATTCAAATTTTTATGTGAAGTTGCCTAACTCTAATTTTTCTATTTTTTTTGCCATTTAAGGGCCCTTTTTTTCCATGATGATCCTACACATACCAAAAATGGTGCTAGGACCCATTTTCCACCTACCCATTTTCCCTAGGTGGAAAATGGGTCCTCCCTCTATAGGATCCCCCTCTGTTTCTATATTCTACATGGGTTTTGATGTTCTTTCATCCCTCAAAGGCATGGTCCTGGAAACTTGTTCCAGGAATCATTCAACCTAGATGGTGAATGGGTCCTTCCTTAAAGAGGACCCCCTTTGTGAATTTAATTCTGGTGGGATTTTAAGAATGTTTATTTCTAGATCTAGTATTGGCTTGAATTGTTTTAATTTGGGGTTAATCTATTGATTTAGTATAAATATGGGGTCAATTCACATTGTTTCTTCTAACAAGAGCTAGCAAGTTTAGAAGACATCCTAGCAACTTCAAGAGAGAATTATAGAGGATTTCAAAGGAATTTCAAGGTAGAGTTTATTGTAGAAATTCAAGATCATTTCATCACGACAAAGGTTTAGTGCATTCATGCATGTTGTTGAGCTAAGATAGTTGATGTAGAATTGAAGATCTACTTGCAAGAATTGTTTCATAGATTATTCAAGATCAAGATCTGCATTTTTTATGGCCACTACATGTTAGTTTGTAGATTTATCCTCCAAGACAACATCCAAGGTATCATCAATTACATATTTCATGTTCATGCTTCAATTTCATTATTTCATCATTTAGTTTGATTACCTACAAGGGATTTGAATTAGGAAAACCCCTATTCACTAAAAATCAACAATTTTTTCTCCCCTTGAGTGTGTGTTTGTAGATTTATAGATTGAAGATCAAGTGGAGAAGAAGTTTAGAGAAAAATTGTCAAAGTTATCAAGCTGTAAGATTGACCTTCATAGTTTAAGAACAAAGAATTGAAGCTACAAAATTTATTACAGGTTTTTGGGAGATGAAAATTAGGGATTTGAGAGTGAAAAAATCAAGGAAAGTAACCCATATATTAGTTTCAGAAACCCTAACAGGGACCTATTTTCCACTTAAGGTGAATGAGTCCTTGGTGCCCTAAAAACAGGCTTCTTGCAGCAAGGTACACATCATTTTAAGCTCTAAAAATTTCCCTCATAGTTGTTATCATTTAGTTAGGGTTAGTTTCTAATATTTATTGGCATCTTATCGTACAAAAAATCACATAATATTAGGATGAAAAGAAAAGTGGTTTATCATCTTGGGGTATGTGTAGGATCATAATCGGCCAAAAAGTGGTGATATGATGGGTATGTGTAGGGTATCTAGCTGATGCCCTTTTTTTTACCCAAAACTGATGAAACAAAAAGGGTTTTTAAAGGAGATTCTTAGTTTTCCACCAATATAAATTATGCTTTACTTTGAATTTAATAAATAATTATTATTCATTTTCTATTTGAATTATGACTAAAGTCTTGATTGATAGGTTGATTGAAAAAAATCTATAGCTTTCAAATGGTATCACATTTTTTGAATCTAAAACATGCATCACATTCTGTGCTTCACATACTATAGGATTTAAAAAATAAAATTAAATTTCATGAATTTTTGACAAAGTTAAGGTGGTTATACATACACATTTTTTATATTTTTTAAAAGTTGTAATAAAAAATTCATAATTAATTATTTACATGAAAAAAATTACAAAAAAAAATGCATCACATCTAGACATGAGTCCTCTACTTATATCTAAAATATTATAAAAAAATATTATCATTTTATTGTGGGTGGTCACAAACACCTACTTATTATTTTTCCTTGAAATTTAACTGCTACATTGAAATTTCAAATTTCCACGGTCAAATAGATTTTTTTTTTTTTAAATAAACCTAGTAGTTTAGAAACTACATTCAATTTGCTATAGATTCTATTCTTACATATTTTTTAAATAATATAGATAACTTATTCAAATTTTTAGGTCACGTTGCCTAACTCTGATTTTTTTCAAATTTTGCCACTTAAGGGCCTGGTTTTTCCATGATGATCCTGCACATGCCCCTTGATCAATTCATTTTGGTAAACCCTACTTTTCCACTTAAACAAATTTAAAACATAAAGCAATGCAAATGAAAAAGAAAGTTGCCATCAAATTCACAAAAAACATTGCAAGTGAAAGTAGAATGTTCCCAACTAGTAGGAAAATCAATATTTATCTAGCTTTTACGTGATAAGTGAGATTTTGGAGGTTTTCACTCGATATTTTGGAGGATTTTACCCTTAAATGGCAGTTAGTATGCCATTAAATGATAGCTAAAACTTTTTTTTTAATGGCTCAATATGTGCTAAATAATGGAATGAAATAAACTTAGATGGGTGCATATGGATGCCACGTGCTACAAATTCTAGTTGTATGTGGTTGGATTAAACAAGTATTAATAAGTGCTAAATAATGGAATGAAATAAACTTAGAAAAACATAAATTTTTTCCTTAAAGAAATTAAGTATTATCTAATTTTGAAACATTTGTGCATACAAATTTAAAAGCAATGTAAATGAATAAAAAACTAGCATCAAATTGACAAAATCAATTGCATATGGAAATATAATGTTCCCATCTAATTGGAAAATCAATATTTATCTAAAATTTACATGATAAGTGAGATTTTGGAGGCTTTCACCTAATATTTTGGAGGATTTTACTATTAAACAACAGCTGGTTTACCATTCAATGACAACTAAAACTTGTTTTCTAATGACTCAACAATTCCTTTTAGGTGTGAGACTTGTTTCAGGCTCAAATCTCACACTATATGTCACCTTTCAGCTAAATATAAAATTAATATGGATTAATTTATAAGATTATTATTATTTTTTCAATCTTAATTTTTAGTATTAATTTAAAATATTAAAATTATTTAGAGTTTATTTATTTAATATAGTTATTTTGCAATTTTTATTCTTGATGTTATAATAAAAATATTTATAAACTAGTACTTGCACCTAAAGGAGGTTCAAGGAATATGTGAATAAAAAACTATAGGTATGTTTTTGGTAACAAAAGCAAGGGAAAGGTCCCCTAAACCCAACCATAAAGCGGAACAAGGCCTACAGATAGAAAAAAACACAAAAAAATAGGAGGGATGCAAAACCAACTAGCACCCAAGGGCCCCTAAATCCAACTAGGAAGTGGAACAAGGCCTACAGACAATAAAACAAACACAAAAAAATAGGAGGGTCAAAAAACCAACCAACACCTTGCAACAGGATTGACACCTAACAACCAAAACAATAGAAACTACAAACCAACAAAAAACAATAGCTCAAAGACATAACTGAGTCTAATTGATCAAGGGGCACATAGGCCCAGTAAGAACATAGATCCAAAAACCAAAAAAATAGACCCAAAAGACACAATTACTCTTTTGGATAGCAGATTAGGTTCCATTCTTGCTCCACCTATTCCATCGCGTCGATGTATTGTTCCATAGATTTGGCCGCTCCTTCTTCCAATTACTCCTCAAAGGCATGATAGTCTTTCATCCTCTGATGGCCTTTCCTAGCCTTAGCCACCCCACTCACCATGCCAGAAATATCCTTTGGCATAATACCCAAAGTCATTTCCATTAACTTATTGAAGGCCTTGTCCATCTTATCCACTTTGCATTGTAGTTGTTAGACTTGAGTAACATAGAAATCAAGTGACCTATCATTATCCTGCATCTCCTCAACCTTTTCCTCAATGGCTATTCATCCATCCCCTTCATTACCTCCCTTAATACTTAAAACTATATGTATGTTAATATGTGTAACAACAGAAATAGGGTGCCCCACCTTTTAGGAGATAAGGTTCCTACTTCACTATTGTTCCAATCAAGGAAACCTTAGAGATCTCAATCTGAAGATAGAAAGGAGGGAAAGAGATCTTGCAATAAGGTATTTTAGGGTGTGAATAAAGATAATAAGAGGGTTTTCCACCAAGATAGGGCTTGGAAAGACAAGAAATGAATGTAACATACAAAGTACCATGCAAAACCCAATTAAATGACCTAGAAAATGAAACTGGAATACATAATAAAAGATTGAGAAAGTATAGAGGTGCACTTGGAAGAAGGATGAGATTGGAACAAGATTTGAAACCCTCAAATATTGTTGTATAATGCCAACTAGGACTAATAAGCTAGTCTGGGTGATTTAGTCCTAGACTAGGGTTTCTGTGCCAAAATTGGAATCTCATAATGGTTGATCTGAATTCACTAAAATTTGGAAAAATGTTTTGCACAGGGACTCATATGCCACAAGTGGCATATCAGTCCCACTCTACTTTTTTGGATGGTTAAGACCTAAATCTTCTCTCCTATCTTTGCTTTTCCTTCCACACTTCATTTTCATATCTAAAACCTTGATTTTTAGCTTGTAGATGACTTTCCATGAAGATAACAACCTTGTAATAACTAAGAAAAATTTCACCAATATTGTAACTATATCTTCAAGATCCAAGACACCTATATTTGCAATCACACAATTAGAGAGAGGAAAAAAATTTCATTGTTAGGAAATAGGGGTTTTTTCTTGGTCAAACCCCATTTAGGTAATTAAACCTTGTGATGAAACAATGAAATGTAAACATGAAACATGAAATATCAAACATAAACGATGATACCTTCAATGATGTCTTGAGATGTAAATAAGCAATCTAACATGAAGTGGCCATGTAGAATGTACATCTTGATCTTGAATTGGATTTGAAGCAATGCTTACAAATAGATCTTCAATGCTACATCACAACACTAGCTCAACAACATGTTTGATGCTTAATGATCTAAACATGATAATGGATATTGAATTGCTGCAATAAATGATGAAGAATTCTACCCTTGAATGCCTTAGAAATACTCTTGTAGCCTATCTTGACACTCTTTCGAAGTTTTGGAATGCTTAAATCTTGATGGCTTAGGATGATATCATGAAGGCCTAGGTCAAATAATGATTTAAGACCATGTTTATATAGGAAATCCATCCAACCTTTAGATCCCAAAAGTTGACACACACCATAGTAGAATAATTGAGTTGAGTCATTATGTGGGAATTTGGTAAGTCATCCTTAGTCCATGTGTCTGCATTAGTAAGAGTCTTGTTTACTATTGAGTGCATTATCAGGTGATGCTTATCTATTTGAGCTTATTAGTTCTTCTTGTGTTACTATGTTTATATTGATGATTAGGACATACATCAAGTATGTGTATATATACATATGCATGCCAAATGAATCTAACATCATGTATATGTATATGAATAGATATACCACACATAGGTGCTTATCAATACAATTGTAAATGTGTTTGGCTATTATGTGAATTGAATGTGTGTATATATATGTATAATATATACAAATATCCATATGTATATATGTATCGACATACATGTATGATGGAAAATGGACATGGCCATACAAATGTATCGATATATGTATACATACGTATACATGTACATAGAGGTATATACTTATATACATACATACATGTTATATATATATATTACCTTGAAGCATCCTAAATTTCTTGATATGAATTCTAAACCATCATGGGAATAATTTGAAGATGATGAAGCCTTGAAACAAATTCTAGGAGTTTATGATAAACCATCTACTCCTCAAAATAAAAAGGTTACATGTGCTATGATTAGCACCAAACAAAATTATGGAGAAGAGAAAAATGATGAGATGGACATGAGTAATGAAGAATACAACCCTAAATTTCTACAACCAAGTGCACACCATTTAGGAGATATAGTTGATATAGCAATGGATATCAATGATAATAAGAAAGTGATTAAGATAGGAAAATTCCTTGATGATGAAGAACAAGAGGATACTACAACTTTGTTTCATGACTTTCCCAAATGTTTTGCTTGGAATTATTTGGATATGTCAAAAATTAATCCTAAGATTGTAACACACAATATAGTCCTCACTGAAAATGCTAAGCCTATGAGACAAAAGATTCAAAAAATGAATCCTAAGATAGACTTGCTAGTTAAGGAAGATATTGAAAAACTCCTTGAGGTTTGTTTCATAAGACCTATGGATTATTCTCCTTGGATCTCAAACATTGTCGTAGTCGCAAAACATGACAATCATATTAGGATGTGTATGGATTTTTGTGATTGGAATGAAGCATATTTAAAAGATGACTTTCCCCTTCCTAATATTGACATGATAGTAGACTCAACTATGAGACATGCTTTGTTTTCATTCATGGATGGATTTTTTGGGTATAATCAATTTTTATCAACCCTCAAGATCAGTACAAAACAACATTTACAACTATTTGGGGAATATTTTGTTGGGTCATGATGCCTTGTGATTGAAGAATGTGGATGCAACATATCAATGAGCTATGACATTGATATTTCATGATTACATACATAAGGTTTTAGAAGACTATGTTGATGATATTCTATCCAAATCTTTAACAAGGCGAGACAATGTGAATGTCCTTCAAAAATGTTTTGAGCAAAGCTGAAAATACAACATGAGATTGAATCCAATTTTTTTTGTCTTTGGCATAGATAGTGGAATTTTTTTAGGTTTTATCATATCTCATAGAGGCATTGAGGTGGACACAAAGAAAAGTTATGCTATAGTTAACATGTCACCTCCTAGAAACATCTCTCAATTATGTACCTTATAACAAATAATTCAAGCTATCTATCATTTTATAGCATCATTAGCAGATTGAACATTACCATTTACACATCTCCTCAAGAAAGATGTATATTTTGATTGAAATAAAGATTGTAAATAGGCTCTTGAGAGTTTGAAACATTATCTTGTCACTCCACTATTACAACCTACTATGTAAAACAAACCATTTATCTTTTATACATTCACATCAAGCCATGCTCTCGCAACATTGTTGGCTCAACAAGATGAAAAGGGTACACATAACATCCTATTTATTACATTAGCCAAACCTTGATTGATTATGAGAAACGATACACAACAATAGGAAAATAGTGTTTGGCTCTTGTATTCGGTACTAGTAAGTTGCAATATTACTTATTGAATACTAAAATACACGAGATGATGAAATTTGACCCTTTAAGACATATTTTCACTAAAACAAACTTATCATGATGCTTAGCTAAGTGGGTGATGTTGTTAACTAAGTTTGACCTTAAAATTGTTTCACAAAAAGCAATTAAGGGTCAGGCCTTGACTGACCAACTAGCTGATGCTCCTTCTCCTTTAGTGTTACCTAGTAATGATTCTTTCCCCAATGATAATCTATTGACTGTCAAAGATAATACATGGCCCGAATTATATTTTGACAGATCTAAGTGTAGAATTGGCTTAGGTGTGAGGGTTATAATAATACGACTTGTGAGGGACCCTATTCCCTTATCATATCGATTAAATTTTCTATGTACAAACAACACTGTTGTGTATGAAGCATTACCGTTGGATTGCGTATCACTTTAATTATGGGTGCTAGAGACATCAAGATATTTGGTGACTCATAATTTTTCATTAAAAAAATAAATGGAACATATCAAGCAAAGCATGAAAAATTATCAAAATACAAGGATCTCACAATGAATTTATTGAGAAGTTTGAATCATTTACCATTGACAACATCCCTCGAAAAGATAATTGTCATGCAGATGCAATGGCAAGTGTAGCTTCCCTTATATCCCATTAAGACCCTTCAAAAGAATTCACCTTCATTGTGCATATATTTATGAAACCATCAATCGAAGATAAAGTAGAAATATTAGCAACAACCATGGAAGACTCGAGTGAATGGTATGATATGATATTTAATTATTTGAAAGATGGTACCTTTCTCGAGTCAACAACTAAGAACATCTGAGCCCACCTTCAAAAACTCACATCTAAGTATATCATTCTTGCTGATGTGTTGTACCAAGGTCATTTGATGGTCTCTTACTTAGATGCCTTAAAAAATTTGAAACCCTCATAGAACTTGAACAAGCCCATGCAAGTGCTTTTGGTGGTCACTTTGGAGGAAGAAATTGGTACAAAAACTAATATGCATAGGATACTATTGGAGACATATGGAACAAGATTTATTTGCATATTTAAAAATATGTAACAAATGTCAAGAACATAGCAATTTGATTCATGCTCTTTCCTTTGAATTAAGAGCTCAAGCTCCTATCTAGCCCTTTATAGTTTTGGGTTTGGACATTATTGGAAAAATATCACCACCTTCTTTTGCTAGACATACATTCATAATCACCACAACAAATTACTTCATGAAGTGGGTAGAAGCAATCCCCCTTAATTGAACAACAACCGATTTGATATTTCATTTCATATTGGAACATATTATTGCTCGTTTCGAACTTCCTTCTGTGTTAGTCTTTGACAATGGCACACCATGCAAGAAAAATGACACAAAGAAGTTATTGGAAACATTTAACATACAACATCGCTTCTCAACACCTTATTATCCACAATTTAATGGTCAAGCCGAATCAACTAATAAAACCCTTGAGCAAATCTTAAAGAAAACCGTTAACAAACATAATAAGGATTTTTGCATGTAGTTAACATACGCGGTATGGGCCTATCACATGAATGTTAGACTATCCATAGGAATTATACCTTATAATATCATCTATGGTGCTGAGGAAATAATTCCTTTGGAGTTAGAGATTCCTACACTAAGAAATGCTCTTCAAGGAGTCATTGATGAAAATAA
Organism: Sequoia sempervirens; assembly: GCA_007258455.2. Lineage (NCBI taxonomy): Eukaryota > Viridiplantae > Streptophyta > Pinopsida > Cupressales > Cupressaceae > Sequoia > Sequoia sempervirens. The sequence goes on along the minus strand of VDFB02373365.1, from coordinate 193,484,398 downwards.
TTACAAGGAACAACAGATGCATCAACTTGAAATGATTGACGAACAATGAATTAATGCTCTTGAGAACTTTCAAGCTTACTCTAGAAGAAGGCATTGTAGCTACAATGACAATTTTATCCCTCGGTCATTTAGTAAGGGTGATTTGGTGTTATTCAAAAATCAATGTAATGTTAATGCCAACCTGACTGAAAAAGGAAAATCAGCCCTAATTGGTTAGGACCTTATATGATTAAAGTAAGTTATGGGTCTGGTGCATACACGTTAATAGAAATGGATGAAACACTTCTTAAATAACCTATCAATATGGTACATTAGCACTGGTACTATGTATAACCTTCTTGAATAGTATTAATAATAAAGCAATGGTGTTAGAGTTAGTAGCTAATATTCTATGTGCTCTCGCATTGCTTTGTTCTTAACAAACAATTATTTATGTATCTTGTTTACTAAATTGATTATTTAATTCATTTTAAATGATTAATTTAGGTTTCATGCTATTTAATTTTATCTTGTATGTTGTGTTAGATTAGATCCTTATATACATTTAATGTTCTTTAATTAGATCATAGGTGCATTTAATTTAGAATGCTCATATAAACAATATATACATCAAATGTTCATATATATATATATAAATACCAAAGTTTTGTGTACATGTCACAATATATACAATGCAAATGACGTCTGTGACTACTAGATCCTCTAGATCTGGTGCTTACATCTATCTAGAGGTGGTCCATCAGGAGATAGTGGTATGCGATCTTGATCACGAGCTACCGAGTGCACTAAGTGAAAAATATAAACCTTGTATTTGTCCAAGGTCCTCCTAATGCTCCCCTACTAGCTAATCTCTCTCCTATATTCTATCTACTTCCAACTATAGTCTCTCAAACTCTACTAGGGTGTAAGATGATTGGGCATCTTGGGAAACCTCAGCTCATGAAGACACCTCCTAACACTCTCATAGGCTTCCTGTTGTTTGACATATGGATCAAACAGCTCTAGATCTCACTCCATGAAGGGTGGGGGTACGTAGTCTATATTAGTAGCCTCCTCATAGAATGATGGGGAAACTATCTTTGTAACCACTTGACAATATAGATCATGAAGGTCTCTCATAGCTTCTACAAGATAGAAATCATAAATATAATCAGTACACATCATGATATATATGGGCATAAAATTAAAACATAAACATAAGCATAAAACATAGTAGAAAATAAAATATCATCACCTAGCTCTCTGGCTAGCTATGTAAAGATAGCCTCATCGTGTGTAGGGGGCATGGAGGATGTGCTAGCCTCTCCATGACTATGGATACTAGTTCCTACTATAGTTGTTGATTGTGATCTAGTAACATGAATGGGAGAGGACTCTCCCCACTCATGGACCACCGAATCCTCCTCTACTGTATCATCACCCTCACTAATGGGCTGCTCCTCCCCCTTGTCCTCCTCCTCATCATCCCCCTCATCCTCCTCCTATTGGATATCATAACTAGGATATGCATCCTCTTCATACTCCTCATCTATCACATCTTTGAATATGTCTATAGCCTTAAAGCATATCTCCTCAACCTTGTCCTCCTCCTCGTCTCCCAGATTAAGGAGTGATCTTGCATCACCTATTGACTCATTCATTAGGAATACTAGATTTAGTTGTGCTACTTCCCACCACTCCTCATAGGCATAAATAGTACCAATGTCATTAGCATTAGAGAATGGAGGCATATCATGATGATCATGGGTATGTGCAAGATCATGATGGGCCAAAAAATGGCAATATGATGGGTATGTGTAGTGTATGTGGCTGACGACTTTTTTTATACCCAAAATTGATGAAATGAAAAAGGGTTTTTAAAAGAGATTATCAGCTTTCAACCATTATAAATTATGCTTTACTTTGAATTTAATTAATCATTATTATTCATTTTCTATTTGAATTACGACTAAAGTCCTAATTGATAGGCTGATTGAAAAGATCTATAGCTTTCAAATGGTATCATATTTTTTGAATTTGAAACATGCATCACATTCTATCCTTTGTATACTATATGATTAAAAAAAAAAATTGAATTTCATGAAGTTTTGACCAAGTTAAGGTGGTCAAACATACAAGTTTTTTATATTTTTAAAATGTTGTAATAAAAAAATCATAATTAATTATTTACTTGAAAAAAAAATACAAAAAAATATGCATCACATTTGGACATGATTCCTCTACTTATATCTAAAATCTTATAAAAAAAATTATCATTTTATTGTGGTTAGGGTGGTCAAAGAGACACCTACTTATTTTTTCCCTGAAATTTAAGTACTACTACATTGAAATTTCAATTTTTCACCAAACAGATTTAAAAAAAAAAAAAAACCTAGTAGTTTAGAAACTACATTCAATTTTCTATAGATTCTATCCTTACATATTTTTGAAATAATATAGATAACTTATTGAAATTTTTATGACAAGTTACCTAACTCTGATTTTTCTAAATTTTTTGCAACTTAAGGGCATGTTTTTTCCATGATGATCTTGCACATACCCTCATCATCAAATTCACTATAGATGAAATCATCGGCAGTGAACCATCTAACATCACTAGGACTTCATACACTCCATACTGATCTCCTGCAAAAAGGTCATGCCCTGGGTGGTATCTAGACCTGTCCAAACTATCTCATGACGTGATCATAGTAGAAAGGTTGTACTATGTAATCATTTTTTCCTATCAAAATCCTATCCATCTATAATCTCCATTTGATGGGTCTCATCTAGCCATTATGGAATAAGTTGGTAAGGTCTCCATATGTCCTCCTCCTCATCTAGTCGATCGAATCGGACCCTCCAAATATGTAAGTCACCATACTGCCATAGCCACCCCAGTGGATAGCTAAATGCCCAAGGATACCCTAGGGCTGGTGTGCATGGAAATCCTATCTGTCTAGTGCATGTGATATGCTTTAGGAACCACACCTACATTAGTGTACAATGTACCATACTATTGATCTCCAGAAATGAAAATCATCCAAGATCATAATGTAGTTGCACTATGATGTTGTGCCCCTAGGCATACAAAGTCCTATGCCCTACAATCCTCTAAATCATGTGTACTAGTCCTCCATCTAAGTGTGCTCCCTGACCATCAGGGATGAGTACTAGTGCTACTATGAACATCATAATCTGTGCAACCAATGGGACCTACGAATATAATAGCATAGTTATATCGATCTAGGGCCTCACCATAGCATCATGCACTAGACCTCCAAGGAAAAATTTCATGTTGTATTTCATCTGTTGGAATGACTGAGCCACTCAAAAACATACCCTCTTGCCTCGAATTGTAACCCAAAGTATGCAACGTATGTCCTCTACTATAATGGTCATCTCACCAATAGGAAGATGAAACATGCATGTGTCTTCGTTCCACCACTCTACAAGTGCCATCAACATAACATCATGGTACCTCATGGGGGGCATGTGGCATGCCCAATATAATCCCATAATCTACAGTATCTTTGTGTCCTCTCCTAAAAGAGTGGGGGATGGGTCTCAGAGGAAAATGATCTGTCTATTGCCAAGATGCTACTGCGAACGAGGAGGAATCTAACAAAATAAGCAAAAATATGTCCTATAAGAATTCTAAAATCTTAAATATTTATATCATCAATCCAAAAAAATTACTAGAGTTGTTTTAGGGTACTCTCCTAAGGGTCCTAGACACTTAGACCCCTTTTGGGACACTTCATGAAGAAATGAGACACTTTGCAACAAAAGGGGACACTTTGCAAAAAAAAGATGCTTTGTGGAATTTTTTCCAAGGTCCTAAATCAACCTAATAATGCATTAAAACATCAAAAATCATAAAATAAGTGCATAAGAACAAAGCTATGGCAGAAAAATCAACTCACCTGATAACAATGCTCACCATGAGCCACCTGATCTCGCAGGACGTCCAATCTCAAAGGCTCGACATTCTCAATTACTCTTTACCATACTCATGCTACAAGAAGGTAAATAAAAAAATAGTTAGAAATGGCTTCACTTTTTACTCTTATATATGTTAAACATTAGGTTTTTTACTATATTAGTGTTAGAAAGTGCCCTTCACTCAAATTAACATAATGGTGCTAGAGAGCTCCATCTTCAACATTATTTTTTGCATTGGAATTGTGATTTCATGCCCATCCTAATAAAATGTCTATTATTCAAGGTTGTTAGAATACTACCTTGATTCCACCTCTATAAAGCAATCCGAATCAAGGGGGGTCATACATCTACTCTCGAACTTGATTTCATAAAGAAGTTAGATAAGAGTATTTTTTGAAAACTAACAAATTCGTGTTGCATGATGTGATTCCTAACATTGTGGTTTTGTAGAGAGCTACATTGGTAGCTTCATTCTCCTGTGTTATGAATAAATACATATGAGTATCATTTTAAAGTGTATTGTTCAAATTCCTTTAGCTTTCATATGCACATAGAGTCAGTGGGGGCTAAATGTGACAACAAAAAATTTACTTCCTTCTTGGAGATACTATAATCCCTTGCCTAATTTGGGCCTATTTTGGTACCTTTACATTAATTACCCTTTAATTCATCATTACTAGGCCCTAAGACCCATTATTTTAGATCTAGAGGCTTATTTCAATTAAAAACCTGACAAAATCACTTAAAACATTAAAAATATCGAAAACCCACCTCAAAAAATTATATCTAGATCCAAGGTCCTTCTAACACCCCCTACTAGTTGATGTCTCTCTGCCTATAGTCTAGCTACCTTCGATTGTAGTCTCTCAAACTTTGTTGGAGTGTGAGATGATTGGGCATCTTGGGAAGCCTTAACTCATGAAGATGTATCCTAACACTCTCATAGGCTTCCCACAGTCTGATGTATGGCTCAAACAACTCTAGATCCCTCTCCAAATGGGTGGGGGTACATAGTCTAGATCAGTAGCCTCCTCATAGATTGATGGTGGAACTATCTCTGTAACCACCTGACAATAGAGATCATGAAGGTCTCTCACAACTCTTGCAAGATAGAAATCATAAATATAATCAGTACAGATCATGATATATATGGGAATAAAATTAAAACATAAACATAAGCATAAAAATATGCTATTCTAAATTAAAACATAAACATAAGCATTTAATTTAGAATAACATACTTAAATCACAATGTTGCATATAAGAGAAACTAGAATAATTTTTAATTAGGTCACATAGAACATATTGAATCATTGAGACATTCATTAAATAGTCTTACAAAGATTATTTAATCAATCACATTCCCATTTAACATGAAACATGTATAAAAAATAAATAATTAAACATCAAATGCTCATATATATATATAAAAGTTTTGTGTACATGTCATCAATATATACAATTCCAATGACATCTGTGACTACTAGATCTCTCTAGATCTGGCACTTGCATCTATCTAGAGGTGGTCCATCAGGAGATAGTGGTATGCAATCATGATCACGAGCCATCAAGTGAACTAAGAGAAAACTGTAAACACTATATCTATCGAAGGTCCTTCTAGCGCTCCCCTACTAGTTGATCTCTCGCTGCCTATAGTCTAGCTATTTTCAACTATAGTCTCTAGAAATTTGTTGGGGTGCAAGATGATTGGGCATCCTGGGCAGCCTCAACTTGTGAAGACACCTCTTGACACTCTAATAGGCTGCCCATAGTTTGACATATGGTTTGAACAACTCTAGATCCCTCTCCACGATGGGTGGGGGTACATAGTCTATATCAGCATCCTTCTTGTAGAATGATGGGGGAATGATCTCCACAATAACCTAATGATAGAGATCATGAAGGTCTCCCATAGCTCCTGCAAGACAAAAATCATAAATATAATTAGTACACATCATGATATATATGGGAATAAAATTAGAATATAAACATAAGCATAAAACATAGTAGAAAATAAAATATCATCGCGTAGCTCTCTGGCTGACTATGTAAAGATAACCTTGTCATGTGTAGGGGCATGGAGGATTTGATACCCTCTCCATGACTATGGGTACTTGTGTCTGTTGTAGCTATTGATTGGGATCTAGTAACATGAATGAGAGAGGGCTCTCCCCACTCATGGCCCATTGTATCCTCCTCTGTTGTATCATCACCCTCACTCATGGGCTACTCCTCCCTCTTGTCCTCCTCCTCGTCATCCCCCTCATCCTTCTCCTCTAAGATATCATAATCAAGATATGTATCCTTGTACTCCTCATCTATCACTTGTGTGAATATGTTTGTATCCCTAAAGCGTATCTCCTCAGCCCTATCCTCCTCCTCGTCTCCTAGATCAGGTAGTGGTCCTGCATCACTTATCAACTCATCCATCAAGAATCTAGAGTAGGTCATGCTATTTCCCACCAATTCTCATAGGAATCTATGGTACCAATGTCTTCTGTATCAGAGAATGAAGGCATATCATGATCATCATCATTAGAGCTACTATAGATGACATCGTCAGCAGTGAACCGTCTAACATCATGAGGCCTCTGTACACTCCATACTAATCTCCTGCAAAAGGATCATTCCCTGGGTGGTATATGGACCTATCCAAACTATCGCATGACACAATCATAGTAGAAAGGTTGTACTATGTAATTGTGTTTTCCTATCAAAAACCTATCCATCTGCAATCTCCTCATTTGGTGGGTCTCATCCAACTACTGTGGAATAAGCTGGTAAGGTCTCTATATGACCTCCTCCTCATCTATTTGGTCAAATCAAACTCTCCAAATATGTAATTCACCATATTGCCATACCCGCTGTAGTGGATCTAGCTAAATGCCTAAGGATACCCTTGGGTTGATGTGCATGGAAATCCTGTTGGTCTAGTGCACATGATATGCTCTAGGCACCACACCTACAATGCACCATACTATCAATATCCTGATATGAAAATTGCCCAAGATCATAATATAGGTGCACTATGATGTTTTGCCCCAAGGTTCACACGGTCCTATGACCTACCATCCTCTAAATCATGTGTACTATTCCTCCCTCTAAGTGTGCTCTCTTTCCATTAGGGATGAGTACTAGTGCTACTATGAACATCATAATCAATGCAACCAGTGGGGCTCGTGAATATAATAGCATAGCTAAATCAATCTGAGGACTCACCGCACCATCATGCACTAGACCTCCAAGGAAAAATTGCATGTCATATTTCATCTCCCTTGATGACCGATCTGCTCAAAAATGTACCCTCTTGTCCTGAATCAAAACTCATAGTATGCAATGTATGTCCTCTTGTGTAATGGTCATCTCATAGGTAGGAAGATGAAACATGCATGTGTTTGCATTCCACTGTTCTGCAAGTGCCATCAACATAGCATTGTGGTACCTCATGGGGCCATGTGGTATGTCTAATATAATCCCATAGTATGCAGTATCTTTTTATCCTCTCCTAAAAGAGTGGGGGCTAGGCCTCAAAGGTGAATGATATGTCTGCCACCAAGATGCTACTGCGAATGATGAGGAATCTAACAAAATAAGAAAAAATATCTCCTATAGGAATTCTAAAATCTTAAATCTTTATATCAACAATCCATAACTTTTACTAGAGTTGTTTCAATGTACTCTCCTAAGGTTCCTAGACACTTTAGACCCCTTTTGGGACACTTCACAAAGAAGTGAGACACTTTGCGACAAAAAAGGGACACTTCACGAGAAAAGGGGACACTTTGCAAAAAAAAAGGGATGATTTGTGAAAAAAATTCCAAGGTCTTAAATCAACCTAATAATGCATAAAAACATGAAAAATCATAAAATAAATGCATAAAGACAAAGATATGGCCAAAAAATCAACTCAACTGATAACGATGCTTTCCGTAGGCCACCTGATCTCGCAGGACATCCAGTCCCGGAGGCTGGGAATTCTTAATTACTCTTCACTAGACTCATGCTACAAGAAGGCATGTAACAAAATAGTTAGAAATAACTTAACTTTTCACTCTTATATATGTTGAAAATTAGATTTTTTACTATATTAGGGTTAAAAAGTGTCCTTCACTCAAATTAACATAATGGGTGCTAGGGAGCTTCATTTTCAACACTATTTATTGTGTTGGAATCATGATTTCATGTCACCTTAATCAAATGTCTATCATTATTTGGTATTGTACTTGGAAATACCCTTTGATATGGCTTACCTTATTTGATGTGGTTAGACTACTACCTTGATTCCACCTCTATAAAGCAAGCGGAATCAAGGGGGGCATACATCTACCCTCAAATTAGATTTTGAAAAGAAGTTATATAAGAGGATTTTTCAACAACTAACAAATTTGTGTTGCAGGATATGGCTCCTAACATTGTGGTTTTGCAGAGAGCTACATTGGCGGCTTCATTCTCTCTTGTTATGAATAAATCCATATGATTATCCTTTTAAAGTGTACTGCTCAAAGTCCTTTAGCTTGCATATGCACATAGATTCATATGGGTGCTAAAGTGGGGGATAAATGTGGCAATGAAAATTGTACTCCCTTCTTTGAAATACTACAATCCCTTGCCTAATTTGGACCTATTTTGGTACCCTTGCATTAATTACCCTTTAATTCATCATTAATAGGCCCCTAAGACCCATTATTTTGGATCTCAAGGCTTATTTCAATTAAAACCTGACAAAATCACTTAAAACATTAAAATCCCAAAAACCCACCTCAAAAACCTAGGGTGGGACCCATTCACTAGGGATGGTGAATTAGTCCCATTCAAGGGCTTTTTTAATTTTGAGTAGGAAAATCACCTTTTTAATTCATATTTTTGGTGGATGTCGACTTTTGAGATCTAAATAATGGTAAATTAGGTGTTAATGCCTATATAAGCAAGCTTCTAAGTCATTTTTTCATACAAGTAAGCATTTTAGAGAGCAAATTCAAGATCCAAGCATTTACAAGCTTTCAAGTATTCTTCACAAGAGCATTCAGGAGTCCATTTGCAGCAAAGTTGAAGTCTTGGAGCAACATTATTGTCTTTTTGCAATTGTTTAAGCTCAATTTTATTCAAGATCTAGCACTTTCAAGGGTTGATAATGGTTTTATATGGTGAATCATGATGGATTCTAGGTTTGGGAGATGCAACTAGCCATTAATCCAAGCCTAATGACTTCTTTCCTAAGTGATTCCATCCTCCAAATGTTATCACTCTAATTTCATCCTAAGGAAGGTACACACATCATTAAGGCTTATTTGGGGTGATTAGAGATCTTTCCAAGTGAGTCATTCATTTTCATATTTCATCCATGCATGTTATTCTTACACATTAGAATAGGGTTACATTGCATTTTAGATTTCCTAATTTTAGAGACACTTAAGGTTAGGATCTACAATCCCATTTACATGCTTATTTCATTATTTCTATCAAGGTTTAATTACCAAACTAGGGGTTTGACCAAGGGAAACCCCCATAAGAAAATCAGGTATATATTCTATTTTGTAGGTCTTTTTGTAGATTCCGATCTATAAATCAATAAGGAAAGATAGAGTAGACAAAGAGGTACAAATTTGAACTTTGAATTCCCAAAAAAGAAAAACGGGACTAATTTTCCATAAGTGGTGAATAAGTCTCACTATAGATGTTTTCTAGAAATATTTGCAGATTTAGATACCCTTTTGCTCGAAACCTACTCCTGTGCAAAATTCCATAATTGGGATTGATTGGCCCAAAATGACGAATGAGTTCCACTAGGTCAAAAAGTAAAAATTTCTAGCATTTCAGGACTCCTTCCAATCATCGTTAGGTTTTCAGGTACACACATTCCATCTTGCATCTTTCTATTTTTTTTACTTACATTTCTAGGTCATTTAAATGAATTTTGCATCATATTAGGGTTTTCATTTCATCTTTCATTTCATTATCTTTTCCAAGTCTAAACTTGGTGGTGAACCCCTCATTAGTTTACATTTAGTCCCTAGGACAACCCTATAGAAAGATCTCTTTCTCCTTTTCATTGAGACCTCTAGGGTTATCTTTGAGTGAAACCAAGGGAAAGGAAAGTGGGTTGTTATGTGTCCTAAATAATAAGCAACAATCTCCTCCCCCTTTTCCTTATGTTTCAGTCCCCACAAATACATAAGGGATCTATGGATTCAGGGTTAGTATGTCTTTGCTATAGTGTTGTCATAGACTATGGAACTTCCATCATTCCCCAAATACTCATAGAACTAGAAGAATGACACAAAGTGAGTGAAAATAAAGAAAAATTCTTTCAGGTCAACATGGAAGAGACTTGAATTTCTTGATGCCTTATGTCATCCCCAAAAGGAAAACATAGGAAAAATGAAAAATGATTATGACATAGAGAAGAATGAAGTTACGTATAGAAGAATGCACAAGGGGAGAGAGATACATCAAATGAAACATGGGGGACCACATTACGCACATGCAATCACATGTAGAAAAAATGAAAATGTAAAATAATAGTAAGGCACATGCGAGTCAACCTAGAGAAGGTTTTCCACATCCCAATCTCAGTCAGTATAAACGGAAGGACAACTAGTCAAAGGGACAAGAGAAAGAGCCGAACTAGGGGAAATGGTAGATTCAACACTCTTGTTAGAAGATTTGGCATTTAAGTTCATAGAAGAAGAAAACAATGTATTCAACTCATCATGCACTTCTTAATCAATCTTCACAATGTCAATGTCATTATCTAGATTTATCACAACAGGAGGTCGAATGACAATGTCCATGGAAGGTTCTTGTTTATGTTGTAGCGAGGGTATAAAATCATCATGCATTGCTTCAAGTAGGTTCATATTTTGATTTTCTATGTTGTTTTTGTCTCCTTGAGTTTATAATCTATGAGAAATAGAAAGTCATCTACTCCTATGCTCTTTAGAACTTTGATTTTGTTTCAATCTATTGCCAATTTTTGTTTGTGTAAGAGTGGGTTTTTCAATCATAGGTTCCTTCTTTTCCTTGGGAGGAATAGAAGTGACAACAGTAGGTTGTTCAACCACTTTCTCTTTGAATTTGTAAACTTGTTTGATTCTAGGAGGGACAATGGGATTGTTTGTGTTTTCTCGTGGTCTCTTGTAGGAAATTACTAGAGCTTTTTCTATAGGTTGTTCTTGTATGTTTAGAAAGGATTTTGGTTCGATCATTATTTCATCAAGGATAGGTGTTTTAGTTATAGGCTGAGGCATGTTTTGAAGGGATAATTATGCTATTTTATTTTCCTTTAATTTTTGAAATTATTTGATCTATAAATCCTCACGAGGTTTGATAGGTTTCATAGGCTTGGGCCAAAAGAAATCTAATAAAAATTCCCTCAGGTCGACGCAGGATTAAATCCATTATGATGCATAATAAATATATTATTGCCAAATGGAAACTTAAGGAATTTATGCACAACCAAAGGGATGAAATTAATGGAGCAAAGCCATGGATAACCTAGCTTCACACAAAATTGGTCTGATTGTGGGAAGAGGGAAAATGATACAGTTAGTGTTTTCAACTTCCAACCTCTAAAGTGAGATCTATCGAGCCTATCATAGGGCAAGAAAATCCATTACGTGTTTTGATCCATGATTTTTTTTTCATATGTTTCTTGATATAGTACACACAAATATTGGTGATCCCACAATAGTGGTTTACAAATTTTGGCCAAACTGGACACTAAAATATTTTTTTGTAACTAAATCTTCACTTTCGAAAACCTATAGCGACTAAACCATGAGGAATCTGAAGATGATGCAAACTAGAGTTTTATGAAATTTTTTCTATAGACTCTAAATATATTTTTTTCAAAATTTTTGGAAGCAGATTGCACTTCCTTTTCCATCTCCCTTGAAAACTATTTTTTTCTTCAGAAAACAACATTTTTAAAAAGTGACACTCATCGTATAATGCATAACTTTTTTTCCATGAAGGATAAAATTATAATTATTTCAAATTTAGATTCATAACTTCGACATCTAGTTCTTCCACTTGGTTAGATAGTTTTTTATTGAATATTTTTTCTTTAATCAAGTTTCAAAGTCAAACCAATTATAATTCAGACATAGCGCAACCGTATAATGCGTAACTTTTTTTGTATGTATCAAATTCAATTTTTTTCTCTTTGTTGGATCAAGGACTTCAATATCTGGTGCACTCATATTTTTTAGAATTTTGGTTTTATAATCTGCTATTTTTCCACATCTGAAGAATAGAGAGCTTGATTTTCGGTGAAAAACCTACATTCACGAGAAATAAAAAATAAATATAATAATAAAATAAAATTTATTTAAAATTATACTTTTTGGGAAGCTTATAATAAGGACTACATACTTACAAAACATAAATTTTAAATGAATTCATTTGATCCCCCAAAAGGTAAATCAAAAGTGGGTTTTTATCAGCATTTTGATAGGTGTAAAGGAGACTCTGTTATAGGTATGGTTTAAAACTAGAGGGGTTCTATCTAAGGGGGTTTGATTTAAGGTAGTTTGATGAAACCCTCTTCAATTGGAATGCTTTAAATGGAACTTCTTAAGGCTTAAATCATTATATTTTCTAAAAATATGTGATTTCAACAAAAATCTTTTCCTCCCAGAAATTGTAAACTAGCTTTGTGGGATCAGCCATATAAAAATTCTTTAGTAATCACATTATCTCCATAGACAGGATCAATTAATATCCCATTAGTGGGCTTGTCATTGATTCGACCAACTATGTAAAGAGGACCATCAAGTGCACACTTAAGTATGTCATTTTGTGAGAAATCAATATCAAGAGGCTTTTTAGTTGATCCCTTACGAGGTCTAGCTTCAATAAATCCTACCATTTTAATCAATTGTTCATCATTGATATCTTATATGTTTTCATCATCCGTGTCAACATTCATCACATCATTCTTCATTTCACTAGCTTTGACAAATGAAATAGTGTGCTTAGGCATGGGATTTGTAAAGATTTACAAATTTTGATTAGGAGGGGCTATGATGCAGACATGGTGGATAATTCACAATCAAACCCCAAATGAATCAAACTTCAATGTAAGTTTTAACTTTTCAAAAATAGTCCTTTATACAAGCCAACACTATAGCTTCAAAGTCACCAAAATCAACAAAAGAGCATATCTTTTCAAGAAGACTACAAAAATACCAACACAACATCAACATATCTTCCACTCAACATTAGATACAATTCCCCAATCATTCATACAAGGTTCTTTTGCAACATTGTAGAGTTTCATTGAGTGACCTTGCTCAAAAGGCTATAAAATTAGCCCTCTTTTCCAAACAAAGTACCCTTAGACCTTTTTATTTTCATAAAACCTCCATGGAAAGAGTTGTATTATCATACCTAACCTCATATTTCATGATCTTTACTCAAATTAGATGCCTCTAGACCAATGTACAACCAAACCCTCATTTTTAGTACATAAACTAGGGTTTTATTCAAACACACAACCCTTGGGCTTGTAGAACCTCACAATTGCATCTAACCTCTTACTTTTTCTCTGCATTAACTCACAATTTCATCAGAAGGTCAACTCCTTCACATATTTATCAAAACTCCACTTTGGTGCCATCATTTACATAGAAGAAACCCTTTTACTAGTCCTTAGAACACTACTCCATGACAAAACCATGACTCCACAGCCTTCCCAATCATTAGAACACACAAAAAGAACATTAAATAAGTCATCCCACCAAAACACAAAGCCTTACAGTAGGTGGGATGACCGGGTTTACATTTTCTTCCTCAAACTATGTTCTCACTACCCAATAGACAGTTTTCAGAAAAAACTGAGGTTTCTCCCCCAAAACCCAATGGAAAACACTTCAATATGTTCCAAGTGAAACTTAACACATGATTCTATACAAATATAAGAATTCTAATTCATCACCTTGATTGTACGGGCCATACAGAAGAGAAAAAGTTATGGAAATCAGAAAAACTGTGATGTAGCAGCAAGTGCATGTTTCTCTTATGAAATCCTTCCAAATTCATTGAACAAAACTTTAGTTCAAGCCTTTTATGGGTTTACATACATTTTTTCATCAACATCCAACTTCCTAACTCCTTATTACCCCTAAAATTGTGTTTTGACAACTTAATTGTGCACTTAATAGCTTTATTGTGCAATCATTGACATTTGGGCCTTTATGACCCCCAATTACCTTGAATTCAATCCCATGACACCAAAAGACCTCACTCTTTCCCACCTACCTACAAATTCTATTTTTTTTTCCTCCAAGACTTATAATTTCAAATTTGATACATGAGTGCACATGTGCACATTTAACCATAAAAACTTCAAAACCCCTAAATACATGAAAGAGTGGTCTTTTTAGACCTTATTTTCAATACCTATAAAGATAAGAAATTTGAAACTTCAAGATTCACCTAAATTCCCTCAAGACAGATTGCTACCAAAATGAACTTTGTAACATGGTTGTAGGTGCCCCTGTACCTAGGTACAAACTTATTACCTTGATCATTCACACCTTCAATTCGTAAATGATTAGAATCAATAAAGTCTTGCACAAGATGTTTAAGACGTTACAGTATTTTGTACCATGTCCATTTTGTTGGCAGTAATGACAATAAGATTTTTTTTGAAAAATTCTAGGCAATGGCATATTAGGGTCACATTCTCTAATAGGAGGTAACATAGGCATATTCTTATCAATAAGCTGTAGCATGATATTATGAAGGGTATCATGTAAAGGAGTGAAATCTCTCTCCCTTTCCTTGAAAGGAGTGGTCATTTTTATAGCAACCACTTGATTATTAGTTTGTTGACTTGTTTGAGGGGAATTTAGTTGTAAGAATCCCTTATTTTGTTTCTTGAAAGGTTGATAATTGTTCTAAGTTGTGGATTTGGGATTTTCAGTACGACTAGGGGGATTTTTCACATCACAACCACAAGTTGAATTTTGATAATCATAAATGGTGGTACATAATTGTGTGAAGGATGGAAATCTCAACATTTCAAGTTTTCTTTGGAGTTTATCTTGTAAGTTGGCAATAAACATTTATTGAAAGTCAACATCAGGAATATTAACGTTTACTTATGAATAAAGTGTTTGGTATCTTACTATGAAATCAGTCACTTTCTCATCCTCTTTTTTTTTGCATGTGATTAAATCAATGCGGGTCATATTGGGACCCATGTGAATATGAAAGTGGTTGTAAAAGGAATCAATGAGTTCATTGAACGAACCAATTGAATTTTTTGATAAAGAAGAGAACCACTCTAAAGCAATATCCTTCAAGGACCTAGGGAATAGCTTAGCCAAAAGTTTATCTTCAAAGATGAAATCACTACACAGGGTTGTGAAAGAAGAAACATGGCTTATAGGATCTCCTTTTCCACCATATTTCTTGAATCGAGGCACTTCTATACCTTGTGGCATTTGTTCTCTTAATATGTAAAAATATAGCGGGTTGGATTTGATGTATTGCAAAGGTTGGTTGTTGTTGTTTTGTTGTAATGTTGAAACTTGTTGTTGGAGAGATGTCATAGTTTGCAAAAGTGAGCTAATGAGAGGATCATTTTGGTTGTAAGGTTGAGGGAATAAGGTGGAGTGGTGTATGTATGTGGAGGGCTAGTGAATTTTAGGTTGGCTAAGGTGGATTATTGAGGGGTTACTGTGTTCGATTGGATATGAATACCTAAGGAAGTGTATACAGTGCTAGTAGGTATTATTGTTGTGGTTGGTTGAATGGTTGCAGTTGGTTGAAAGGTTGTTATATGTTGAAAGGTTGTTGTGGGTTGAAAGGTTGTTTTAGGTTGTGTACTAGTGTATGTAGGAATGGACATTGGTATCATGGAGGATGGAATTGGAATTCCACCTTGGTTTTAAGTAGTCCCCAAAGCTTGAGTGGAACTAGGGATGGTAGGGACGGTGTTGGTAACATTAAGCACATTGGTTGTAGGATTAGGAAACCCAAGATCCATGGTGAGTGAGATATCATGGGATGACATGAGCCTCAAACTATGTCTCACAATAGTATTACTAATAGGATGCCAAGTTGTAAAGCTCATACAAAATTTACAACCCTAGTGTGCAAACCCTAAAATAGAAAAAGGGAAATGCAACAACCTAGAATGAAACACAATTTTTAGATTCTAAGTAATGTAATTTGTTGATTACACAATGTAATAAACTAAAAATGAAGTGTTGTAAATACAATTTTGATTCTTGAAAATACACTGAAATGAAGCAATTTAAGCTATATGCAATGAATTTGATGAAACAAAAAATCAAGAAACCAAAACAGGAAAAGTAACAACAGCAAATAGAAGCCTAAAACTGAGATTTTAATTTCTAGAAAATGCAGATCAATAGCTCACATGGACTCATTCACCTATAAGGGTGAATGGGTCTTGGTTAGATATTTTTGAGATTTTTTTAAAATTTCAAAGTAATTTTTAATGGCTTTTCAGATGCCAAAAGCTTCAAGTTTGATCTGATCAGGGACTCATTTGCTAGTAAGGGTGAATGGGTCTTGGTTAGGTATTTTTAAATTTTTTTTAATGATTTTCAAGCTTTTAGTAATTTCTTTCAGTTCTAGGTCTAAGGAAGTAAGTTTATGTTTCATATTTTCTAGAAATGCAATGTGAAAATACAATGAAAAGATTAATGCAAGGACCTAGGTTGAAATATAATTTTGTTTTGATTTTCAAATGTGATTTTATAAGATCTAAATGATATGCAAAATGATTGATTTTTTTTTTGTATTTTTCATATTTAGAGAGATGCAAAACAATGCAAATCTAAACCCTAGATGAGATGCAATTTTTGAATACAATGCAAGAAACACTAAATAAGATCTAATTCAATGCAAATAAGATGCAAATGAATGCAAGATCTAACCTAGGATACAAGAAAAGACTTCAAAATTAGAAAATTGTAATATTCAATATTTCAAGTTCACCATTAATGTTTAGGTGGAAAAGTAGGGTTTACCAAAATGAATTGATCAAGATGATAAACCACTATGTTTTTCACCCTAATATTATGTGATTTTGTGTATGATAAGATGTCAATAATAATAAAAAACTAAACCTAACTGTTATAGCAACTGTGAGGGGAGTTTTTAGAGCTTTAAATGATGTGTACCTTGTTGCAAGAAGCCTGTTTTTAGGGCACCAAGGACTCATTCGCCTTTACTGGTGAATGGGTCCTTGTTAGGGTTTCTAAAACTAAGATCTAGGCTACTTTCCTTGATTTATGTACTCTCAGATCCCTATTTTTCATCTCCCGAAAACTAGTAATAAATTTTGTAGCTTCAATTCTTTGTTCTTGCACTATGAAGGTCAATCTTGCAACTTGAAAACTTTGGCAATTTTACTCTAAACTTCTTCTCCACTTGATCTTCAATCTATAAATTGACAATCACACACTCAAGGGGGATAAAAAATTGTTGATTGTTAGTGAATAGGGGTTTTCCTAAGTCAAACCCCTTGTAGGTAATCATACCAAATGATGAAATAATGAAATTGAAGCATGAACATGAAATATGTAATTGATGATATCTTGGATGTTGTTTTAGAGGATAAATATGTAAACTAACATGTAGTTGTCATGAAGAATGTAGATCTTGATCTTGAATAAGATGTGAAACAATGATTGCAAGTAGATCTTCAATTCTTCATCAACTAGATCTTAGCTCAAAAACATGCATGAATGCACTAAACCTTTGTCATGATGAAATGATCTTGAATTGTTGCAATAAACTCTACCTTGAAATGCCTTTGAAATTCTCTATAATGCTCTCTTGAAATTGCTAGGATGTCTTGTAAACTTGATAGCTCTTGTTAGGAGAAACAATGTGAATTAAGCCCATATTTATACTAAATCAAGAGATTAACCCTAAAATTCAAACAATTCAAGCCGACACTAGATCTGGAAATAAACATTATTAAAATCCCCAGAATGAAATTCAAAAAGGGGGTCCTTAAGGGAGGACCCATTCGGCACCTAGGGCGAATGGGTCTTGGCACAAGTTTCCAAGACCATGCCTTTGTGGGATGAAAGAACATCAAAAACCTATGTAGAATTTGCAAAGAAAGGGGGCTCCTATAGAGGGAGGACCCATTCACCACATAGGGTGAATGGGTCCTAGCAGTAATTTCTACAACCTTGATTTTTCCCACTTAAATTTTTTATAGTTTGAGTTATGAGTTTCAGGATGGATCCTTGGAAGGTGTCACAAATAAGGCTTAAATTTGAATTAAGGGGGCTAAATAACTCTAATTAACCACAATTAATTAAGAGGACCCTAGATAAGTGTGAGAGTGTGTTACAACACTTTACAACACCATAAATAGGGTACAAGTTAAGTACATTTTATTAAAAAAGGGGCCCAAGATCAATGTGAATGTGTTACAACACATTACAACATTAAACCTAGGAAAAATTAGGTTAATTCAATGACAATTGTTCTAAAATCATGTAAAGAAAAAGGATACTTTTTCCATTACTCGAAAATCTATATGCAAATATTTCAAAATCAGATAATACTTAATTTCTCTATGGGAGAAAAACTATATTCGTCTAAGTTTATTTTATTCCATTATTTAACACTTATTATTAGTTCCTGCCGGTAGGCAGGTATACTTATGCATTCGCCCGGAATACATTTAACCGATAGCATTGACCAATCAGATTTTGCCATTTAACATATTAGTTATTTTTTTGTATAGTTTGAATTTGGAGAGCTATTTTATATATTGGAAAATTAGCATTTATCTATTTTTCTATTCACGCGAGTAGCTTTAAAAATCATTTTCGTTTTAAAAAATTTGGGAAAATGTGAACGCATAAATTGATTAAATAAATTTAAGTAAAGGCATAGTTTAAAAGTTGGCGGCTAGAGGTACATAATCCATGAATGCAGATTAAATGCATTAAAATATCAGGAAACTATGAGCGCAAAAATTGATTAATTAAAATTAAGCAAAGGCATAGTTTATCAAGGTGGCGGGTAGCCGTACGTTATGTATGAATAAAAAATAAATGCATTGAATGGCATGTGGCTTGAGGTGAAGGCGCCGGGATGGTTTGGAGGCCACGCGTGGCCAGGGTACTTTGGTCATTTAATATAGAGTTAAGTTACTTGGTATGCATTTCCATTACTTTGCGTATGTTGTTTTTGTCTTTTGTAAGCGGTGTTCTAAGGAGAGTTCTAGCGACTGAGCAGGATATGTTATAGTTGCAGAGTCCAGACCCAAAAACGAGTTATTTGAGGTCATAATTTGGTCATTTCCAGAGTGTCGTTACAGTAAAACGCTGGACAGTGAGAGTAGAAGAGGTAACTTTTCATTTTTAAGTCTATTTCATACAAGAAATGCAAGTAGGGTTTATACTTTGATTATAAATTCATATTTTAAACTATTTTTAGTATTGTTTATTCAAATTTCTTGTTGAAATGCGAAGGTTTCATCTGCGTTTGATAGGTATTATTTAGAAATGCTCTTGTTCATTTTACTTCATGCATGTGAGTCGACAGTGTGTTGCTTTGAGCTTTTCCATTGTCATCAAAGCATAAAGGATAGAGAGGTTATGTTAAAATTCATCGTTGTTGTCCTCCTGGGCATAAATATGTATATTGAAGTACTTTTGGTGTTATCTATTGGAGTCTCTTGTTGAAATGCGAAGGTTTCGTCTGCGTTTGATAGGTATTATGTAGAAATCCTATTGTTCATTTTACTTCATGCATGTAAGCCCTGTAGAGTTTGTATTTTTTGATTGTTGTAAAGTGGTCCCATAGAGAGGGCTTTGGAACCAAAATTATGTCAACGTGTGCGATAGTGAGAGCTTTTGAATAATGGCTCAATAGTGTGTTGCTTTGAGCTTTTTCGTTGTCATGAAAGCATAAAGGATAGAGGGATTTTGTTCAAAGTCGTGGATGTTGTCCTCGTAGGCATAAATGCAAACAATGGAAGCATAAAGAATGCAGTAGAAACCTTTTTCCTGTGGGAAAGCATCAAAATTCTGTCAGATGTCATCGTTACTATTTTTGTATCTTCATTTTACTTCATGCATATGAGTCGACAGTGTATTGTTTTGATCTTTACTGTTGTCATCAAAACATGTGCGATAAAGAGAGCTTTTCAAGAATTAGTCGACAGTGTGTTGCTTTGAGCTTTTCCGTTGTCATGAAAGCATAAAGGATAAAGGGATTCTGTTAAAAAGTCGTCGTTGTTGTCCTTGTAGGCATAAATGCAAACAATGGGAGCATAAAGAATGCAATAGATACCCTTTCTCTCCCGAGAAGCATAAAAATTCTATCAGATGTCATTGTTACTGTTTTTGTATCTTGGGGTTATAAAAAACTATGTCAAAAAATGTTGTACAATCCAAATTACAATGTTTCCATAGAGCAGATAAGAAATATTGTTTCATAGAACAGTTTTAGTCTTCATGCAAAAGAGCGATCAAATTCATTGCTAGAAGATTTGTGGTCCAAGAAGCTTTCACAAGTAGTTTGTGTTGTTAATCTTGTTTGCATTTATACTTGTGTCTCTTGAATCTAGAAAAAATGCTTGGTAGTGTTTAAATGGTTTTTGCTATTAGTATCCATTGCAGTAAGAGTGCTATATATTGTTATTCTTTTAGGAAAAAACAAAGACATGTTTTTTTTTTCTAATGAAAGCTTTTTACATGGTGCAATGCTTTTGGTTGGAAGAAAAGAGGTCGTGTAGTGGGCCAGCTGTGGCAAATTCTTGAAGCAAGTAGTAGAAGGTGAGTTTCTAGAATAAACCTTCTCCTTTGTTTACAACTGCATATAGTAGACAGAGAAAAGGGTTGATTCAAGATTCTCACTATATTGATTGTACTTGTAATCATATTGTTGCTTTTTGTTACAAGGACAATCTTTGCAAATGGGTATTGTGAGTGGCATATGCTATATGTTTCATAAAAATTAAGCAGCTGGGGTTCAAAAGTAGATCTTTGTTTCAAAAAATGAAGCTTTAAAATTTTTGAGAGTTTGATTCTGAAACCATATGCATATTTTGATTAAAACTAGTGGCTAAAGGTACATAATTCATTAATGCAAATTCAATGGATTTAATAGCATCTGACTTGACGTGGGGGTGTTTGGATTGCTAATTAGTCTTTGAATATATACCAATCAAAAGAGATAAATAGGTATAATTATCCTTGGCCACATTTCACATTGTGACCTTTGAATCAAAGTCAATTAACAAAGTAGCAGTTAGACCTGCAAAAGGTTCAAGGACTGTGCTGCTAGAAAAACAAATTTTGGAAAATGGGTAGATTATTTGTTGAAATTGGTTTAAAAATTTTTAAGCAAATGCATTTTCCCTTCTTTTTGCTTTCATTGTACATCTTAAATGATAGTTGGATTTTGCATTGTTACAATGCATTTGGATAATTTGATTGTATAATTATAGTTTAGATCATTTTAAGTGTTATCGATTCAAACCTTCCCTTGAAATACCAAGGATTCATGTAAATCTTGGAAGCAACGTATAGTTAACTATAACTATCCTTAGCTACATTTCACGTGTTGACCTTTCAATCAAAGTCAATTAACAAAGTAGCAGTTAGACCTGGAGAAGGTTCAAGGACTATGCTGATAGAAAACCATATTTTGGACAATGGCTAGACAACCTGTTGAAATTGCTGTACAGACTTTAAAGCACATGCATCTTCCCTGCTGTTTATTCTCATTGCACATCTTAAATGGAACTTGGGTTTTGCACTCTTGCAATGCATTTGGATACTTTGATTGTAAAATCATAGTTTAGATCATTTTAAGTGTGATTGATCCAAATCTTTCCTTGAAATACGAAGGATTCATCTGAGTCTTGTAGGCAATGTGCAGCTATCCTATAAAGAGAGCTTTGGAACCAATGAACTGTCATCAAGGATAGAGGAATACTGTTAAATATTATGGTTATTGTCCTCATAGGCACATGTGAAAAATATGGAAGCATACAGAAAGCAAGTTAACCGTTCAATAATCCCATGAAACATAGTCTTTGTATGCATCCATGCATATAGGTTTGCATGTATATGTGTGTGCATGTAATTATGTTTATATGAATGCATGTATCTATGTAGCCATGTATGTATGTGTGTATATAATAGATTACTGTTGCATTTGCTTTAAATGCTTTTTTGTGGATGGTGTCTGCTAGCCATCCAGTCATATTGTGGTTGTTGTGCATATTGCTTTTAAAGATATAAGAACTCAATTTTGTGAGTTATATTTCATATTGGTAAATTGGCATTTATTTGTTTTTGGAACCCATTGCAGTGGCTTTGTGAATTGTGATTGTTTTAAAGTGCTTGTAAAAATGCAAATGCATACCTTCATTGATAGCTATGTGCTTTGATGCATATATGCAAATTTATAGGTTTCATTGCTATCGTGTAAAGGACACATAAATATTCATTCCCCAGTCCCATGTAGTTATTTGAATATGTGCATATATTAAGTGATTTATTGATACATGGAAATGTCCATCCATGGATACATGAATGCATATATAGTTGTAAGCACGTGACCATGTATGTATGTGTCCGTGTATATATGTATACATCTATGCATATATCGATCCATGTGTGCATTGGAGCATGTGTGTAGCTATGTGTCTATGAATACATTTTATCTAGTTATCAGTGTCAATTAATAGAGTAGCACCTGTACCTAGACAGTGTTCAAGGATTATGCTGATAGAAAACCATATGCATATCAATATATTAGAGAGCATGTATCTATGCATGGGTGTGTGTTGATTCTAATTGTTATAAATTTTGGTTTCATGTCATCGCATTAAACAATTAAGAATAAGTGCTAGGTAGTTGAAGTAAAATGACCCCATTCGGTTAGCAAAACATTCATCCTTGTATTGTCCCATATCTTAATAATTAGGCAATATCTGGTTAGCCTTTAAGTACATAGGAATTCAAAGAAAAGAATGATTGCAATAAGCCTTGTGTGCATTGGAACTATTGATCAAAGACAATTAACAAATTAGCCCTAGAACACCATGTGTGTGTTAATGTGTTCAATATCATGTTTTCATGCATGGGTGTATATGGATACTATGAGTTGTGGTTTTTACCATTGGGTTGTGTTTACTATTACTTGTATAGCCAAGTGATATGCAGGTACATTTCATAGTTCATAGAGTGCAGATACATTCAAGGACAAATACATAGCAAGGTTGTTAGCATCCTGATAAGAAAGATGATGGATACATCCAATTAATGTATGTCACAACATCTTATAAACAATAATTCCTATCAAACGTAGATGAACCCTTTGCATTTCAACAAAAAATTCAAATAAACAATACTAAATATAGTTTAAAATACGAATTCATAATCAAAGTGTGCAACTACCTTAAAGCACTATGAAACCTTCCTTGCATTTCTTGTTTCAAACAGACTAAAAAACCGAAAAGCAATATTACTTGGCTGCTCTATGGTAACAATGTAATTTGGATTCAACAACATTTCTAGGCATAGTTTTTAATAGCCCCATGATACAGGAACAGTAACGACGGCATCCGACATAATTTTAATGCTTGTGAGCAGGAAAAATGCTTCTACTATATCCTTTATGCTTTCATTGAATAGTGGTTTACAATTTTTGGCCAAACTGGACACTAAAATTATTATTTTTAACTAAATCTTCACATTCGGGCACCTATAGCGGCTAAACTGTGAGGAATTTGAAGATGGTGTAAACTAGAGTCTCATCAAATTTTGTTTGTAGATTCTAAAAATATTTTTTCAAAATTTTTGGAATCAAATTGCACTTCTTTTCCATCTCCCATGAAAATAGATTTTTTAGAAAACAACATTTTTAAAAAGTGGCCTTTGTATAATGCATAAATTTTTTTCCCTAAAGAATAAAATTCTAATTCTTTCAAATTTAGATTTGTAACTCTGATATCTAGTGCTTCCACTTGGTTAGATAGTTTTTATTGAATATTTTTCCTTAATCAAGTTTCAAAGTCAAACAATTACAATTAAAAACACTGTATAGCGTAACTTTTTGTATATGTCAAAATTTTATTTTATTTTTTTTGTTGGATCAAGGACTTCAATATCTAGTGCACTCATATTTTTCAAATTTTTTTTGATAATCTTCTATTTTTCCACATGTGAAGAACAAAGAAATTCATTTTCGATGAAAAACCTATGTTTAATAAAACTTAAAAACAAATACATAACAAAATCAAAACATATTAAAATTATATTCATTGGATAGCTTGTTCTAAGGAATACCATAATCATTTGAAATAAATTTTAAATGAATTCATTTGATCCCCCAAAATCTAAATCAAAAGTGATTTTTTATCAGCATTTTGATAGGTGTAAAGGAGACGCATTTATAGGTATGGTTTAAAACTAGCGAGGTTCTATCCAAGGGGGTTTGATCTAAGGTGATTTGATCAAACCCTCTTCAATTGGAATCCTTAAAATGGAACTTTTTAAGGCTTAAATCATTATATTTTCTAAAAATATGTGATTTCAGCTAAAATTCGTTCCTCTCAGGAATTGTAAACCACTATTATGACAACACATGCCTTTGAGGACAATAACCATGACTTTTAACAGAATCCCACTATCCTTTGTGCTTTCATGAGAACGGAAAAGCTCAAAGCAACACACTGTTGACTCATTGTTGGAAAGCTCTCATTACCGCACATGTTGACATAATTTTGGTTCCAAAGCCCTCTTTATGGGACCACTTTGTAGTAATTAAAAAAATACAAACTCTATTGGGATCACATGCATGAAGTAAAATGAACAAGAGGGTTTCTACATAATACGTATGAAATGCAGATGAAACCTTCGCATTCCAACAAGAAATTTGAATAGATCACACTAAAAGTAGTTTCATATATGGATTTATGCCTATGAGGACAAGAACCACGACTTTTAATAGTACCCCTCTATCCTTTATGCTTTGATGACAATGGAAAGGCTCAAAGCAACACACTATTGACTCACATGCATGAAGTAAAAAAAAATTTAAAATATGAGTTTATGGCTATGAGGACAACAACCACAACTTTTAACAGAATCCCTCTACCCTTTATGCTTTGATGGCAATGAAAAAGCTCAAAGCAACACACTGTTTACTTGTAGTTGAAAAGCTCTTATTATCACATGTGTTTACATAATTTTGGTTCCAAAGCCCTCTTTATGGGACCACTTTGTAGTAGTCAATAATAAAAAGACTTTATAGGGCTCACATGCATGAAGTAAAATGGACAAGAGGATTTCTACATAATACCTATGAAATGAAGATGAAACCTTTGCATTTCAACAAGAAGCTTGGATAAATAATACTAAAAATAGCTTAAAAAATGAATTTATAATCAAAGTATAGCAATGTCTTAAAGTACTAGGAAACCCTGCTTGCATTCCTGTTTGCATGTACCTGGTTTAAGCATTTAGTTATTGGTTCTTGATAGTGGGATGAAATGAACTTGGACAGATGGAAATAGAATGATCCCATGGAATTGGAACACCAGTGTTTGCATGTGTTTAACATGGTAGCAGATTTGCGTGCATGAGACTTATTTGAATCTCAAATGTCATAGTATATGTGGCACATTGGCTAGTTGGCTTAACATGATAGCTTTCGAAAAAGTTAATTCAGTGATCAATCAAGCTAATTGGCTGATGAATTAATTGTGTTCCATGGTTAGTCATAGCTAATTATTGGTCATTTTAATCCTCCAAATCAGTTAAATAGATGTTGCTTATTCACATTCACAGATACACAATCTTTGTAAACTTTTTTGTGTCCTTTTAATACGGGAAAAGAGCTTTAGAACAAGATATGTACATTCATCGAAGGATTGTAAGGCATAGATTTTCTGGCAGATATAATGGTCTTGACTCTATAGCAACAACATCGCCTGTGACTACACAGATGTGCAGAATAAAAAAAAATGAAGTGCTCAAAGTAATTACAATTAATTTCTAGTCGCTAAAATCTATATTACTTGACAAACAAGTAAGAACTTTTGGGAACATGAAGGTCATGAACATTGAACCAATAGTAGGACAGTCACTACAACATTTAAGTTAACCTATGGTGTAGATTCTCTTTTCCATTATCAATTTTATTCCCAATTTCATCCACGAAGAACTTTGTCAACCTATAAAACCTGCTATTAGCCATCACTTTGATCCATGATTTCCATTTCTTTTATCAATGAATTCCATATATTTGATCCATGAAGAACTTCTTCAACCTGTGTATCCATGAATTCTATATCTTTGAGGATATTCTTCATGGATGAAATTGGAAATACAATTGATAATGCTGAAGAGAGTGTTCATCATAGGTTTACTTAAATGGTGTGGTGACTGTCATATTGTTACTTTAACGTTCATTACCTTCATCTACTAAAAAGTTCTTTCTCATTTATACCTTGTTATTTATACCTGTGATATTGCATTGCATATGTCTCATTTTCTTCACCTTTTAGTCTCGATACTGAAATACAGTAATACAAAGTAATCAAGTAATTATAGTAACACAAAATAATTCCAATAAAAACTAATCAAGAGTAATACAAAATACTTTTAAACATCCAGTGTGTTACAACTATCAATGAGTTGTTTTTACAACACTGTGTGTTTTACAGCCTACATAGTATATGTAGCATAATAGCTAATAAGTCCATGTCACCTTTTGCTGGTGACAATTTAATTTGTTTCATCTGTCTCTGAACCATTGATCAAAGTCAATTAACAAACAAGTCAATTTCGCACTTGACTCATTCAAATTAAGTCAATTCTATCATTAGTCATAGTAATAGTAAACAAATGCTTATTAGATGATGTCATTGTTGAAATCCTATTTGCATTTTCTATTTTCATGTGCCTGGTTTAAACATTTAATTATTGGCTCTTGATAATGGACTGAAATGAACTTGGAAAAATGGAAATAAAATGACGCCATGGAATTGGAACACCTATGTTTACATGGCTTTAACATGGTAACATACTTGTCTGCATGAGACTTATTTGAAACTCAAATGTCACATTGTACTTGTGAAAGATTCTTGGATCACAAATCTTCTAGCAATGAATTTGATCGCTCTTTTGCATGAAGACTAAAACTGTTCTATGAAACAATATTACTTATCTTCTCTATGGCAACATTGTAATTTGGATTCTACAACATTTTTTGACAGTTTTTTATAACCCCAAGAAACAAAAACAGTAACAACGACATCTAACCAAATTTTTATGCTTGTTGGGAGGGAAAAGGTATCTACTGCATTCTTTATGCTCCCATTGTTTGGATTTATGCCTACAAGGACAACAACAATGACTTTTTAACAGAATCCCTCTATCCTTTATGCTTTAATGACAACGGAAAAGATGAAAGCAGTACACTGTTGACTAATTCCTGAAAAGATCTCTTTATCACACATGTTCTTATGACAATGGTAAAGATCAAAACAAGACACTGTCGACTCACATGCATGAAGTAAAATGAAAGATACAAAAACAGTAACGACAACATCTGACAGCAACACACTATTGAGCCATTGTTCAAAAGCTCAAAGCAACACACTATTGAGCCATTGTTCAGTGATCAATTAAGCTACTTTGGCTGATGAATTAATTGTCTTGCACAGTTGGCCATAGCTAATTATTGTCAAAGCTATAAATGCCATAGATGAAATGATATGAATAAAATTCTAGTTCCTGGTTTTCCTTGAAATGCAATAAAAAAACTGCTATAAAGGCATAAGAGAAGGTTGTATAACATATTGCCATTCCTTTATCTAGTTTCTTTGGACACAAATGCTTTACACATTTCACTGCAACAGTAACATGTCCATGAAAATGGGACAATAGAGATCATAGTTCAATAGTTTTAAGTGTGAGTGTATATGTATCCTGATACATATAAGCTCGATCTGGTATTTATGAAAATAGTTGCTATGTACAGTGAAAGAGCTTATTAGTGTTACTATATGCGATATCCATATAACATGGTAAGTTGGTACAAGCCTAGAGTGACACATCCATAAATACATCTCACATTTTGCTCATGACCATTTAATTTGTCTCATCTGTCTCTGAACCATTAATCAAAGTCAATTATGTCATCTTGTTCCAGACTCTCATCGAAAAAAGGAATGAGAAAATGAGGCACAATATATGCATTTGGATACTTTGATTATAAAATCATAGTTTAGATCATTTTTAGTGTTATCCAATTGAATCTTTTCTTGAAACACCAAAGATTCATCTGACTCTTGGAGGCAATGCACAACTGTGCTATAAAGAGAGCTTTGAAACGAATGAGCAAGTGAGGCACAATATTTTTTTGGTCACATTGCCAATCTCAGTGTGTGCTTTAAACCTCCAAAGCAAGAGAAAACTGAGGGAAGAAAGTATTTATTGCCTCAGGTAACTGGTTGCTGGTTCTGGATACTGTAATTATTGTCCTCATAAGTACACATGCAAACTATGGAATGATATTGAAAGCAAGTGAACTCTCTAATAATCCCATGAAACATAGTCTCTATATGCATCCATGTATATAGGATTACATGTATATATGTGTACATGTAATTATGTATATTTTTCTGTCTAGTTTGAATTTGGAAGGCTATTCTATATATTGGAAAATTAGCATTTATCTATTTTTCTATTCATCTGACTAGCTTTGTAAATCATTTGTGTTTTAAAAAATTCGGGAAAATGCGAACGCATGAATTGATTAAATAAATTTAAGCAAAGGCATAGTTTGAAAGTTGGCGGCTAGAGGTACACAATGCATGAATGCAGATTAAATGCATTAAAATATCAGGAAACTACAAGTGCAAAAATTGATTAATTAAAATTAAGCAAAGGCATAGTTTATCAAGGTGACAGGTAAACGTCCACAATGCATGGTTACTGCAAAACGGTCTCATAAAGAGAAGTTTGGAATGAAAATTATGTTAACATGTATGGTAGTGACAGTTTTTCCCTTTAACCTTGTTATATATTCAATGAGTAACTAGCAATGCAAACAGTGTTCATTTTAGACAAATGCCATTCAATGCATTGAGCTTGCATTAGTGGATTATGTACCTTCGGCCACTAGTTTGAATCAAAGTATGCATATGGATTTAGAATGAAAAGCTCTTTTTTGTGAACGTATCTTTAATTTTCCTATGCATTTTCCTAGAATGCTTTTAACCAGTAGCATTGGCCAATCACATTTTGCCATTGAACATATTGCTTATTTTTTTGTACAGTTTGCATGTGAAGAGCTATTTTATATATTGCAAAAATAGCATATGTTGGCTAGAGGTACATAATCCATGAATACAAACTAAATGCAAGGAGTTTGAAATTCAAGATAACAAACCTAATAGCACTCACTTGGATAAACTATTTTCTATTGTGACAATTTTATTGGCTCGTAGCGTCAAGGCAAGAATACTTATGCATTTGGTTGAAATGCTTTTATTAGCTCTTGCTGGTAGACAAGTATATTTATGCATTTGCTCGGAATGCATTTACCTGATAGCATTGACCAATCATATTTCGCCATTTAACATATTAGTTATTTTTTTGTATAGTTTGAATTTGGAGAGCTATTTTATATATTGGAAAATTAGTGTTTATCTATTTTTTCTATTCACGCGAGTAGCTTTAAAAATCATTTTCATTTTAAAAATTTCGAGAAAATGCAAACGCATAAATTGATTAAATAAATTTAAGCAAAGGCATAGTTTAAAAGTTGGCGGCTAGAGGTACGTAATCCATGAATGCAAATTAAATGCATTAAAATATCAGGAAACTTCGAGCGCAGAAATTGATTAATTAAAATTAAGCAAAGACATAGTTTATCAAGGTGGCGGGTAGCCGTATGTTATGTATGAATAAAAAAAAATGCATTCAATGGCATGTGGCTCGAGGTGAAAGCACTGGGATGGTTTGGAGGCCACGCATGGCCAGGGTACTTTGGTCATTTAATATAGAGTTAAGTTACTTGGTATGCATTTCCATTACTTTGCAGGTGTTGTTTTTGTCTTCTCTAGGCTCTTGTTCTGAGGAAGAGTCTGTAGCAACTGAGCAAGAGATACTTGAGATGATAATTTGTTATTGTACATAGTTCCTTTCCATTGAAGTGCATTGGGAGGCTATGTTTCATTGTGCTTTAGTTCACTATCACTATCGCTTTTTTGCCCAATGTGTCAGTGCATGTATGTATGTATGCATGTTTCTATGTGCATAAGCATTTATCTATGTGCATATCTATGTATACATTTGTAGATGCATATATGCATATATGTATGTGAGTCTAGATATATCTATGCATATATGTATTTGTGCATATATGTGTATATGCATGTAACCACGTGGATGCATATATGTTTATGTCCATTGATGCATTAATCTGTCTTTACATGGATGTATTTGTACATATATATACATATGTATAAATATATGTGTGTGTCGATATGCCTTTTCTACAAAAAAAGTTTACAGTGACAGGGCAAAGGTTGTCATGGTTCCAAAAAATGACACTCACAGACAACGTGTTCCAGGCAATAAATAGTTTCTTTTATCAGTTTTCTTTTATTTTAATGTCCATAAGCACATTGGGTTTCACAGTGCTCAGCATATGCTGTTCTTCAAAGACTAGTTCCTTTGATATGCAATTGTCTTTTGTCCCTTGTAAAATGTGAGGGCTTAACAATAACTTAGCACTTATATGCTCTTTAAATATTACATATCTTCAATTACTGCAGAGCTGTTCCATAGTGCAAGCTTTTAAGCCATTGTTCTGTTAACATGTTCCATAATAGGACCTTACAAACAATATGAGCACAATGTGTTAAGAGCACTTTAGAAACTATCAACCAAATACAATTTCCAGATATAAGCCTAAGCTCCCCTATTGCTTTCATCTCTCCCGTTGTCATCAAAGCATAAAGAAAAGAGGTTTTTTTTGTAGTTTCTAAACTATTCTTGTCCACATTTGGCCAATGAAACAAAGTCAATTAAAAAATCTGATTCCACTTATTCACTGAAAGTATTGGCATATAATTTCCTTGAAAAATCTTGAAAAAGAGGATTACTCAAACACCAATAAGGATTCTGATTTATAACATTCCTATCCAAATCATCTTCATTCAGTAGGATTTTGTGGCATACATTAATTGGATGTATCGCATCATCTTTCTTATCAAGATGCTAACAACCTTGGTTTGTACCTTCGGTGTATCTAAATGCCGTGAGTTATGAATTCTACTTGCATGTGGCTTCATTGCACAAGTAATAGTAAGTGGTACCTAACCGTACAAAATAAACTTATGCATATGGTAATCAAATGACCCCATTTAGTTAGAAAATCAATATTTACATTGCTTTCACTATTAAGTGATAGCTACTTTGGCATTAAACAATAGCTAGAAATTGTTTTTTCCAGAACTTAACAGTGCTAGCACAAGTCTGTGTTGTTTTTTGGCTTGGAATTGATTTGTTGCCACAGCCTACTTACACTTTTTTAGGAACTAAAGCAAATATGGGATCTATCCCATTGATTTCTCTTAAAGAGCTTATACGAACATTGCAATAACAAAATTACCCTGGTGAATGCACATGCAAAAAAATGTTCTATATTATAGGGTGCACAAATAGCAATAAGTATTTAGAAATTATAAAAAATGAAATTTCCATTTTTAAAAGAAACAAAAGTTTTTACTTGGATTGTTACTTGGTCAAATGAAACTGCATAAGAATTCTGTTTTGTTTTTATGAATAGCATAGTATATGTTACTCACTGTACTCATTTGTCTAAATTGTCCTTGTGACAGGGATTAATGCTTTCAACTGTGTTTAAACAATCACGCACAAACTACACTGGGGAAATTTTCTTGTCCCTATCACAATTTGGACATTTTTTACAAGTATACTTGATCGTTTGATAACAGATTACAAGGTCAGTCTCCCAAATTGTCTTTTTGCTTTTCTTGAAATGCAATTAAAATTCTTCAATACAATAACTGCATAAAGTTCTTTTCCATGTATTCGTTTTGCCATCTTGTATTCCTCATTTCTTTGGACATAAATGATTTAGAGGATTGCTTGCACATATACAAACAGGAAAATGCATTTTATACAATTGCAATAGTAATTTGTCTTCGAGCAATAAAGTAGGTTTTGCTTATGTGTTAATAAGTTATAGTTCCTCTATACAATATCCATATAATAGAATGAACTGCTAGCATCCATTTTTTAAACCCTGTTTGCAGTTTCGAATAGCCTTTTGAGTCATAAGTCTTTGTTTTATGTCAACTATTTTTTGCCTATCTGCATTTAAGGCAATTTTTTTCATACAACTGCTTATATCTACGGCAAGTTACTGTGCAATGTCCAAGTCAACATATGTTTAATCTTCCTGTTTTACAAATAAATGCCTACAAAGTTAATTTCAAAAGCTGACATGGCACGAGTACAATGAATGATGTACTACTACACTCATAGACATAATGCAATATTTTCCCATGGTCTTGCTTGCATGAAAAATGACATTAGTCACCGTTTTTTTTTTTGCTCACATTGCCAATTACACTGCGTGCTTAAAACTTCTGAAGTAAAAGAAAATTGAGAAAAGAAACTATTTATTGCCTCAAGTAACTCGTTTCTGGTTCTGGATACTATAACTATAACAAAGTCTGCTCAATTGCTATAAACTCTCCCATAACAAAGAATTTTAGAATACAAAAACAATATGCACAAAGTAATTTTCATGCTTAACACAAATGATTTTAAAAGCCATTTCGATAGCAAAAGCCATAGATCTTCTTTGATCAAATAATGCTTTTGCATTTCCCTGATTTTCTTTACACATAAAAGATTTGCAAAACTATTCTCTACATGTCACTCAATTCATGTTTATCTAAATAGCTTTTAAAATCATTTGTCCTTTGAAAAAAAATCAGTCGCTTACAAGTACATAGAAACAAAGGAATCCAATTACACAAAACATTTAAATACCATAGACTAGAATTGGCAATGTGAGCAAAAAAATTCCTGTCAACCAATTGGTGCATGTAAACAAGGCTACCTGAAAATATTGTTTTGTGTTTGTGGCACTAAAAGTATACATCATGCATTGTACTCATTTATCCACTTTGGCAATGTAACAGGAATAAGTACATACAATCCTGCTGGGGGGCAATGGATATCAAGGTCAGGTTGAAGAATTAATACTATTTTCCCCTTCTGCTTCTATTAAATTGTTTGCTGTGTGATATGTTACATAAGCTTCTGCAACTACTCAAGATCCATTTTCCAACATATGTAGAGATTATTAACTTCCAAGATCCTCGACAACATGATCAATGCTTTCAAATGCTATTTACTAAAAGCACATAGGCAATGATGTAAACAGTCATAGATTTTGTAATCTAGATACTAGTGTTAGATGCTATTCATAGCCAACATTTTCTATTCCCAAACACATTAGGTTGCACGAGTAACAAAGAAAATGATAGAAATTGACACCTATGAATTAATAGAGCACCCCCAAATATCAAACATTGACTACGTGCTTAAGGGCAAGGGACTTTGCAGATTGAGTGCCTTTGCATACAATGTTGGTGATTGTTTGTTTGATTCATTACAACTATTTCTTAACAATTGTTACACATCAATTCAACTACGAAATGGAGTTATAGATTACTTCTTGAATTTACTTCAAAACAAGGACAAGGAAGCAATAAAATCATACAACTATGAACTCGACCCTAATACTCTGTATACATTGCACAAAGTACACGATCCACAAACATATTTCTGTAGAATGCGCTTATCTGCTAAGCCACAAGCAAATTGCACAGAAAGTGGATTGTGGGGCGACCTGTTTTGCATTCACTGGATATCCAAATGGTTGAATATATAAATATCCCTTTGGTCAAGAACAACAGCAAGAAGGTACTTACAGTTCAATAGTTCTAATTACACGGAATCAGTCTCTATACTATTTCATGACATGGATTCTTTAAATGGACACTTTGAACCATTGCTAGCAATTCAAACACAAAAAATAACTTCAAAACAGCCCATAAGTTCACATGGGAAAAAAAAACTTTGCGCAAAGTATCCTCAAATATCAAACATTGACAATGTCCTTAGAGCTGAAGGCCTTTGTAGACTAAGCACATTTGCATACAATGTTGGTGACTGCTTGTTTGATTCGCTTCAAGTGCTACTTAACAACCAGTACACCTCAACTCAATTACGCAATGGAGCTATAGATTATTTTCTGGCTTGCTTTCAAAAAAAGGACAAAGAAGCAATTAAATCATATAACAATGAACTAAATCCTACTACTCTATACACATTGCACAAAGTACATGACCAAGAAACATACTTCTGCAGGATGTGATTGTCCGCACGGCCGTGCATAGACCATAGCGAACATGGATTGTGGGGTGACTTGTTTTGCATTCACTGGATATCCAAATGGTTAAAAAGACAGATAAGCCTCTGGTCATTGACAACATCAAGGAAGTGCTTAGATTTCAATGATTTTGGATATACAAAATCAGTCTCTATACTATTCCATGATACAAACCCTTTGGCTGGACATTTTGAGCCACTCCTAAGAATGAAAGCCCAAAATCTAACTCACCCATGCTCTACAAGCTTACTTCGACTCAAAAAGTTGATCAGAAATTGTCCATAATACAAAAAAACTTACTTGACTAAGCCACATTCTTTGCCTAAAAACAAGGAAAATTTGATACGATTTGTCAAAGCAAACAATTTAAAACATAAATCAACAATAAGACTTAATCACCTAAAGAACTTGATTAGAAAAGAAAAACAAAAAGAAAGTGTACCTAGCGGCCGAAAGAAAAAAAAGACATTGACACTAATAGAAATTTATAGAACAACAATACTAGATACGCCAAAATACCCATGCACAATTTTCCAAGTGCTTTGCCTATACAAGGACATTAGGATTTTCAAAGACAAACAAAAACAGTTATACTGCAAGCTGCTACAATCAGATTCCTTACAATTCACAGATTTCATATGCAGCGTATGCTACTTTGCATTGAAATAGTCCACTATTCCAAAGTATGCTACGCCATAGAAAATAAGAACTAATAGACCTTTGTGCTATGTACAAAATTTAACTCATCTAGAAGAACGACTTGTGTCACTTAGAATTGCATTTGCACAAATTTGGGAACTAGGGTTCAAAAGGTCTCAAATAGGCCTAACAGGTTCTATTATAAATGTCCCTGTTGACATGAACATTGTACAAAAAGCATTACCACAATCAATTAACAACACACAAACAATTGTTGTTTCATTGAAAAGACGCTTGAAATATAAAAATGCATTTCAAAAAGGCATGGTATGCCCAAATGTTATCATGCAAGCTTTGACTCAATTAACGAGGACACCATTATACAAAATACACGAAGTCCACATAAACCAAGATTGGCAAGAAGTCCTCCAATGCACTAAAGAAAACGAAGACAATAGTCCAGAAAATACAAGTGAAATAGAATCAGACAGTGAAATGGAAAATGAAAACCCATCAGACACCTTGATACATGGATTCACTGAGTCTAGATGTATCCATAACATGGAGGACAAGATTATTGAAATTTCACCTGCAGAGAACAAGTATCCAATTGGCATATTTAAGGACATCTATGCTGAAGAAATGAATTTCCCAACTTTGTTCTTTGGCAGCCCATGTGATAATGACATTCTAAAAAACTTTACGTATCAGAAAATAATATGTTGGGAGCTCTTACAGTCGCAAAGACAATTTGCATATCATACAACAAACATTTTTTTCAAAGCTATAAAGGTGCTAATACAAGTACTGTCTACAATGACAATAAGAATCCGCAAGGGACAATTATAAGGGAGAAATCTATTTGCAAAAGACGTTAAACACAAACCAAACCTAGAAAAACTTCTAAAATCAGATATTGGATACGCAGATTTCAAAAGAATAAGAATCTCTCCAGACTATTCACAACAACTTAAGAAAAATGTTTTTGCTATGATTCGACAACTAGGACCACCAACATTTTTCCTCACTTTTTCTAGTGCTGAGCAAAATTGGGATCCACTAATTCAAACATTACAAGAACTGCACAATCTACACCAATTAGCACAAAACCATCAAGAATCTAATCACCCAACACACATGGACAAATTTGAACTAATCAAGAAAGATCCTATCACTTGTGCACGTTACTATAAACATAGAATCAATGCAATAAAAAAATTGATACTTACAGATGACTCCTTCTTTGGAAATGTCATTGATTACTTCTCAGTCACTGAGTTCCAAAATCGAGGAAATGAACATGATCATTTCCTCATATGGGTTAAAAATGCACCAATCTACATAGAAAAAAACAACATAGACGTCATAGCTTTTGTTGATAAGTATATTACTTGTGACACTAAAAATTTGGAACCTCCTATGGCAATGCTACACAAGCACCATCATACAAAGAGATGCAAAAGATCAAGAAAACAATTTTGTAGGTACAATTTTCCTTTTCCACCAATGCAAAAGTCAACTATACTTTTACCAATACTCCAAAAGAATGACGCGATAACTGCAAATGCCACTAAAATCTCTACAAAACTCCAAAAAGAAAATTATGACAAAACATTCACTTTTCAAATGTTCTTAAAAGAATTAAACTTAAATGACAATGAATACATTGAAGCTTTGAGCTCAACATTAAACAGGCCTACGCTTTTCTTACAAAGAAAACCATCACAAATAAGGAACAATAGTTTTTCAAGGAAAATTCCAGATCTTTGGAGAGCTAATACAGATGCACAATTTGTCCTGAATGCATATGCTGCTGCTATGTACTGTAGCTCATATATTGCAAAAGTAGACAAGTCAATGACATATGCATTCAAAAGAATACGTAGAGACCATAAGCAAGACAATATTGATGCAATTCGAATGGTGAGTAAACTTTGCAATGCCATGCTTAACTTGCAACAAATTTCATCACAACAAACTGCACATATTGTTCTGTCATTGCCACTAAATTACAGTTCAAGAAAATGTATATTCATTGATACACGATCTGACAATGATCGCACATTTATACTCAAATCTGTTAAACAATTGAGCAATGAGCCAGATGAATTACAAAATATTCTTGCGAAATCTATTATAGACTACTATTTGAAACACCCTGAAACAATGATCGACATATGTCTTGCAGAATTTGTTTCAAGATACAATAAATAGGATACTGCAATTGAGCCAAAGGGAAAACCCAATGTGATACGGTTTATCAATTTCAACAAACACTTTGATGTAGAGAATCATTGTAGAGAGCAATTGGTTATCTATGTTCCATTTATCGTTAATGAGCATACACTCAAACAAAACTTTGACTCTTGGGAACATGCATACATGTACCATGGACAAACCATTCAAACAAATAGTGCAAAGTTCATCCACAACACAAACTCCGCATGGGGTGACATTGACAAAGCTATTAATGATGTTCAGTCTCTTGAAGATGAAAAGCTTATTGACCTACCAATGCAAACAAAGCTTTCCCATAAAGAACTATATGACATTCAAACAGACCTTCCAAACAAAGGTCATTTTAACCCAAAGACCACGTACTCCAATGGATTTGAAATTGCAAAGCACCCACAGATTACAGATTACAGATAACAATGAATACTACAAATTAAGATGAATGTTAAATAAAGAACAACAAGCAATTGTTAAGGATGTTCTCATAAAAAAGATGAGAAATCCACAAAATCCATTGCACTTGTTTTTGACTGGAGGAGCTAGAATAGGTAAGACTTTTACGGTAAAAGCCATCTACCAAGCTCTCATTCACATGTATAGCAATTATGTTAACAATAATCCAGACAAACCCAAGGGCTTATTAACTGCATATACAGGTAAAGCAGCATATAACATAGGCGGATTCACATTACATTTAGCATTTCACGTACCTTTTAATACATCAGAATTCTTGCCACTAAACACTGAAGTGCTTGACACTATGTCAAAGCACTATGATCAATTGCACATACTTCTTATAGACGAGATATCATTGGTTGGCTCAACATTTTTACGGTATATTGATAGAAGGCTCCGAGACATAATGCAAATGCCTATAGCATACTTTGGGAACCTTGACACCATATCTTGTGGTGACCTTTACTAGGCACAACCTATCCTTGACTCTGTGGTTTTTAAAAATAGGCCTACTCCAATTGAATTAATGCCTTATAGTTTTTGGAAAGACCACATAAAATGCTATACATTAGTGACTACCATGAGACAAAAAGATGAAATATTTATTTCAATCCTTAATAGACTACGAGTAGGCATTCAGAAAACTCATGATATAGACTATATCAACAAAATTTGCTTTCATCCTGTACCATTAGATCCATTGCTTCCACACCTTTTCTATAGGAGAATAGACGTTCAAGCTCATAACAACAAAATGCTATCAATCATTCCAAACCAAATGATTGTGGTGGATGCGATAGATGAAGTTAATGAGGACCTTAATGCAATACGAGTGTACAGTCACACAACAACACTCCCATCACAAATATGCTTGAAACCAAATATTCTTGTTGAGCTTTATGCAGACAATTACAATGTTCAAGATGGCCTTGTCAATGGTTCAGATGGAATTTTTAAAGCATATACATCACAAAAAAATATTGATATTGTCTGGATTAAATTTAATGACCCATCAATTGGACATCAACAGCGCACAAAACTAGCACACTGCTATTCTACTATCATTGAGAAAGACTGGGTGCCTATACAACGCATTGCTAGGCCAATGCAGAAAATAACAATAAAAAAGAAAATTACAACTAGAAAACAATTCCCAGTACAAGTAGCATGTGCACGAACCATCCATTGATCCCAAGGATTAACAATGGAGGCCTTGGCTTTTGACCCCACAAGCATTAGACAACATGGACTAACCTATATAGCTCTATCACGAACAAAATCAGTAGAATCATTATTCCTGTTACAACCTTTAACTTCAAAAAACTTCAAAGTTAAAGACAAAATACAACTAGAAATGTCCCGTCTTCAGACATGTGCACAATGGAAACTTGATAATTTGAGTACATGTTCAAAAAGAAAATCGCATATGCTCCTATGTACATTGAACACTCGTAGCTTGAAAGCACATGCAAAAGACATTGTCAATGACTATAGCATAATGCAATCTAATATCTTGTGTCTCCAAGAAACACATATGCATCCCTTTGAGCTAAATACCTTGCTGCAGAATTTTGATAGCTCCTCTGTACATAATATCCATGGTATAGCAACTTTCACCAAGAAACATTTGCTCTTGTCAAAAACAACACACCATGAAACCTCAAATATTGAAGCTATCACATTAACAATAATGCTATCTAACAATGAACTCAATGTTTGTAATATTTATGCAAGACCTGCAACTGCCATAGATGAAGTAATCGCAATCTTACAAATAATTATTGGATCCACAAATTCAGAAAACATGTTGTACATTTTAGGCGATTTTAATGTCGACATGTCTTTAGAGAGCAGAAACAAAAAAATGCTTCACAGTTATATGCAACATAATAACATACACTTTGTCTTCAACCAACAGCATAGCATGGGCAACACAATCATTGATCACATTTGGTCCAACATGACTACAAATATATGCTCTATCTATATATCAGAAGCATATTGGACTGATCAGAATCCAATTTTCCTAAAATTGCATATTGCACAATAGACAAATTCAACTCTATAGAACTTATAGCCTTATATCAGTTTTACGCATTGCAATGTCTTTTCTAATGCTATATCCATTATTTACAGGAGATCTATGGATGAAACTGAAAGGAAATCAAAGTAAATGCAACTTGTGCAAGAAGAATCAGCACAACGGTAAAGTGCTCATAGTATTATTCCTTCAAATTCATTCGCCCAAATCACAAATATTCAAAGAACATTGTTCCAATTCTTTGCAGGACACCAAAAGATGTATCAAAAAGACAAGCCAAACAGGTGCAAATTGCACAGGAAGAGTCAACACAGCGGTAGAGTACTTTGTCGTACAATGTACCTGCATTTGTCCAGCTTGCTAATATAGAATTAGCATTCAATTGACATAATCCTTGTTCCTTGTAGGACAAGAGTCAAGAAACCTAGGATAGTTTCAATCGAACAGCTAAATGCAAGAAGAGCTGGAGACACCTTCCAAGGTGATGTCCTTGTTGTTTATAGAGAAACTTTGGACAAGGCTAACAAAACACGGGAAATGCTATGTGCTGATCTGACAGATCACAAAGCAGAAATGACAATCACGTTAAATGTTAGTGGAAATCTTGTTTACCAGCATGAGCCTAAAATAGTCCCGGGATCAGCTATTTCAATCTCAGATTTCCAAGTTGCACCTAGAACAGATTATGACAGAGGTGATTGTGATTGCATTCTGATTTTAACAGACATTAGCACCACTGAAAGCATCCCCCGCCTCTGTCAGGAGTACAAATTCATCCCAAGTACGACTATCAGCCAATTGCTTACAACTGTTAATGAGTACCCAGCTGGCACAATAGCTGCACTGGTAGTCGGTGCCAGGAAAATGGGTACCCAGTTTGCAATTGACATCAAAGATGGCCACACTGACATAGATAGGGCATAGGTATTTCAGTCTATAGAACTTTTACCTCTTCTTTCAGTTTCAAGCTTTTAATGTTCTATAGTGGCCTCTCTAATAGTTTTGAACCATATTCTATAGGTTTCTGGTACTCTAAAAGAAGAAAATGCATTTTCCAATCCGTTCTATGCATGTTGTCCAAAATGCAAATTCAAATTTACTGCTTATGGCACACTCCAAGAGAAAACTGCTTACTGTAAACAGTGCAACCAGCAAGTCAATTATACATTTTGTTTACAACTTAAAACTATCATAACAACTTATGACAATCAAACAATTCAGTCTTCAATTGACCAGGCCACCATGCATCATCTATTGCCCACACTACAAAGGCTTAGCTATGAAGACTATATCAAGGACAAGTCAACAGTACTATTCATCCTACGGGACTTCAGTGCTGAAGGACATTTTAGCCTTGACCAAAACAATGCCATTGTTGAAGCCATTTGCATTGACAAATAGACAGGAAACATCACCAAAAGGTAATAAAGTCATTCATATGCACACTTTCTTTGTTTTGAACGAGCACCTTAAATCACTATCCATAGAAACTATGTTTCTAATACATAGCATTTTGTTGCCTTTATAGGAAACTAGGAATAGAGGAGCAGAGATTTACATTGTTCAGACTTTTACTTTTTTGCCTTTCCACGCTCCAAGAAACTAGGAATAGATGAGCATAGATTTACATTTTTCAGACTCTTACCTTTTTGCCTTTCCACGCTCCAAGACATTTCACTGGGTCTCACATGTTAAAGACAATTTTGGTTTTAAAATACTCTATTGCTATTATAGACTTAAGCACTTCTGTAGGTTACTATGTTAAAGTCTTTTAGAATATGGACATCTGAAACTCTAATTTTGTTTTTGCACCTACCAAGACAATGGTTCTCTATGTACATCTGACATATATGTTCAATGATTATTATCCCTCGATGCATAATGTCATTCAAACTATATAGTTTAAATGTTCCCTTTTTGCATTCTGTCCTTCCTACCTTCTCCAATATTTGCTTTCTGAGTCTTATGTTTCCAAGAATTTATGGTGGCCAAGTAAAAGTAGTTATGATCACAGACTGTAGACCTATTAACAAGTTACTTGAGACAATAAATGGTTATTTTCGTTTAGCTGTTATCATTTTTTATGCTATTACTGTAACCAAGTCTTGTGCCTGCTTTAATGCATTGTACTTTATAGTCATTTTTCCATCATGCATTCTAATGTATGGCGTACACTCCTGTATACACAAATTCTTTTGTTGCTTGGGCTGCATATATGCATATTTACATGCATATGTGCCTCTATGTCCATGTGCACATATGCACATATTCATGCGTCCATGTATTCATTTAAGCTTTTACGTATTCCTATATGCAACTGCGTATACATGTGTCCATATACTTATGGATCTGCCACTCTAGCCTTGTACCAATTTACTATGTTATATGGATATTGCATATAGTGATACTAATTAGTTGTTTCACTGTGCATAGCAATTGTATTCATGAATGCCAGATCAAGCTTATATGTATTAGGATGCATATATACTGACACTAAAAACTACTGAGTTATGATCTCTATTGTCCCACTTTCGTAGACACATTACTATTGCAATCAACTATGTTAAGCATTTGTGTCCAAAGAAATTAGATACAGGAATGGAAATATGTTACACAACCTTGTCTTATGGCTTTATAGCAGTTTTTTCATTGCATTTCAAGAAAACCAGAAACTAGAATTTTATTCATATTATTTCATCTATGGCATTTACAGCTTTTCCAATCATTAGTGCAAGCATAGAGTTCACTGTTGAATAGTTCTATTGTTCGCGTGATTCCTCCAACATTGTTCATGCCAAATTCTATATGTTTCCATATTTTGCATATGTGCCTAGGAGGACATTAACTATAACAGGTCACAAAATTCCTTTTTCCTGTATGCTTTCATGATAGCAAAAAAGCTCAGAGCAATTGCAAAATCTAGGTTTTCATTGCACAGGCTTACAGAACACAAAAAAAACACACACAAAGTAATAGAAATGCATAGCAAGTAACTTAACTCTATATTAAATGACCAAAGTACCCTATCCATGCATGTTCACCAAGTCACTCCAGTGTGCTCACCTCCAGCTAGATGTCATTTAATGCATTTAATTTGCATTCATGCATTGCGCTTACATTTTCCTGATATTTTAATGCATTTAATCTGTATTCATGGATTATGTACCTCTAGCTAGCATATGCTATTTTTGCAATATATAAAATAGCTCTTCACATGCAAACTGTACAAAAAAAATAAGCAATATGTTCAATGGAAAAATGTGATTGGCCAATGCTACCGGTTAAAAGCATTCTGGGCAAATGCATAGGTAATTTAAAGATACATTCACAGAAAAAAGTTTTTCATTCTAAATCCATATGCATACTTTGATTCAAACTAGTGGCTGAAGGTACATAATCCACTGATGCAAGCTCAATGCATTCAATGCCATTTGTCTAGAATGAACACTGTTTGCATTGCTAGTTACTCGTTGAATATATAACAAGGTTCAAGGGAAAAACTGTCATTACAACACATGTTAACATAATTTTCGTTCCAAACTTCTCTCTATGAGACTGTTTTACAGTAATCATGCATTGCATATGTCTACCTGTCACCTTGATAAACTATGCCTTTGCTTAATTTTAATTAATCAATTTTTGTGCTCGTAGTTTCCTGATATTTTAATGCATTTAATCTGCATTCATGCATTACGTACCTCTAGCCGCCAACTTTTAAACTATGCCTTTGCTTAAATTTATTTAATCAATCTATGCGTTCGCATTTTCCTGAATTTTTTTTTTTTAAAATGATTTACAAAGCTATTCGGATGAATAGAAAAATAGATAAATGCTAATTTTCCAATATATAGAATAGCTCTCCAAATTCAAACTATACAAAAAAATATACATAATTACATGTACACATATATACATGTAATCCTGTATACATGGATGCATACAGAGACTATGTTTCATGGGATTATTAGAGAGTTCACTTGCTTTCAATATCGTTCCATACTTTGCATGTGTGCCTATGAGGACAATAATTACAGTATCCAGAACCAGCAACCAGTTACCTGAGGCAATAAATACTTTCTTCCCTCAGTTTTCTCTTGCTTTGGAGGTTTAAAGCACACAGTGAGATTGGCAATGTGACCAAAAAAAAATTGTGCCTCACTTGCTCATTCGTTTCAAAGCTCTCTTTATAGCACAGTTGTGCATTGCCTCCAAGAGTCAGATGAATCTTTGGTATTTCAAGAAAAGATTCAATTGGATAACACTAAAAATGATCTAAACTATG
Organism: Sequoia sempervirens; assembly: GCA_007258455.2. NCBI lineage: Eukaryota > Viridiplantae > Streptophyta > Pinopsida > Cupressales > Cupressaceae > Sequoia > Sequoia sempervirens. The sequence continues at coordinate 193,440,347 of VDFB02373365.1, read as the reverse complement.
ATTTTATAATCAAAGTATCCAAATGCATTGCAGCAATCCAAAACCCAACTTCCATTTAACATGTACAATGAAAATAAACAAAATGAAAAATGCATTTGCTTCAAAGTTTTAAAAGCAATTTCAACAGATTGTCTAGCCATTGTTCAAAATATGGTTTTCTATCAGCATAGTCCTTGAACCTTCTTTAGGTCTGGCTGCTAGTTTGTTAATTCATTCTCATTGAAAAGTCAAATTGTGAAATGTTCCCAAGGATAATTATACTTATTTAGCTCTTTTAATTGTTATATATTCAAAGACTAATTAGCAATCCAAACAGTCTCTACTTTAGTCACATGCAATTCAATGCACTAATTTTGTATCAATAAATTGTGTACTTTCAGCCACTAGTTTTAATCAAAGTATGCATATGGATTCAGAATCAAACTCTCAAAATGAATGCACATATAAATGTGTCTTTTTCTTCATTTCATAATGTATCTATGTATCCATAAGTGCATTCATGCATATATCGGTTTGTGCATATATCTTGTCATCTCTTTATGCATCTGTCTATATATGTATGACTGTATCTATGGGTACATGTATACCTCGATTTATGTATATATGCACCTATGAATTGCATACACACATCCATGTATATATGCATTTATCAATAAGTTGCATGGATACATGTATATATGCATCTATGGACTCATGCACACATGTATATATGATAGCTCATTGGTTCCAAAGCTCTCTCTATAGGACAGCTGTGCATTGCCTCCAAGACTCAGATGAATCCTTCGTATTTCAAGAAAAGATTCAAATGCATAACACTTAAAATAATCTAAACTATGATTTTATAATCAAAGTATACAAATACATTGTAACAATGCAAAACCTGACTTTCATTTAAAATGTACAGTTTCTATCCTCATAGTCATTCAAGTTTCTTTAGGTCTGACTGCTGCTTTGTTAATTGACTTTGATTGAAAGGTCAAAATGTGGAATGTCCCCAACGATACTTATACTTATCTCTTTTAATTGTTATATATTCAAAGACTGCTTAGCAATTCAAACAGTCTCCCCTTTGGTCAGATGCCATTCAATGCATTAATTTTGTCTGAATGAACTATGTACCTTCAGCCACTAGTTTTAATCAAACTATGCATATATATAATGTGTCTCTTTTCTCCATTTCATTATGTATCTATGTATCCATAGATGCAGCCATGCATATATCGATTCATGCATATCTTGCCATATCTCTACATGCATTTGTCTATACATGTATGACTGTATCTATGGGTGCATGTATACATTGATTTATGCATATATGGACCTATGAATTGCATACACATATACATCTATATATCTATCTATCAATATCTTGCATGGATACATGTATATATGCATGTATGCACTCATGCATCCATGTATCTGTCTTTGTCTTTAGCCAAATGGCCCCTAATGGCCAAAGTATCCTAGTAACCCATGGCTATCAAGCAATTCCAGTGCCTTCCCCACCAGTTACATGTTATTTAATGCACTTGCTTCAATTATTTTGACCCCTCCATGTGTTCGCTTTTTCCTTATACTTCAATGCATTTAATTTGCAGTCATGGATTATGTATCTCTACTCGCTAGTCTTCCAGACTCTGCATTTGCATAAATTTATTTAATCAAACTATGCGATTGCATTTCACGAATTTTCAATAATAACAATAGTTTATAAAGCTATTATGATAAATAGAAACAACTAAATGCTAATTTCCCAATGTTGATTTATCAAAATAGCAGTTGTTTTCCAATATAACAAAATTAAAAGTTATATGTTGACATACATTCATGCATATTGTCCATATGTGCATATATGCATACATGCCTTCATCCATATTTGCATATGCATATGAATACATCCTTCCATGTAAAATATGCATTTGCACCTATAACCAAATATGCATACATCCATGTATTATTGTGTTCACATCTCCATCTCTCCATGTAGTTCTGTTTTCTATGTATACATGTGTTTTTTAATGCATCCATGCATATATCTCTGAATTACTCTTCGTATTTTCTGTCTCCATGTATTTAATGTTCTCCACTGCATCAGCATTTACATGTTCTCTTTTTTATGATCTTCCATATTTATTTTTTCCATAGTATATGCATAAGAACTTCCACTTTGTCTTCTATTGTCGCATTTCAAGGAAGCTCAAGGATCTCAGTACCTTGTTCAGTATGAGGGAGAGTGAGAAATGCAACATGGGTCTTTTTTCTATGTTTATATTGAAAAACTCAACCCTATGATGATTTTTAAAAGCATAACCAATACCAAATTAGACATTCTTCCATCCCTTGTTGCAAGAAATAATTACTTCATACCCTATTGACTACATTCATTTCCATTTCCACCCTTGCACATCCTTTTTTCTCAAATCAAACACATTTTCAAATCTAGTTATTTGCTTGTCTTCAATCATACCAATGTGTTGCGTTCCTTTTTTCACAAAATCCAGCTCTCTCATTGAAATTTTCATTTCTTGAATTTTATTGTGAGCATATAACTTCCAAACGATAAATTCATACCATTTACATTCCCATTCATCCTTATATCCACCATCCCATATCCTTTCCCCCCATCTCAAATACTTTTCATAACTTATTCATACACGCTATTTGCATCTTACCCTTCTCTCAATTCACTCCCTTTCTTCCACTTCCATAACTTATTCTTATTTTTTAAACTCACATTTATTTATCTATCTACACCTCAAATATACCCTCATCCATCACAACAAAATTCACACCATAACAAACAATGAAAAAGATGAAGAAAATATCAAGGTTATGTAAATAAACACCAAGGGCTTTAAAAATAACACTCATAACATAGAGCTGTATTCAAGAGTTATTTTCATAATGTCTTTTCTAAACTTTGTTTATTAGAGATACCTAAAAGCATGTATAACAGTTTCTTCAAGCCTATTATATCTAATCAGATTTAACAAATATTTACAGGTTTCCATCTATTCATATGCATCACTAGGCATTATTTATACAATTGTTCTAAAAACAATATTGTATATGTTTCAAATGCAAATTGTTCCTAAAATTTATCGGTTTATGCACATGTGCATCTAAAAATTGTTCTTTGTGTACCGAATTACATGGACACACCATCCCTTGTTGCAAGAAATAATCACTTCATACCCTATTGACTACATTCATTTCCATTTCCACCCTTGCACGTCCTTTTTTCTCAAATCAAATACATTTTCAAATCTAGTTATTTGCTTGTCTTCAATCATACCAATGTGTTGCGTTCCTTTTTTCACAAAATCCTGCTCTCTCATTGAAATTTTCATTTCTTGAATTTAATTGTGAGCATATAACTTCCAAACGATAAATTCATACCATTTACATTCCCATTCATCCTCATATCCACCATCCCATATCCTTGCCTCCCATCTCAAATACTTTTCATAACTTATTCATACACGCTATTTGCATCTTACACTTCTCTCAATTCACTCCCTTTCTTCAACTTCCATAACTCATTCTTCTTTTTTAGACTCACATTTCTTTATCTATCTACACCTCAAATATACCCTCATCCATCACAACAAAATTCACACCATAACAAACAATGAAAAAGATGAAGAAAATATCAAGGTTATGCAAATAAACACTGAGGGCTTTAAAAATAACACTCATAGCATACAGCTGTATTCAAGAGTTATTTTCATAATGTCTTTTCTAAACTTTGTTTATTAGAAATCCCTAAAAGCACGTATAATAGTTTCTTCAAGCCTATTATGTGTAATCAGATTTAACAAATATTTACATGTTTCCATCTATTCATATGCATCATTAGGCATTCTCTATACAATTGTTCTAAAAACAATATTGTATATGTTTCCAATGCAAATGGTTCCTAAAATTTATCGCTTTATGCACACGTGCATCTAAAAATTGTTCTTTGTGTACCGAATTACATGGACAAAACTATACATTCATCCATGCATATATGCTACTTGAGCATCACTATCCTTTCACAAATTTGTATTTATACTTGATTTTAGTGTTTTCCATTCAAATTTCTTGTTCACATGTCATGTGCCTTTCACTCTTCTTTGCATTGTCTGCACATGGATACATGTATACATGCATCCATGGATATAAAAATGCCTCAAGCATTGCAAAATATGTTTAAGATTTTTGGCATTCAATACTACAAACAAAATAATAATATACTTTTTTTGCTTCTTGGATAAGGCCATAAAGGAAATTTGTTACTGCAAATGTAAACATGCATCCATGCAATGTATCCTGGTAACCCATGGGCATCATATATTCATGCATATTGTCCGTACATGCATATATGCATATATGCCTTCATGCATATTTGCATGTGCATATGATTACATCCTTCCATGTGACATATGCATTTGCACCTATATCCAAATATGCATACATCCATGTATACATGTGTCCATATCTCCATCTCTCCATGTAATTCTATTTTCTATGTATACATGTGTCTAGTGATGCATCCATGCATATATATCTCAATAGCTCTATGTTTTTTTTTCCTCCATGTATTTAATGTTCTCCACTGCACCAGCATTTCCATGTTATCTTCTTTATGATCTTCCATTTTTTTTTTCCATAGTATATGCATAAGAACTTCCACTTTGCCTTCTATTATCGCATTTCGAGGAAGCTCAAGGACCTCAGCACCTTGTTCAGTATGAGGGAGAGTCAGAAATGCAACATGCGTCTTCTTTTTGTCTTTATTTTGACGGACTCGTCCCTATGATGAATTTTAAAAGCATAACTCGTCATACCATCTACATTCCCATTGATTCTCATATCCACCATCCCATAACCTTGCCTCCCATGTCAAATAATTTTCATAACTTATTCATACACCCTATTTCCATCTCACCCTTCTCTCAACTCACTCCCTTTCTTCCACTTCTATAACTCATTCTTCTTTTTCACACTCACATTTCTTTATCTCTCTACACCTCAAATATACCCTCATCCATCACAATAAAATTTAGACCATACCAAACAATGAAAAAGATGAATAAAATATCAAGATTATGCAATTAAACAATGAGGTCTTTGAAAATTTGAAGAAAATATTAAGGTTATGCAATTAAACACTGAGGGCTTTAAAAATAACTATGACAACATAGAGTTGTACTCTAGACTTCCTTTGAAAACGTTTTCTTCTATATCCTATTTATATATCCTTAATACACGTCGTCAAAAAGCAATAATGTATTATTCTTTTGTTTCAATCATAAATGTTCTTTTTATATCTTTCAAATGCTATTTGTTTCTAACATTCTCTAGCTTTGTGCACATAGCCATATATAGATTCTTGTTTACTTACCAACTTACATGTACACATGTACACATACATGGATGCATTCAGGTTTGTCTTCATCCATACGTTTATGCATTTCTTCGATATATGTATTGCTAATAAATAGTTAATCTTCCCTGCTTTCTTTCATTTAATACTGTAAATGCAAATTGAGTCTCACTGTTAAAATACAATTGTATTCAAGAGTTATTTTCAAAATGTCTTTTCTAAATCCTATTTGTTACAAATTCCTAAAAGCGCATATGACCATTCCTCCAAGGCTATAATGTATATTCAAATTTCACAAATCTCTACATGTATCCATCTAACCAAATGCATTATTACATATACTTTATACACTTGTTCCACAAACACTAATGTATTACTGCTTTCTTTCTGTCAATAATGTTTTTCTAGTCCTTCTTTAAACTGCAAATTGTTTCTAACATTTCTAACTTTATGGATGCAGGCATATATAGATACTTGTTAGCATACCAAGTTAAATGGACACATCTACACATCTGTACATGCATATGTCTTTACATGGGTCCATATTTTAATGTTTTCCTTTCATATATGCATTCATACTAACTAGTTTATTTCTCTTATTTTCTTTTATTTAATACTACATATGCAATTTCAATCTCATCACGCTTTCAGGCTTGCTCAGGTGCTAGAGATTCTTTTCATTCTTATGTGCATTTTGTGCACATTGGTAAATGTCTACACGTATCCATGTGTACTTAAATGCTTCAACCATTGTTACAAACACTGTAGCATTATTTTACCGTTGATTGTTATAATAATTTAATGTTTACATGCAATTCACGCATTTTTGATTTAACTCATCATCTTGTAATCCATTCATAACAAAAATGTGATATCTAAAATTGCAAATTTTCAAAATAAAAATAAAAAATACATTGGAGGAATAAATATGGTTTTCATGTATATGATTCAATTGAAGCTTAATAACAAGATAAGCATTGTTATTGTGTTGCTTATGATCTTCGGACTTGGTTTCCAGCCTCTCCATTCTTTGGAATTGGGCCAACGCCCTAGTTTTGTTGCTTTATTAGTCAGAAAAGGGATAAGGTTATGATTCAATTGAAAATTAATGTATTTCACTTTATATTTTTTGCTTATATGCTTTTTCTTTTAATTCAAATTGAGTTTAGTTGTGAAAATGGGGAAACTAAAAGCAAAATAAAACAAGTGTACAAAATAATAATATTTTACTATTGAAATAACTTATTTTATAAACTAGGTTTTGTAATTTTTTGTGCAAGATGCTCAGTCCTATTGACTAAATCCTCACAAAATATTATCCATACCTAGATTATGTATATTAAGATTTGATCAAATTAATGATTATTTATCTATATTTTATTAGTGATTATTATCAACACCAATATGTTAAATGAAATCACAAACATGAAAATTTTAGTGGTGAGACTAGAAAACAAAGTTTTAGAACCAAACAACCATGTCCACTATGTTGTTAAGTGCGAATTTGATACACAAACCCAAAATTTTTTACACATTGTTTTTTAATTATTATGTATAATTTGAGACATATGTTGTTGTATGATGTATTCATTGAATAAATTGTTAGGACGGTTTATTATAATGAATGCATGTATTTTCCAACTTAAATTGGTGATATATTCAAGCCTTAGTGAGCTAAAAAGTTGTCTGCTTTTATGGTGGTTGACAATAGATAGAAATTGTTTTTCCCAAAACTTAATAATGCTACCACAAGTCTGTGATTATACTTTTATCACTATAGTCTTGTCACCTAGCACACCTATCCTTAGTGAACTACACTTGTTCATATGGATTGTTCTAAAATTATATTCTTTGATACCCCTTAAATCACTATGGGTAGTATACCTATGAACTAAAGTCATCATGCAATAATATGAATACATTCTATTACCTTTTAAGAGTAATGGTGTGTTGTGATATATAGTTTTCCTTCTTTCTTATGTGAAATTGTCAATACATTAGAACACTGCCTAATTGGGAGATAGATCTTTGGTTGATTGGAACACATAGGGATTCATGTTATTATAGCTTTATAAATTATACAGGTCAATGTCTATCTTGATTCATTCTTATGTTGAGTTCTTTGTGTGCTATGATTGCAATATTCATCTTTCCTTGGTTTATTGACATATGTATTCTTTTATTTCTTCTGACTAATTTTATTCCACGTGTTTAAATAAGGGATTGTGCTAAGGTACTAGGGGTACATGTAGTATGGGGTACTATTATTCTACCTTAACAATGTGTTGATTAATCAAAACACATGGAATTAAAGGATATATGCTTTCATAGTATTAGATAGAAGTAGTAACAATTTACAAGTATTGCAAATGGCCTTCACTGCATAGTGTTAGTTGAATTTAGTTTGGATGCACCACTATTATAACTTTAACAATATTATTTGTATGAGATTCATATCTTGTCTTCGATAATTAATGTTACAATTAAAGATAGTTTTTAATTGCATTTTGAGACCTATGTTACAATGTGAAGACATTCTACTTGTACTTTGACACTTAAACACAAGCGTGCTTTTGAACTCCTACATCCTTATCAAGGGAATTTGGTATCTATACATAATAGTAAAGTTTATAGTAGTCTATAGTGTTGATACCAATGATCCAAATTACCATTACCAAATGGAGTGGCTTATTGTTGCAAAATATTAAAGTTCTTGTGTCTGGGATTGCATCGACACTATTTTTAAGTACTTTAATACGGAATTTATCTAAAGCATGGTCTAGTTTTGGTATATTTAAAATAAGATATTACATAGACAGGATTTAAATCTTGTTTATAATAAAATCAATAACTTTGTATAATACTAATCTTTTTACTACATTACAAAAAACATTCATTAATCTTCCAAAAAGTTTATACTCAAATGAGCTATCCCTATTAATCTTCCACCTAACACTATTGTTTCTATTAGCACTTGCATATTGTCATATGATAAACTAAAATAACTCAATTGTATTAGTCAAAAGGTTTCCTAACAAGAAAATTAAAATATAAAACATTGACCTAGTCATAAACATTTTATTTCTCCAGTTTTCTTTCATTTAATACTGTAAATGCAAACTGAGTCTCTTGCTTTAAGGCTCGCTAGCATGCCAACTATGCTTCTCACTCCTATATGCATTGTTTGCACAACGATGCATCTATGCATTAATGTCTCGTGCATTCTTACAAATCTTTCTCATTGTTTGCATTCAATAATTAATAGAAATTATACATATACACACAAAAAATCAAGATTTCATTGCTAAAAAAAACTCCACGTATACATGGTACCCATAAAAAAAAAAATCCCCTTGTATCCATCCACACATGCTCTTTGTTCACATGTCCTTATGGACCATGTTTCCCATTAACCATAAAAAATTCCATGCGTTTTATATTCCTATTTGCTATCTGGAAACTTTTCCTATCTCTAAGCTACATGACTTTTACCTGTTGGCAGGAACTCGACGCTTGCGTCACTTGTTAATTGTTGAATCCAACCACATACAACTAGAATTTGTAACACATAAAATCCATACCATCCATGCACAAACACATACTCTAACATATTAATTTTATATTTCTAACATAAAATAGAATTACTGGGTATTAAATAAAAAATTCAATTACTAGATGTTAGATAACTTATCCGTTATATTGATAGAAGACTAAACCTTGTAATCCCAGTTCTTGAGATATGACAGAGCTCAAGTCCTGGCAGACAAACTCTATGATAGATGAATGTTCAAACGCTTAGTTTCTATCGATTTTTTTCAGATCTCTTATCTATGTCAAGGGCTGGAATGAGAAAAGGAGTTCACTTCTTTCTGTATGAGCATTCATTTACAGGTACTCGTTCAACGGTCACTATGCTCAACTGGCGTGTATGCCACACAACAGTATACTATAATTTCGTTCAACGGTCACTATCCTCAAGTGGCGTGTATGCCACGCAACAGTATACTAGAATTCTAGATCTCCTTACTCAAGTCTTTTGTTCCTATGGGCTGGTCCACACGTCAATGGTCCTGAACCAATGCTACTGTACTTAGATGCATTGGAGATTTGATGGACGCCCACATCTTCAAAAGCTTTTCCCATTGTGAGTGCTCTTGCATTTTCCTCGGTATTTTGAAAAATTTGTAAAAGGACAAAAGCATGGGTAATGGTTTTGACAAAAGAGAACAACTCTTCAAGTAAATGAAATGTGAAATTGTTATTATGTTGAATTAAGTTGTAATATTTTTAGAAAGGGGAAAAAAAAAAAAAAGTGTAGGTGAAATAGTATTTTATATTCACATGACATTAATGATGTTGAAGGATTTTTATGTGTGAATAAGTGTGAGATTAATAATTGATTGATTGATTATGTGTTTAAGCAAGTGCAAGTGCATATTCTTAATTAACTGATTGACTGTTTAAATGAAATGTGAAACTATCAATTGATTGAATAACTACTTAAATGAAGTGTAAAAATTGTCAAACAGTTGATTGACTAATTAACTATTTAAATGAAGTGAACAATTATCAATTTTGACCAAATGACTAGTTAAATGAAGTGCAAAATTGTCAATTGATTGATTTAATGTTTAAAAGAAGTACAAAATTATCAATTGATTGATTAACTATTTAAATGAAGTACAAAAATTTCAATTGACTATGACTTTCAATGAAATTTTATATTGTCAATTTAGTGATTAACTATTTAACTGAAGTGTAAAATTGTGAATTGAGTGATTAATTCTATTTTTCTTTTAAAGGTAAAATGAGATTTTGAAATATCCTAGACCCTTGGATAGGAAGGAAGGTTAAGACAATAAAGCTAAAAAAAGTAACAAAGTCCAACCACCAAACACTAATTACAAAACAACCACTCAACAACTAAAAACAACTAAAATAGGGCAAAACAATATTGACAAGAAATGGTATTTTATACGATGTTGATTTTTTTATTGTGTGAATAAGTGTAAAATTTTCAATTATATAATAATTTTTAAATAAAGTGTAAAACTATTGGTTTATTGATTATGTGTTTAGATAAATTACAAATTGTCAACTAATTGATTGATAGTTTAAATGAAGTACACAATTGTTATTGACTTTAAATTGTCATTTGACTAAATAACTATTTAAATGAAGTGCAAAATTGTCAAATAGTCAATTGACTTTGAAATGAAATTCTATATTGTCAAATGACTAATTAATTATTTAAATGAAGCCTAAAATTGCCCCTTGACAAATTAACTATTTAAATGAAGTGCAAATTGTCATTTGATTGATTGATTATTTAAATAAAATGCAAAATTGTCACTTGACTAATGGTTGTTTAAATGAAGTGCAAAATTGTCAATTGATTGATTGATTATTTAAATGAAGCTCAAAAATATTAATTGAACAATTAACTATTTAAATGAACCACAAAACTTATCAATTTATTGATTAATTATTTAAATGAAGTACAAAATTTTCAAGGAACTTATTAATTTTTAATGAAATTTAATATTGTCAATTTACCTAATCATTGTTGGACTCGTATGTATGAATCTATCTTCTTTTGGTTCTAAAGAAGTGTTTAGAAATAAAATATGATACATTAATGATATTTGAAAAAATGTTAGATATACCTAAATGAAGTCTAAAATTGTTGTTTGACTGTTTTATTTTGAATCAAAAATTCGGTATTTATTGTTCAATGGCCAAATCAAATGTAAAAAATCGTGCTAAGAAATTAGGCTTTACTTTTGAATTTATAAATATTTTTTTCTAATATTTCAATTGAATGAATGATCTTCTTGCAAGTCAGTACACTAATTAGAAAAGTATAGGTAATACTATAGACATGTGTTAAATTAATAATATTGAAAAACACTATATATAAATGAAGTGTGAAATTTTCAATTGACTAATTAACTTCCCCACTTAGGACAAGTAAAGAAGTGAATTTGTTTAATCATTGGTCTAATCGGTTACAAACAATTATGCTAAGAAATTAGGTTTTATCTTTAATGTTATAAATAGTTTGTTGAAATTTCTATTATAAGTAAATGCGTAATACACAATTATGGATGGCAATGTTAATATGTGTTATTGAAAAAGTTAAGATGAAAATGAAGTGTAAAATTGTCCAATGACTAATTGACTCACTGAATTTAATTTTTACATTAACTTTGAACCAAAGAGAACTATAATATTGTTATATGAGAAATCAAATCAACTGCAAATAATTATACTAAAAGATTAATCTTTATCTTAATACTAAAAATACTTCAAATTTCTTTAACTATTGGTCATCTAACAAATTCATTTACTTGTTATTATAATAAGATTATTAAAACTAGGTATAACTTGGTTTCACACTACGTCACTACCATATTAATTTATAAGAACTTAAACAATAAGTAATTTTTTTTCTTTATATATAGAGGATTCTCTATCTACTTAGGGGTTACAACACAAAATCATGACCACCTTCTCTGGGCTTCTAAGTTCGAGGGGCTTTCTATGGTTGCAACTAGGAATTTTCATATGGAAATCCATAAGACTCCACTTCAGATGAGAGTACCATTGACTTTGCTACATAGGTATGCATAACATCTTTTATCAAAGAAAACTTTCATAATGATTATTTTATGTTGCTATCAACTTTTTGTATCAACACCAAGTAATGCTAAACTCTTGAAAGAAAATAAAGGTGTCGTATTAGGATTTGTGTTGTACATCATTGCATAAATTAATTTATTATTATGTTATAATTAAATAATTATTTAGTTGTGGTGCATCTAGGAGTTGTGGTTAGCCACAATAATATTGGCTTTCGTTTCATCAATTTTTAAAAATATTAGTATAATGGATGACACAATTGGATGTATTTTTAGTAGAAATTGACAAGCAAGAAAACCTTTGAAGGTAGGCAATAATAAACATTCTTATGTTATAACTAAAGAAGGGTTGTTATAAATTAGTGATTAACATAGATTGTTGAATAATACTTAATAATGTAAGTGAATATGTAATAATAGCTTTAGTTAGTAGAGATTGGTTACTCAATAGTTGTTAGGTGGTTTTGGGTAATTATTAGGTTGAATGACTATATAAAGCCATTGAATGTAATATTTAAGGGTGTTGAAGATCAATGATTGAATTTGTGGGTTTGAGCCTTCAACTTTTTGTTTAGAAATTTCAATAGTCTATACAAGTGAAACATGAAAATACCAATAGTCTTATGTGAATAATCATTGATTTATAGTTTGTCAAATTAGATATGTATATAAAGTCACTATCCATAGATGGAGACATTATAGTAGATGATATATGTGGTTGATTAACATCATATTTAACCAAATTAATGTTTTGTGATTCTTGATAATCTTTAGGTTGGTTAAAGAGAGAGGTGGTTGGGATTTCATGTTTATGTCTCTATGTATCATCCTCACGTGAAGGTGAAAGATTATCACATTGATTGAAGTTGTACAATTTTAATCGATATGACATTTTGTAAGACCTCGTCCCTTTAACCTAGAGGATCTATGCACACTACGTATGACAACTAATTTTTCTTAAAAGGTAAACAAGATGAAAACTATCCTACTCTAACCACATACATCCTAGGCCGCCACACAACATGTCTACATGTGAACGCCATTAATTATAAAATTAAACCAACCATAGCATATGAAAGTTAAACCACAATCCAACATACATCAAAGCATTAAACCTTTTCAAAATAAAACTAACTCATATAAATGTAATGATCATATTTCCATAGATACAACACCACATAACATCCAATACACCATTAAATCCAATAAAGAATAGATCATAAATATTATTACAATTACATCACAAAGGTTCACCTCGATACAATTGAGGTACTAAAATTATACATAATGATCCATAGTTACAATGATGAAAGAGAAGAACAACTTTAGAGAACCACACGAGCTCCTCGAACAAGAAGATCTCGCCATCACGAATAGGAAATGAAACTCGACAGTGTAAGGTGCATGCCACCCAACCATATGGTACCCGTAGGCCCAACCCCCATGTTAGGAGATAGTAACGGGTAACCAAGACAAACCTATTACCTCTAGAAACAGGCAATATACAAAATAATCACAGTACAAGTAACAAGGACAATGGTCACATTGCTTCCAGAATCACTGAATCAATCACAAACACAATACAAATAAACTGATTGTTGTCATAGGAGGAGTGTCATCATAAAGGTTGGATTGGTTATCCAAAGGAGATCTTCCTAGGTCTCGGCCCCCCTCTAGGGTTATCCTGGTAACCTATTATGATTCCAGCCCCACATGCACACGAGTGCGGAATTAGTTATCTTTCAAGAAGACAAGATAACGATCTAGCCATTCCAAGCCTTCTTGACTCATCTCAAGTCTCATACAAGCCCCTGAGCCAATGAGCAAGGTTGATTATCTTGTTAAATGTGTTAAGCTAATAGATTATTTAATTCCCACTTGATTATATTGACTTCCACACGAGTTGTCCTGGGACCACTTCATGTCCCAACCCTCACTAAAAGCCACTCCCCTATTGACAACACATAACTCAAATTACATGCCAAGGGTAGACAGTGCACTAAAAACTGACAACAATAACCAATACACCTCAAAAGGTAACACATCTCTACGGATGTCTAATTCTCAATCCAAATACGTGCACTACCCAAGAAAACTCAAAGGGTAAACTAAAGTTACAACCCCTTTTCACAAATTACAACTCTGGAAGACTTAGATTCTCGTAATAACAATTACTTCCCTCCCAGTACACAATTACAGAAACATGTGCTTTTATAAATAAAACTTCTAGCAATTAAAGAAATGCGATCATTCGGATTTCCTAAATCCATTACAATCAATTTCGCATATTTAAAAAGAAACATTTAAATATAATTCCATTCAGTAATCCATAATGATTATAAAAAAGTTCAGTTTCCTAATCCAAAATTATAGATAAACAAATCCCAATCTTACTAATAAAATTACTTCATTAAAAGAAATAACAACTAGTGCTTGCATGCACTTACCCATTTAATATTGCATTAAAATAAATCATTTACTAACTTAAAAATAAACAATCTAAATAACTATATTTAAATATATCTATTTATATTATTTATCAAATAATATAAAATACATTTAACTCATAATACATATATTATATATATAATATATATCTTATATATAATATTTAAATATTATATATAACATATATATTATATATAAATATATATATATATATATATATATGATAAACCAAATTCCAAACATTTCAAAAGTACGAAAGATAAAACAATGCATGCACAAGACTAAGTCCTCGCTCATACTGCTAGGTTCGATGTGACCGTGGAACGCCTCCACGTGTGGGGAGCACTGCACACAGTAACGCACCCCTGTGTGGGTGCGGCTGGGGGTTTCAATCCTCTGGCCCCCAAACATTAACATTCATTTTTAAAAAAAAAAAGACTACTGTGCAGTATTCCGCCATACGGCAATTCTTTGAATTTGCCTCTCAATAAATTCACAGTGTTATTTAATTGACACAAAATATATATATAACATATATTTATATATGCAATTAATCCAATCGCAGGTTCAAGTTGAGCAATAATTTTTCACAGAGGATATTTTCTACAGAAAGCTTAGAAATTCATTTTTCTCAGATAACCAAAAAGAATAGGGAGAACAAAATAGAATGAAGGTTTTCTACAGAGATCTAAATTCCTTTTGTATCAATTTATTTCGAATGAACAAACAACACAGAGGATTTTTAATTGTTTTCTACAGAGGTTCAACTTTCACGGAAATCTTTTAAAAGAAAGAAAACAAGAGCTTCTACAGTATAGAAAATATTTTCCTAAACATTTCCAAATTGTATTACTGTAATAAAAACAACTTTTCAATTCAAAATTCACAAAAACAATAAAGGAACCTGTTCCAGAAAAACTGTTGCCTCAAGAAATGTTGTCGAGCTTCTCTGTAGGTTCAATTTTTCAATGTAGCCAAAGCTTCCTTCAGCGCAATTGCCTTTTTTCCAGAAAACACAACTATACCATAGCCAAGAATTCTATAGCAAGATTCTAAAACAAAAACCTCTGAGAGATCCACAATTTCTTCAGCAAATTTTTCAACAAAACAAAAACTCTTCCTGTGAAATAACTTTCTTCCCTCTTTTCCGAATCTTTTTTCCAAGATCAATTTACAACAATAAGATAACCAATTTCTAACTCACAGTTATCCCAATCAAAATATTTTTTCCCTCAACAACCAAAGATATTTTCCAACCACATGCATTTAAATAAAAATAAAACAATTAATATATTTCCACAATTTTTTTTAAAAATAAAACAATTTACTAATTGCAACCAATTTAAATACTCTTACTTATTTAATTACCATTTATTTTAATAATAAAAATTACTCAACAACATAACTAAATTAAATTTATTTATTTATTTATTCTAAAGCCTTCACAACAATAATTCAATTAATTAAATATTTAAATCAACCCCACATTTAATCTACAAAATTAAACTTGCACAATAATAAAATACCCAAAACAACAAAGATAAGGAATACGACCAAAACTCAAACTGATGACACACTGTACTACGGTAAAGGTATGACTAGGTAGCCCGTTACTATCTCCCAATATTACTATTGAGTAGTGGACACACT
>VDFB02373365.1:193214463-193424137 GCA_007258455.2 Sequoia sempervirens | reverse complement strand
TAACATTCCTATCCAAATCATCTTCATTCAGTAGGATTTTGTGGCATACATTAATTGGATGTATCGCATCATCTTTCTTATCAAGATGCTAACAACCTTGGTTTGTACCTTCGGTGTATCTAAATGCCGTGAGTTATGAATTCTACTTGCATGTGGCTTCATTGCACAAGTAATAGTAAGTGGTACCTAACCGTACAAAATAAACTTATGCATATGGTAATCAAATGACCCCATTTAGTTAGAAAATCAATATTTACATTGCTTTCACTATTAAGTGATAGCTACTTTGGCATTAAACAATAGCTAGAAATTGTTTTTTCCAGAACTTAACAGTGCTAGCACAAGTCTGTGTTGTTTTTTGGCTTGGAATTGATTTGTTGCCACAGCCTACTTACACTTTTTTAGGAACTAAAGCAAATATGGGATCTATCCCATTGATTTCTCTTAAAGAGCTTATACGAACATTGCAATAACAAAATTACCCTGGTGAATGCACATGCAAAAAAATGTTCTATATTATAGGGTGCACAAATAGCAATAAGTATTTAGAAATTATAAAAAATGAAATTTCCATTTTTAAAAGAAACAAAAGTTTTTACTTGGATTGTTACTTGGTCAAATGAAACTGCATAAGAATTCTGTTTTGTTTTTATGAATAGCATAGTATATGTTACTCACTGTACTCATTTGTCTAAATTGTCCTTGTGACAGGGATTAATGCTTTCAACTGTGTTTAAACAATCACGCACAAACTACACTGGGGAAATTTTCTTGTCCCTATCACAATTTGGACATTTTTTACAAGTATACTTGATCGTTTGATAACAGATTACAAGGTCAGTCTCCCAAATTGTCTTTTTGCTTTTCTTGAAATGCAATTAAAATTCTTCAATACAATAACTGCATAAAGTTCTTTTCCATGTATTCGTTTTGCCATCTTGTATTCCTCATTTCTTTGGACATAAATGATTTAGAGGATTGCTTGCACATATACAAACAGGAAAATGCATTTTATACAATTGCAATAGTAATTTGTCTTCGAGCAATAAAGTAGGTTTTGCTTATGTGTTAATAAGTTATAGTTCCTCTATACAATATCCATATAATAGAATGAACTGCTAGCATCCATTTTTTAAACCCTGTTTGCAGTTTCGAATAGCCTTTTGAGTCATAAGTCTTTGTTTTATGTCAACTATTTTTTGCCTATCTGCATTTAAGGCAATTTTTTTCATACAACTGCTTATATCTACGGCAAGTTACTGTGCAATGTCCAAGTCAACATATGTTTAATCTTCCTGTTTTACAAATAAATGCCTACAAAGTTAATTTCAAAAGCTGACATGGCACGAGTACAATGAATGATGTACTACTACACTCATAGACATAATGCAATATTTTCCCATGGTCTTGCTTGCATGAAAAATGACATTAGTCACCGTTTTTTTTTTTGCTCACATTGCCAATTACACTGCGTGCTTAAAACTTCTGAAGTAAAAGAAAATTGAGAAAAGAAACTATTTATTGCCTCAAGTAACTCGTTTCTGGTTCTGGATACTATAACTATAACAAAGTCTGCTCAATTGCTATAAACTCTCCCATAACAAAGAATTTTAGAATACAAAAACAATATGCACAAAGTAATTTTCATGCTTAACACAAATGATTTTAAAAGCCATTTCGATAGCAAAAGCCATAGATCTTCTTTGATCAAATAATGCTTTTGCATTTCCCTGATTTTCTTTACACATAAAAGATTTGCAAAACTATTCTCTACATGTCACTCAATTCATGTTTATCTAAATAGCTTTTAAAATCATTTGTCCTTTGAAAAAAAATCAGTCGCTTACAAGTACATAGAAACAAAGGAATCCAATTACACAAAACATTTAAATACCATAGACTAGAATTGGCAATGTGAGCAAAAAAATTCCTGTCAACCAATTGGTGCATGTAAACAAGGCTACCTGAAAATATTGTTTTGTGTTTGTGGCACTAAAAGTATACATCATGCATTGTACTCATTTATCCACTTTGGCAATGTAACAGGAATAAGTACATACAATCCTGCTGGGGGGCAATGGATATCAAGGTCAGGTTGAAGAATTAATACTATTTTCCCCTTCTGCTTCTATTAAATTGTTTGCTGTGTGATATGTTACATAAGCTTCTGCAACTACTCAAGATCCATTTTCCAACATATGTAGAGATTATTAACTTCCAAGATCCTCGACAACATGATCAATGCTTTCAAATGCTATTTACTAAAAGCACATAGGCAATGATGTAAACAGTCATAGATTTTGTAATCTAGATACTAGTGTTAGATGCTATTCATAGCCAACATTTTCTATTCCCAAACACATTAGGTTGCACGAGTAACAAAGAAAATGATAGAAATTGACACCTATGAATTAATAGAGCACCCCCAAATATCAAACATTGACTACGTGCTTAAGGGCAAGGGACTTTGCAGATTGAGTGCCTTTGCATACAATGTTGGTGATTGTTTGTTTGATTCATTACAACTATTTCTTAACAATTGTTACACATCAATTCAACTACGAAATGGAGTTATAGATTACTTCTTGAATTTACTTCAAAACAAGGACAAGGAAGCAATAAAATCATACAACTATGAACTCGACCCTAATACTCTGTATACATTGCACAAAGTACACGATCCACAAACATATTTCTGTAGAATGCGCTTATCTGCTAAGCCACAAGCAAATTGCACAGAAAGTGGATTGTGGGGCGACCTGTTTTGCATTCACTGGATATCCAAATGGTTGAATATATAAATATCCCTTTGGTCAAGAACAACAGCAAGAAGGTACTTACAGTTCAATAGTTCTAATTACACGGAATCAGTCTCTATACTATTTCATGACATGGATTCTTTAAATGGACACTTTGAACCATTGCTAGCAATTCAAACACAAAAAATAACTTCAAAACAGCCCATAAGTTCACATGGGAAAAAAAAACTTTGCGCAAAGTATCCTCAAATATCAAACATTGACAATGTCCTTAGAGCTGAAGGCCTTTGTAGACTAAGCACATTTGCATACAATGTTGGTGACTGCTTGTTTGATTCGCTTCAAGTGCTACTTAACAACCAGTACACCTCAACTCAATTACGCAATGGAGCTATAGATTATTTTCTGGCTTGCTTTCAAAAAAAGGACAAAGAAGCAATTAAATCATATAACAATGAACTAAATCCTACTACTCTATACACATTGCACAAAGTACATGACCAAGAAACATACTTCTGCAGGATGTGATTGTCCGCACGGCCGTGCATAGACCATAGCGAACATGGATTGTGGGGTGACTTGTTTTGCATTCACTGGATATCCAAATGGTTAAAAAGACAGATAAGCCTCTGGTCATTGACAACATCAAGGAAGTGCTTAGATTTCAATGATTTTGGATATACAAAATCAGTCTCTATACTATTCCATGATACAAACCCTTTGGCTGGACATTTTGAGCCACTCCTAAGAATGAAAGCCCAAAATCTAACTCACCCATGCTCTACAAGCTTACTTCGACTCAAAAAGTTGATCAGAAATTGTCCATAATACAAAAAAACTTACTTGACTAAGCCACATTCTTTGCCTAAAAACAAGGAAAATTTGATACGATTTGTCAAAGCAAACAATTTAAAACATAAATCAACAATAAGACTTAATCACCTAAAGAACTTGATTAGAAAAGAAAAACAAAAAGAAAGTGTACCTAGCGGCCGAAAGAAAAAAAAGACATTGACACTAATAGAAATTTATAGAACAACAATACTAGATACGCCAAAATACCCATGCACAATTTTCCAAGTGCTTTGCCTATACAAGGACATTAGGATTTTCAAAGACAAACAAAAACAGTTATACTGCAAGCTGCTACAATCAGATTCCTTACAATTCACAGATTTCATATGCAGCGTATGCTACTTTGCATTGAAATAGTCCACTATTCCAAAGTATGCTACGCCATAGAAAATAAGAACTAATAGACCTTTGTGCTATGTACAAAATTTAACTCATCTAGAAGAACGACTTGTGTCACTTAGAATTGCATTTGCACAAATTTGGGAACTAGGGTTCAAAAGGTCTCAAATAGGCCTAACAGGTTCTATTATAAATGTCCCTGTTGACATGAACATTGTACAAAAAGCATTACCACAATCAATTAACAACACACAAACAATTGTTGTTTCATTGAAAAGACGCTTGAAATATAAAAATGCATTTCAAAAAGGCATGGTATGCCCAAATGTTATCATGCAAGCTTTGACTCAATTAACGAGGACACCATTATACAAAATACACGAAGTCCACATAAACCAAGATTGGCAAGAAGTCCTCCAATGCACTAAAGAAAACGAAGACAATAGTCCAGAAAATACAAGTGAAATAGAATCAGACAGTGAAATGGAAAATGAAAACCCATCAGACACCTTGATACATGGATTCACTGAGTCTAGATGTATCCATAACATGGAGGACAAGATTATTGAAATTTCACCTGCAGAGAACAAGTATCCAATTGGCATATTTAAGGACATCTATGCTGAAGAAATGAATTTCCCAACTTTGTTCTTTGGCAGCCCATGTGATAATGACATTCTAAAAAACTTTACGTATCAGAAAATAATATGTTGGGAGCTCTTACAGTCGCAAAGACAATTTGCATATCATACAACAAACATTTTTTTCAAAGCTATAAAGGTGCTAATACAAGTACTGTCTACAATGACAATAAGAATCCGCAAGGGACAATTATAAGGGAGAAATCTATTTGCAAAAGACGTTAAACACAAACCAAACCTAGAAAAACTTCTAAAATCAGATATTGGATACGCAGATTTCAAAAGAATAAGAATCTCTCCAGACTATTCACAACAACTTAAGAAAAATGTTTTTGCTATGATTCGACAACTAGGACCACCAACATTTTTCCTCACTTTTTCTAGTGCTGAGCAAAATTGGGATCCACTAATTCAAACATTACAAGAACTGCACAATCTACACCAATTAGCACAAAACCATCAAGAATCTAATCACCCAACACACATGGACAAATTTGAACTAATCAAGAAAGATCCTATCACTTGTGCACGTTACTATAAACATAGAATCAATGCAATAAAAAAATTGATACTTACAGATGACTCCTTCTTTGGAAATGTCATTGATTACTTCTCAGTCACTGAGTTCCAAAATCGAGGAAATGAACATGATCATTTCCTCATATGGGTTAAAAATGCACCAATCTACATAGAAAAAAACAACATAGACGTCATAGCTTTTGTTGATAAGTATATTACTTGTGACACTAAAAATTTGGAACCTCCTATGGCAATGCTACACAAGCACCATCATACAAAGAGATGCAAAAGATCAAGAAAACAATTTTGTAGGTACAATTTTCCTTTTCCACCAATGCAAAAGTCAACTATACTTTTACCAATACTCCAAAAGAATGACGCGATAACTGCAAATGCCACTAAAATCTCTACAAAACTCCAAAAAGAAAATTATGACAAAACATTCACTTTTCAAATGTTCTTAAAAGAATTAAACTTAAATGACAATGAATACATTGAAGCTTTGAGCTCAACATTAAACAGGCCTACGCTTTTCTTACAAAGAAAACCATCACAAATAAGGAACAATAGTTTTTCAAGGAAAATTCCAGATCTTTGGAGAGCTAATACAGATGCACAATTTGTCCTGAATGCATATGCTGCTGCTATGTACTGTAGCTCATATATTGCAAAAGTAGACAAGTCAATGACATATGCATTCAAAAGAATACGTAGAGACCATAAGCAAGACAATATTGATGCAATTCGAATGGTGAGTAAACTTTGCAATGCCATGCTTAACTTGCAACAAATTTCATCACAACAAACTGCACATATTGTTCTGTCATTGCCACTAAATTACAGTTCAAGAAAATGTATATTCATTGATACACGATCTGACAATGATCGCACATTTATACTCAAATCTGTTAAACAATTGAGCAATGAGCCAGATGAATTACAAAATATTCTTGCGAAATCTATTATAGACTACTATTTGAAACACCCTGAAACAATGATCGACATATGTCTTGCAGAATTTGTTTCAAGATACAATAAATAGGATACTGCAATTGAGCCAAAGGGAAAACCCAATGTGATACGGTTTATCAATTTCAACAAACACTTTGATGTAGAGAATCATTGTAGAGAGCAATTGGTTATCTATGTTCCATTTATCGTTAATGAGCATACACTCAAACAAAACTTTGACTCTTGGGAACATGCATACATGTACCATGGACAAACCATTCAAACAAATAGTGCAAAGTTCATCCACAACACAAACTCCGCATGGGGTGACATTGACAAAGCTATTAATGATGTTCAGTCTCTTGAAGATGAAAAGCTTATTGACCTACCAATGCAAACAAAGCTTTCCCATAAAGAACTATATGACATTCAAACAGACCTTCCAAACAAAGGTCATTTTAACCCAAAGACCACGTACTCCAATGGATTTGAAATTGCAAAGCACCCACAGATTACAGATTACAGATAACAATGAATACTACAAATTAAGATGAATGTTAAATAAAGAACAACAAGCAATTGTTAAGGATGTTCTCATAAAAAAGATGAGAAATCCACAAAATCCATTGCACTTGTTTTTGACTGGAGGAGCTAGAATAGGTAAGACTTTTACGGTAAAAGCCATCTACCAAGCTCTCATTCACATGTATAGCAATTATGTTAACAATAATCCAGACAAACCCAAGGGCTTATTAACTGCATATACAGGTAAAGCAGCATATAACATAGGCGGATTCACATTACATTTAGCATTTCACGTACCTTTTAATACATCAGAATTCTTGCCACTAAACACTGAAGTGCTTGACACTATGTCAAAGCACTATGATCAATTGCACATACTTCTTATAGACGAGATATCATTGGTTGGCTCAACATTTTTACGGTATATTGATAGAAGGCTCCGAGACATAATGCAAATGCCTATAGCATACTTTGGGAACCTTGACACCATATCTTGTGGTGACCTTTACTAGGCACAACCTATCCTTGACTCTGTGGTTTTTAAAAATAGGCCTACTCCAATTGAATTAATGCCTTATAGTTTTTGGAAAGACCACATAAAATGCTATACATTAGTGACTACCATGAGACAAAAAGATGAAATATTTATTTCAATCCTTAATAGACTACGAGTAGGCATTCAGAAAACTCATGATATAGACTATATCAACAAAATTTGCTTTCATCCTGTACCATTAGATCCATTGCTTCCACACCTTTTCTATAGGAGAATAGACGTTCAAGCTCATAACAACAAAATGCTATCAATCATTCCAAACCAAATGATTGTGGTGGATGCGATAGATGAAGTTAATGAGGACCTTAATGCAATACGAGTGTACAGTCACACAACAACACTCCCATCACAAATATGCTTGAAACCAAATATTCTTGTTGAGCTTTATGCAGACAATTACAATGTTCAAGATGGCCTTGTCAATGGTTCAGATGGAATTTTTAAAGCATATACATCACAAAAAAATATTGATATTGTCTGGATTAAATTTAATGACCCATCAATTGGACATCAACAGCGCACAAAACTAGCACACTGCTATTCTACTATCATTGAGAAAGACTGGGTGCCTATACAACGCATTGCTAGGCCAATGCAGAAAATAACAATAAAAAAGAAAATTACAACTAGAAAACAATTCCCAGTACAAGTAGCATGTGCACGAACCATCCATTGATCCCAAGGATTAACAATGGAGGCCTTGGCTTTTGACCCCACAAGCATTAGACAACATGGACTAACCTATATAGCTCTATCACGAACAAAATCAGTAGAATCATTATTCCTGTTACAACCTTTAACTTCAAAAAACTTCAAAGTTAAAGACAAAATACAACTAGAAATGTCCCGTCTTCAGACATGTGCACAATGGAAACTTGATAATTTGAGTACATGTTCAAAAAGAAAATCGCATATGCTCCTATGTACATTGAACACTCGTAGCTTGAAAGCACATGCAAAAGACATTGTCAATGACTATAGCATAATGCAATCTAATATCTTGTGTCTCCAAGAAACACATATGCATCCCTTTGAGCTAAATACCTTGCTGCAGAATTTTGATAGCTCCTCTGTACATAATATCCATGGTATAGCAACTTTCACCAAGAAACATTTGCTCTTGTCAAAAACAACACACCATGAAACCTCAAATATTGAAGCTATCACATTAACAATAATGCTATCTAACAATGAACTCAATGTTTGTAATATTTATGCAAGACCTGCAACTGCCATAGATGAAGTAATCGCAATCTTACAAATAATTATTGGATCCACAAATTCAGAAAACATGTTGTACATTTTAGGCGATTTTAATGTCGACATGTCTTTAGAGAGCAGAAACAAAAAAATGCTTCACAGTTATATGCAACATAATAACATACACTTTGTCTTCAACCAACAGCATAGCATGGGCAACACAATCATTGATCACATTTGGTCCAACATGACTACAAATATATGCTCTATCTATATATCAGAAGCATATTGGACTGATCAGAATCCAATTTTCCTAAAATTGCATATTGCACAATAGACAAATTCAACTCTATAGAACTTATAGCCTTATATCAGTTTTACGCATTGCAATGTCTTTTCTAATGCTATATCCATTATTTACAGGAGATCTATGGATGAAACTGAAAGGAAATCAAAGTAAATGCAACTTGTGCAAGAAGAATCAGCACAACGGTAAAGTGCTCATAGTATTATTCCTTCAAATTCATTCGCCCAAATCACAAATATTCAAAGAACATTGTTCCAATTCTTTGCAGGACACCAAAAGATGTATCAAAAAGACAAGCCAAACAGGTGCAAATTGCACAGGAAGAGTCAACACAGCGGTAGAGTACTTTGTCGTACAATGTACCTGCATTTGTCCAGCTTGCTAATATAGAATTAGCATTCAATTGACATAATCCTTGTTCCTTGTAGGACAAGAGTCAAGAAACCTAGGATAGTTTCAATCGAACAGCTAAATGCAAGAAGAGCTGGAGACACCTTCCAAGGTGATGTCCTTGTTGTTTATAGAGAAACTTTGGACAAGGCTAACAAAACACGGGAAATGCTATGTGCTGATCTGACAGATCACAAAGCAGAAATGACAATCACGTTAAATGTTAGTGGAAATCTTGTTTACCAGCATGAGCCTAAAATAGTCCCGGGATCAGCTATTTCAATCTCAGATTTCCAAGTTGCACCTAGAACAGATTATGACAGAGGTGATTGTGATTGCATTCTGATTTTAACAGACATTAGCACCACTGAAAGCATCCCCCGCCTCTGTCAGGAGTACAAATTCATCCCAAGTACGACTATCAGCCAATTGCTTACAACTGTTAATGAGTACCCAGCTGGCACAATAGCTGCACTGGTAGTCGGTGCCAGGAAAATGGGTACCCAGTTTGCAATTGACATCAAAGATGGCCACACTGACATAGATAGGGCATAGGTATTTCAGTCTATAGAACTTTTACCTCTTCTTTCAGTTTCAAGCTTTTAATGTTCTATAGTGGCCTCTCTAATAGTTTTGAACCATATTCTATAGGTTTCTGGTACTCTAAAAGAAGAAAATGCATTTTCCAATCCGTTCTATGCATGTTGTCCAAAATGCAAATTCAAATTTACTGCTTATGGCACACTCCAAGAGAAAACTGCTTACTGTAAACAGTGCAACCAGCAAGTCAATTATACATTTTGTTTACAACTTAAAACTATCATAACAACTTATGACAATCAAACAATTCAGTCTTCAATTGACCAGGCCACCATGCATCATCTATTGCCCACACTACAAAGGCTTAGCTATGAAGACTATATCAAGGACAAGTCAACAGTACTATTCATCCTACGGGACTTCAGTGCTGAAGGACATTTTAGCCTTGACCAAAACAATGCCATTGTTGAAGCCATTTGCATTGACAAATAGACAGGAAACATCACCAAAAGGTAATAAAGTCATTCATATGCACACTTTCTTTGTTTTGAACGAGCACCTTAAATCACTATCCATAGAAACTATGTTTCTAATACATAGCATTTTGTTGCCTTTATAGGAAACTAGGAATAGAGGAGCAGAGATTTACATTGTTCAGACTTTTACTTTTTTGCCTTTCCACGCTCCAAGAAACTAGGAATAGATGAGCATAGATTTACATTTTTCAGACTCTTACCTTTTTGCCTTTCCACGCTCCAAGACATTTCACTGGGTCTCACATGTTAAAGACAATTTTGGTTTTAAAATACTCTATTGCTATTATAGACTTAAGCACTTCTGTAGGTTACTATGTTAAAGTCTTTTAGAATATGGACATCTGAAACTCTAATTTTGTTTTTGCACCTACCAAGACAATGGTTCTCTATGTACATCTGACATATATGTTCAATGATTATTATCCCTCGATGCATAATGTCATTCAAACTATATAGTTTAAATGTTCCCTTTTTGCATTCTGTCCTTCCTACCTTCTCCAATATTTGCTTTCTGAGTCTTATGTTTCCAAGAATTTATGGTGGCCAAGTAAAAGTAGTTATGATCACAGACTGTAGACCTATTAACAAGTTACTTGAGACAATAAATGGTTATTTTCGTTTAGCTGTTATCATTTTTTATGCTATTACTGTAACCAAGTCTTGTGCCTGCTTTAATGCATTGTACTTTATAGTCATTTTTCCATCATGCATTCTAATGTATGGCGTACACTCCTGTATACACAAATTCTTTTGTTGCTTGGGCTGCATATATGCATATTTACATGCATATGTGCCTCTATGTCCATGTGCACATATGCACATATTCATGCGTCCATGTATTCATTTAAGCTTTTACGTATTCCTATATGCAACTGCGTATACATGTGTCCATATACTTATGGATCTGCCACTCTAGCCTTGTACCAATTTACTATGTTATATGGATATTGCATATAGTGATACTAATTAGTTGTTTCACTGTGCATAGCAATTGTATTCATGAATGCCAGATCAAGCTTATATGTATTAGGATGCATATATACTGACACTAAAAACTACTGAGTTATGATCTCTATTGTCCCACTTTCGTAGACACATTACTATTGCAATCAACTATGTTAAGCATTTGTGTCCAAAGAAATTAGATACAGGAATGGAAATATGTTACACAACCTTGTCTTATGGCTTTATAGCAGTTTTTTCATTGCATTTCAAGAAAACCAGAAACTAGAATTTTATTCATATTATTTCATCTATGGCATTTACAGCTTTTCCAATCATTAGTGCAAGCATAGAGTTCACTGTTGAATAGTTCTATTGTTCGCGTGATTCCTCCAACATTGTTCATGCCAAATTCTATATGTTTCCATATTTTGCATATGTGCCTAGGAGGACATTAACTATAACAGGTCACAAAATTCCTTTTTCCTGTATGCTTTCATGATAGCAAAAAAGCTCAAAGCAATTGCAAAATCTAGGTTTTCATAGCACAGGCTTACAGAACACAAAAACAACACACACAAAGTAATAGAAATGCATAGCAAGTAACTTAACTCTATATTAAATGACCAAAGTACCCTGTTCCATGCATGTTCACCAAGTCACTCCAGTGTGCTCACCTCCAGCCTAGATGTCATTTAATGCATTTAATTTGCATTCATGCATTGCGCTTACATTTTCCTGATATTTTAATGCATTTAATCTGTATTCATGGATTATGTACCTCTAGCCAGCATATGCTATTTTTGCAATATATAAAATAGCTCTTCACATGCAAACTGTACAAAAAAAAAGCAATATGTTCAATGGCAAAATGTGATTGGCCAATGCTACCGGTTAAAAGCATTCTGGGCAAATGCATAGGTAATTTAAAGATACGTTCACAGAAAAAAGCTTTTCATTCTGAATCCATATGCATACTTTGATTCAAACTAGTGGCTGAAGGTACATAATCCACTGATGCAAGCTCAATGCATTCAATGCCATTTGTCTAGAATGAACACTGTTTGCATTGCTAGTTACTCGTTGAATATATAACAAGGTTCAAGGGAAAAACTGTCATTACAACACATGTTAACATAATTTTCGTTCCAAACTTCTCTCTATGAGACTGTTTTACAGTAATCATGCATTGCATATGTCTACCTGTCACCTTGATAAACTATGCCTTTGCTTAATTTTAATTAATCAATTTTTGCGCTCGCAGTTTCCTGATATTTTAATGCATTTAATCTGCATTCATGCATTACGTACCTCTAGCCGCCAACTTTTAAACTATGCCTTTGCTTAAATTTATTTAATCAATCTATGCGTTCGCATTTTCCCAAATTTTTAAAAACAAAAATGATTTACAAAGCTATTCGGATGAATAGAAAAATAGATAAATGCTAATTTTCCAATATATAGAATAGCTCTCCAAATTCAAACTATACAAAAAAATATACATAATTACATGTATACGTATATACATGTAATCCTGTATACATGGATGCATACAGAGGCTATGTTTCATGGGATTATTAGAGAGTTCACTTGCTTTCAATATCGTTCCATACTTTGCATGTGTGCCTATCAGGACAATAATTACAGTATCCAGAACCAGCAACCAGTTACCTGAGGCAATAAATACTTTCTTCCCTCAGTTTTCTCTTGCTTTGGAGGTTTAAAGCACAGAGTGAGATTGGCAATGTGACCAAAAAAATATTGTGCCTGCTTGCTGATTCGTTTCAAAGCTCTCTTTATAGCACAGTTGTGCATTGCCTCCAAGAGTCAGATGAATCTTTGGTGTTTGAAGAAAAGATTCAATTGCATAACACTAAAAATAATCTAAACTATGATTTTATAATCAAAGTATCCAAATGCATTGCAGCAATCCAAAACCCAACTTCCATTTAACATGTACAATGAAAATAAACAAAATGAAAAATGCATTTGCTTCAAAGTTTTAAAAGCAATTTCAACAGATTGTCTAGCCATTGTTCAAAATATGGTTTTCTATCAGCATAGTCCTTGAACCTTCTTTAGGTCTGGCTGCTAGTTTGTTAATTCATTCTCATTGAAAAGTCAAATTGTGAAATGTTCCCAAGGATAATTATACTTATTTAGCTCTTTTAATTGTTATATATTCAAAGACTAATTAGCAATCCAAACAGTCTCTACTTTAGTCACATGCAATTCAATGCACTAATTTTGTATCAATAAATTGTGTACTTTCAGCCACTAGTTTTAATCAAAGTATGCATATGGATTCATAATCAAACTCTCAAAATGAATGCACATATAAATGTGTCTTTTTCTTCATTTCATAATGTATCTATGTATCCATAAGTGCATTCATGCATATATCGGTTTGTGCATATATCTTGTCACCTCTTTATGCATCTGTCTATATATGTATGACTGTATCTATGGATACATGTATACCTCGATTTATGTATATATGCACCTATGAATTGCATACACACATCCATGTATATATGCATTTATCAATAAGTTGCATGGATACATGTATATATGCATCTATGGACTCATGCACACATGTATATATGATAGATCATTGGTTCCAAAGCTCTCTCTATAGGACAACTATGCATTGCCTCCAAGACTCAGATGAATCCTTCGTATTTCAAGAAAAGATTCAAATGCATAACACTTAAAATAATCTAAACTATGATTTTATAGTCAAAGTATACAAATACATTGTGACAATGCAAAACCTGACTTTCATTTAAAATGTACAGTTTCTATCCTCATAGTCATTCAAGTTTCTTTAGGTCTAACTACTGCTTTGTTAATTGACTTTGATTGAAAGGTCAAAATTTGGAATGTCCCCAATGATACTTATACTTATCTCTTTTAATTGTTATATATTCAAAGACTGTTTAGCAATTCAAACAGTCTCCCCTTTGGTCAGATGCCATTCAATGCATTAATTTTGTCTAAATGAACTATGTACCTTCAGCCACTAGTTTTAATCAAACTATGCATATATATATGTGTCTCTTTTCTCCATTTCATTATGTATCTATGTATCCATAGATGCAGCCATGCATATATCGATTCATGCATATCTTGCCATATCTCTACATGCATTTGTCTATACATGTATGACTGTATCTATGGGTGCATGTATACATTGATTTATGCATATATGGACCTATGAATTGCATACACATATACATCTATATATCTATCTATCAATATCTTGCATGGATACATGTATATATGCATGTATGCACTCATGCATCCATGTATCTGTCTTTGTCTTTAGCCAAATGGCCCCTAATGGCCAAAGTATCCTAGTAACCCATGGCTATCAAGCAATTCCAGTGCCTTCCCCACCAGTTACATGTTATTTAATGCACTTGCTTCAATTATTTTGACCCCTCCATGTGTTCGCTTTTTCCTTATACTTCAATGCATTTAATTTGCAGTCATGGATTAT
Organism: Sequoia sempervirens; assembly: GCA_007258455.2. Lineage (NCBI taxonomy): Eukaryota > Viridiplantae > Streptophyta > Pinopsida > Cupressales > Cupressaceae > Sequoia > Sequoia sempervirens. Next base: position 193,409,575 of record VDFB02373365.1, on the reverse strand, counting down.
GTATCTCTACTCGCTAGTCTTCCAGACTCTGCATTTGCATAAATTTATTTAATCAAACTATGCGATTGCATTTCACGAATTTTCAATAATAACAATAGTTTATAAAGCTATTATGATAAATAGAAACAACTAAATGCTAATTTCCCAATGTTGATTTATCAAAATAGCAGTTGTTTTCCAATATAACAAAATTAAAAGTTATATGTTGACATACATTCATGCATATTGTCCATATGTGCATATATGCATACATGCCTTCATCCATATTTGCATATGCATATGAATACATCCTTCCATGTAAAATATGCATTTGCACCTATAACCAAATATGCATACATCCATGTATTATTGTGTTCACATCTCCATCTCTCCATGTAGTTCTGTTTTCTATGTATACATGTGTTTTTTAATGCATCCATGCATATATCTCTGAATTACTCTTCGTATTTTCTGTCTCCATGTATTTAATGTTCTCCACTGCATCAGCATTTACATGTTCTCTTTTTTATGATCTTCCATATTTATTTTTTCCATAGTATATGCATAAGAACTTCCACTTTGTCTTCTATTGTCGCATTTCAAGGAAGCTCAAGGATCTCAGTACCTTGTTCAGTATGAGGGAGAGTGAGAAATGCAACATGGGTCTTTTTTCTATGTTTATATTGAAAAACTCAACCCTATGATGATTTTTAAAAGCATAACCAATACCAAATTAGACATTCTTCCATCCCTTGTTGCAAGAAATAATTACTTCATACCCTATTGACTACATTCATTTCCATTTCCACCCTTGCACATCCTTTTTTCTCAAATCAAACACATTTTCAAATCTAGTTATTTGCTTGTCTTCAATCATACCAATGTGTTGCGTTCCTTTTTTCACAAAATCCAGCTCTCTCATTGAAATTTTCATTTCTTGAATTTTATTGTGAGCATATAACTTCCAAACGATAAATTCATACCATTTACATTCCCATTCATCCTTATATCCACCATCCCATATCCTTTCCCCCCATCTCAAATACTTTTCATAACTTATTCATACACGCTATTTGCATCTTACCCTTCTCTCAATTCACTCCCTTTCTTCCACTTCCATAACTTATTCTTATTTTTTAAACTCACATTTATTTATCTATCTACACCTCAAATATACCCTCATCCATCACAACAAAATTCACACCATAACAAACAATGAAAAAGATGAAGAAAATATCAAGGTTATGTAAATAAACACCAAGGGCTTTAAAAATAACACTCATAACATAGAGCTGTATTCAAGAGTTATTTTCATAATGTCTTTTCTAAACTTTGTTTATTAGAGATACCTAAAAGCATGTATAACAGTTTCTTCAAGCCTATTATATCTAATCAGATTTAACAAATATTTACAGGTTTCCATCTATTCATATGCATCACTAGGCATTATTTATACAATTGTTCTAAAAACAATATTGTATATGTTTCAAATGCAAATTGTTCCTAAAATTTATCGGTTTATGCACATGTGCATCTAAAAATTGTTCTTTGTGTACCGAATTACATGGACACACCATCCCTTGTTGCAAGAAATAATCACTTCATACCCTATTGACTACATTCATTTCCATTTCCACCCTTGCACGTCCTTTTTTCTCAAATCAAATACATTTTCAAATCTAGTTATTTGCTTGTCTTCAATCATACCAATGTGTTGCGTTCCTTTTTTCACAAAATCCTGCTCTCTCATTGAAATTTTCATTTCTTGAATTTAATTGTGAGCATATAACTTCCAAACGATAAATTCATACCATTTACATTCCCATTCATCCTCATATCCACCATCCCATATCCTTGCCTCCCATCTCAAATACTTTTCATAACTTATTCATACACGCTATTTGCATCTTACACTTCTCTCAATTCACTCCCTTTCTTCAACTTCCATAACTCATTCTTCTTTTTTAGACTCACATTTCTTTATCTATCTACACCTCAAATATACCCTCATCCATCACAACAAAATTCACACCATAACAAACAATGAAAAAGATGAAGAAAATATCAAGGTTATGCAAATAAACACTGAGGGCTTTAAAAATAACACTCATAGCATACAGCTGTATTCAAGAGTTATTTTCATAATGTCTTTTCTAAACTTTGTTTATTAGAAATCCCTAAAAGCACGTATAATAGTTTCTTCAAGCCTATTATGTGTAATCAGATTTAACAAATATTTACATGTTTCCATCTATTCATATGCATCATTAGGCATTCTCTATACAATTGTTCTAAAAACAATATTGTATATGTTTCCAATGCAAATGGTTCCTAAAATTTATCGCTTTATGCACACGTGCATCTAAAAATTGTTCTTTGTGTACCGAATTACATGGACAAAACTATACATTCATCCATGCATATATGCTACTTGAGCATCACTATCCTTTCACAAATTTGTATTTATACTTGATTTTAGTGTTTTCCATTCAAATTTCTTGTTCACATGTCATGTGCCTTTCACTCTTCTTTGCATTGTCTGCACATGGATACATGTATACATGCATCCATGGATATAAAAATGCCTCAAGCATTGCAAAATATGTTTAAGATTTTTGGCATTCAATACTACAAACAAAATAATAATATACTTTTTTTGCTTCTTGGATAAGGCCATAAAGGAAATTTGTTACTGCAAATGTAAACATGCATCCATGCAATGTATCCTGGTAACCCATGGGCATCATATATTCATGCATATTGTCCGTACATGCATATATGCATATATGCCTTCATGCATATTTGCATGTGCATATGATTACATCCTTCCATGTGACATATGCATTTGCACCTATATCCAAATATGCATACATCCATGTATACATGTGTCCATATCTCCATCTCTCCATGTAATTCTATTTTCTATGTATACATGTGTCTAGTGATGCATCCATGCATATATATCTCAATAGCTCTATGTTTTTTTTTCCTCCATGTATTTAATGTTCTCCACTGCACCAGCATTTCCATGTTATCTTCTTTATGATCTTCCATTTTTTTTTTCCATAGTATATGCATAAGAACTTCCACTTTGCCTTCTATTATCGCATTTCGAGGAAGCTCAAGGACCTCAGCACCTTGTTCAGTATGAGGGAGAGTCAGAAATGCAACATGCGTCTTCTTTTTGTCTTTATTTTGACGGACTCGTCCCTATGATGAATTTTAAAAGCATAACTCGTCATACCATCTACATTCCCATTGATTCTCATATCCACCATCCCATAACCTTGCCTCCCATGTCAAATACTTTTCCTAACTTATTCATACACCCTATTTCCATCTCACCCTTCTCTCAACTCACTCCCTTGCTTCCACTTCCATAACTCATTCTTCTTTTTCACACTCACATTTCTTTATCTCTCTACACCTCAAATATAACCTCATCCATCACAATAAAATTCAGACCATACCAAACAATGAAAAACATGAATAAAATATCAAGATTATGCAATTAAACAATGAGGTCTTTGAAAATTTGAAAAAAATATTAAGGTTATGCAATTAAACACTGAGGGCTTTAAAAATAACTATGACAACATAGAGTTGTACTCTAGACTTCCTTTGAAAACGTTTTCTTCTATATCATGTTTATATATCCTTAATACACATCGTCAAAAAGAAATAATGTATTATTCTTTTGTTTCAATCATAAATGTTCTTTTTATATCTTTCAAATGCTATTTGTTTCTGACATTCTCTAGCTTTGTGCACATAGCCATACATAGATTCTTGTTTACTTACCAGCTTACATGTACACATGTACACATACATGGATGCATTTAGGTTTGTCTTCATCCATACATTTATGCATTTCTTTGATATATGTATTGCTAATAAATAGTTAATCTTCCCTGCTTTCTTTCATTTAATACTGTAAATGCAAATTGAGTTTCACTGTTAAAATACAATTGTATTCAAGAGTTATTTTCTAAATGTCTTTTCTAAATCCTATTTGTTACAAATTCCTAAAAGCGCATATGACTATTCCTCCAAGGCTATAATGTATATTCAAATTTCACAAATCTCTACATGTATCCATCTAACCAAATGCATTATTACATATACTTTATACACTTGTTCCACAAACACTAATGTATTACTATTTTCTTTTCATCAATAATGTTTTTCTAGACCTTCTTTAAACTGTAAATTGTTTCTGACATTTCTAACTTTATGGACGCAGGCATATATAGATACTTGTTAGCATACCAAGTTAAATGGACACATCTACACATTTGTACATGCATATGTCTTTACATGGGTCCATATTTTAATGTTTTCCTTTCATATATGTATTCATACTAACTAGTTTATTTCTCTTATTTTCTTTTATTTAATACTACATATGCAATTTCAGTCTCATCACGCTTGTAGTGCCCCTCCGTGTCGATTGTTCGGGACTTTTGTGTGTGCTTCATTGATTACTGTGTTATTTAATTGTGTGAAAAATACCTTATGTTAGAAATCATGTTTAAATAACTAATTAAATCATAAGTGAATCTGTGAGGTTATTTAAAATATGATTAGAAATTAAAAATAATAATCAATTAAATTAAATCAAATGATTTAGAGAAAATGATCAAATTAAACTGATATATTATTAGATAAATTTGATTTAAATTGTTAAATTGAAATTAATAGTAATTATGAACAAAATAATCTTCAAAAGATAATTATTATAATAAGAAATTTATTTGGAAAAGGAGATAGGAAGCTGAAGGGTTTTTAAACAAGAAAAACTGGAAAAAGAGTTGTTTGTTGCTAAATAAATAAATAAATGATTGTGGAAATCGAACGGTTCTCTGAGGGGAGGGGAAAAGACACCATGAAACAATTATAAACAAGAATTATGCAGTAAGTCGGGGGGTGCAAAATCTAGAATACCAACGATCACATTCATAAATGGTAACTGGAGATGGAGGAAGGAAAGGGTAAAACAGATCTCTTTTCTCTATCTAGAAGTTCGAGGGGCATGTGCAAGTTTAACAGTCATGGGATTCCAATATGGTCAAAGTAGAGGCATGGAATGGAGAACAAATACTTGGTGGGGAAATGTCTGGTCCTCACTATCGATTAACGCTATTCTGCTATCAATATACGACAATAGGTTGCAAATGCTCGGTATGTTCTTGTTACATCCTTGTTTAATTTTGTGTTGAAAAGAAAAGTTGACCCATTTGATAGATTCTTAGAGATGCTCAGTTTTGATGCCTTAGATCATATTATGGGGTTTAGAAATATGCAGTTCCATAAAGAGGAAAAATGAGATTGCTTCGATTTATGATGTCATTGAATCTTGTGAGTCATTGTCTGAGTCTTCAATTTGGAGCATAGAAATCTGGCTTAGCTCTACATTTTAAACCTGGTTGTTCGCATAGTCTTATGATATAAATGGCTTGATGTTCAATCCGTTTGAAGTAAATCACGAGTCTAAAGGCTTCAATGAATTCTGCCCCCTTTAAGGGTGAATGTTGTCCCTCAGATCGAAATTAGTAATCCTGTTGTTTCGCAAGCCCATACTCTTGTCTTTAATCGTTCCATTTAATCCTCTTAAGTAAAGAATTGCGAGTAGCAGTTGGTGTCCATGTTTTAGCACCTTGATAAGTTTGTTTGGTCATTACCCCGTGTCACGTTTGTGATGGTTAAACCAAGCGAATACTCCCTCTCAATCTTCTGTTCTCATATATTTTGGTTACTTCTAATCTTGTAGATTTTATGATAAATTGGTTTTAGAATAAAATTCCATTTTGTACAAATCTTTCATCATGCAGTTCTCTGAAATCGTTCCTTCGAGGCACTCTATCAAACAATTCAAGTGCCTCGTCTTTGTCCATTTTGCACCTCACCTGTCTCTTTCCCGGCAGTCTTGAGGAAAGCAATTGGGATTGATATTAATTCAAGTAGATGGCGTTATCTCCAAAATTCCAATATTCACTTCCTAATATTCTTGGCAACCTGTCGCAGCACTTAAGCATGGTAGGGTGGATATATTTAAATAAACTCTCTGATTTTATTCTCAGAATCCCAAATGTTATTCATAAGACTGAAGAAAATTGGTTTCTCACGTTTTTGCAACCATAGCCATCTCAAACTTGAAGGAAACTTGGTGCGCGTGTCTTCTCTGATGCCATCAATGAGCAGATTGTTCACGTGAAGAAATTGAGGGCCAGTGAGCAGATTATTTAATTCTCTTGGTCTGCGCAATGTTTCAAGCCTTTGCCAATTACCTCTGTCCAGTCGAAGCTGAGAGAAATTGATGTTATTGGATACAGTGTTTAGATGAGCTCCTTCGCATAGTCTGATAATCTAAATTTGTATAATCTCCATGATACCGTTGGCAGCCTATCACCGCTGCAGCATTTATACTTAGGAGAGTGTACAAATTTAAATAACCTCCCTAAAGCCATTGGCGACCCATCTCAGCGGCAACGTATAAAATTCAATTTCTGATATACTTGGTAACCTGTCACAGTTTCAGCTTTTAGAGTTGAGGCATTGTACAGAATTATATAGCCTCCCTGATACCATTGAACACCTCCCTCAGCTGTAACGTCTCATATTCACTTTCTAATATACTTGGCAGTCTGTCACTGTTACAGCATTTAGAATTGAGACATTATACAGATTTATATAGCCTTCCTGGAACCTTTGCCTCTTTCATAGTTGCAAATTTTAGAGTTGAATGGGTGTAGAAATTAAATAATCTCTCTGATCTTACTGTCCACTTGTCTCTGCCTCGCACTTGAGCATAATAGGAAGTTTAATGGTTTAAATAATCTCTCTGATTCTGTTGATAACCTGCCTCAGCCGTCACATCTGAAGTTTAAAAGCTTATGTAATCTCTCTTGCTAGATATCTGAATCCTTGCACTCATAATGATCAACTATATATGTAATGCAATAAGGATTTCCAGTGTGTGAAGTTTGTTCTGTACTCAATCACTTCACTTGCGCACATGCATGCACCTTGAACACTAGCAAGTTATAGTATTAGAATTGGTTTCAATGTGCTCATTAATGCAATAAATTTGAAGAGCTTCCTTGCTAAATTCATTTGTGCTTATCTTGCAATTTCCCGCCCTTTACTCTTACTGAAAGTATCAAATTTTACCTTGTAACTAAGTTCCTTTTTGTGTAAGGCTTAATTTGCATCTCATGCTTACCTTCAACCTGGTTGGTCCTTTAGTTAAGGAGATAACTCTCTTATTTGATGAACAGTTATTTGGGCTTTTGAAGATCGGATATATATATATATATATATATAAAGTACATAATTATATATATACTGCCTTTGTATGATTTGATGTAAAGATTAAGAAGCTATAATTGTTAATAACATACATATGCATCTTAGGTGTTATGATAATAGTAATTAGATGACTAAAATATTTTCTTAGATAAATGATTTAGTTTGTCCGTGTTAAGCAATATATGTTGATTTTTACCATGCTTATCTAATGGTTGTGTAGCCTTATAGTTTGATAGTTTATAGGTTTTCATTTGATAATATCTCTCCTCCTTTTATTATCTTAAATATGTATTAATTTCATTAAAAGGAAATTAGTTGATTAGTGAAATCAAATAAGTTAATATTTTTAAATTTTTAACTTTATCAAAAAGGTTTTAGTTATATATATTTACATAGATACATCATATATAGAACTTATTTTGGAGAACGAAGACAAAGGAATTAAATAAGTAGATTTATAAATTGGAAATTAAAAGTAGAAAAGAATTAAATGGAGTGAGTGGTATTTTGAGTACTTATAGAATCTAATTAAATGACGGTGTTGATTTTAAATGGTTACTCTAATAAAGATAAACAAAGTTAAGTTTCCTTGACACTGGAAATTGAATGAAGATTATGTTTAGCATATTTGTCTAAGAAGAATAAAAAGTTTAGGATATTATTATTACCACAATCAGTATGGTTTATTCTTTGTTAATTTATAGGGAATATTGTTATTTTATAACCTTTAGAGTGGAATGGTAAGATTAGTGTATTAAGATTGTCCCAAATATTATTGTTCGAGGGAAATAATCTTTTGTGAAATATGCCTTGAGGTAATTATGATATTGATTTTAGAGTTCCCTTGTTTATTTTTAAAATTAATTATTTTTGGACAAATGAATAAATTGTTTTTGATCGGTCATTGATCTTTTTGGGGTAATTTGGTGTATCCTATTTGTGGTATCCTGTTTGGAAATGCTTGGATTTGGAAGTATTTTTCATTCCTTTGGATTCATGTCATTTTATGAGTGTTTTGGCATACTCTTTCTTTGTGACTTTTCTTGAGTTAATTTGAGTTGGTGATCTTCTTTAAGTTAAGTTGTGTTGCTGATTTTATGAATGTAATTCTCGTACCACTCTAAGGGATTCTTGTGAGGAGAAAATTGAGGTCTCCCGTGGAATGCCTAATTGGTGGCTTTTGGATGTTGAGTGATTCTTGTTGATTTAAAGGTTAATTTTCTTCTATGATTCCTTATGAGGTAACACCATTGTTGTTATATGGATTGTATTTGTGTGTTAGAGTTGATTGATTTATGGATGGGGTTTGATGAAACTTTCTTTGGCTTTTGGAGTTAATCTCTTATTTGAGGGAAATTTTATCCTTGTGTTGGAATTATTGAGGGAAAACTTGTGTTACCCTTGTTTGTGGGTTTTTATTCTTTTTGAGATACTTCCAGAGGCTTGAGATGATTGTCAGTTGATGTTTTCTCTCTTTATGTGCCCTTGATGTGGCAAGTGTTTTGATTTCATGATTTTGGAAAGGGTTGTACGGGAATTGTTGAAACTTGGTTATGTATTTATAGCGAGATGGATAATGCCTCGCATGCTTTTATGTTGTGATTCTTTATTCAAATTATGATGGTACAACCCTTGATTTTTATGTTTTTGGTGGGTCTCTAGGGAGAGTGGCTCCTCGTGGGGGCCGGCGCCCCGTTTAAGGGGAAGAGCTCAGGATAACCCACGAGTGAGTTAGTAAATAAGTGAAAACCTAATAATTAACTTAGGTGGGTTGGGTAGTAATATCATTGCAAGATTTTAAAAATGGATGCCTCGTCTTCATTAGTGCTTCGCAGACTAATGGAAGGCTGAGAAGGCCGTGGTTGGCAAGGTCGTGGCCTCGTCCTCACGAGAGGTCTACGGCTTCGCATGAGTCACCCTATGGACCGGCGCCTCCAGTTGGGAGGAAGAGCACATGACAGCCATAGATGGGACCGGCACCTCCAGTTGGGAGGAAGAGCACAGGACAGCCCATGTAGGACTATGCGATGACACTCTCCCCTAGTTGCCCATGTGTTTTACTTTATTGTGTTCCTCTGGAAGTAGGTTATGGGAGTTGGTTTAGATTGTTGATATTTGGATTTATCTTGATTTATGATTATTGTCTTGATATATCTTTGGTGTACTTTGTGGTCTTGTATGATCTCATTAATATTTGACTTATGACCTTGTACTCTTTTGGTACTAAGATATGATGTTATTGTTATTCTTTTGATTGGAAGTGTCTAATGATCATCCTTTGGTTACTTGTTACTAGTTATCGCTTGATCTATGTGATGGGTTTTATGAATTTAAGTTATTATGTTGACTCTTGAATATTATTGATTTTGTCATTGTAATTCTTCAGTTATATGATACTTTTGTATGATGTTGAGTCTTGTGGTTCCATGTGTGGATGTTCTTGGTTGAGGTCTCTTTCTTGTTAGCTCCTAGCACGGGGGGTGGGTCTTCGAACTCACATGGTCGGGTGGAACGTGCTAAGCACCCCATTGGGTCCCCAGTCGAGGATCAAGAGGTGCGGATTGGTGCGATTGCAGCGACTCCAGAGTTGTATCCATCTTGGAGCCAGTTTTCATCTATTTATTTGTATCATGTTATCTTATGTATGGTTTCCGTGCATATTGGAAACACTATTGTATCATTGTACTTCTTGATATTGTATTGTAATGTAACATTAAACCTTATGTGGTTATTGGTAGTTGTTATTCAATGTGTTGAGTTAGCTATGCCTATGTTGTATATATAGGTGGTTTCTTATCAATGTTTATCATGTATGTATTACATTTGCTAATGTTTACTTTGTTATGAATTATATCTTTGACTTTTATTCTTTATTGTCATTGTGGGGATCTAAGTCGCGTAATGACTCCTCGTGTACCCCAAGGGATGTATGTGTTAGTGAATCTGCTTTAATGAAATTCATGTCATGACTTATTACATGTATGTTATGTTATTTAAAAAAAAAAAAATTGTGCTATAATTAGTGTGTATTTATCCTTTGGGGTTCACATGGTGGGGCGTTACAACGCTTTTAGGCTTGCTCAGGTGCCAGGGATGCTTTTCATTCTTACGTGCATTTTGTGCACATTGGTAAATGTCTACATGTATCCATGTGTGCTTAAATGCTTCAAGCATTGTTACAAACACTGTAACATTATTTTACCGTTGATTGTTATAATAATTTACTGTTTACATGCAATTCACGCATTGTTGATTTAACTCATCATCTTCTAATCCATTCATAACAAAAATGTCATATCTAAAATTGCAAATTTTCAAAATAAAAAATAAGAAATACATTGGAGCAATAAATATGGTTTTCATGTATATGATTCAATTGAAGCTTAATAACAAGATAAGCATTGTTATTGTGTTGCTTATGATCTTCGGACTTGGTTTCCAGCCTCTCCATTCTTTGGAATTGGGCCAACGCCCTAGTTTTGTTGCTTTATTAGTCAGAAAAGGGATAAGGTTATGATTCAATTGAAAATTAATGTATTTCACTTTATATTTTTTGCTTATATGCTTTTTCTTTTAATTCAAATTGAGTTTAGTTGTGAAAATGGGGAAACTAAAAGCAAAATAAAACAAGTGTACAAAATAATAATATTTTACTATTGAAATAACTTATTTTATAAACTAGGTTTTGTAATTTTTTGTGCAAGATGCTCAGTCCTATTGACTAAATCCTCACAAAATATTATCCATACCTAGATTATGTATATTAAGATTTGATCAAATTAATGATTATTTATCTATATTTTATTAGTGATTATTATCAACACCAATATGTTAAATGAAATCACAAACATGAAAATTTTAGTGGTGAGACTAGAAAACAAAGTTTTAGAACCAAACAACCATGTCCACTATGTTGTTAAGTGCGAATTTGATACACAAACCCAAAATTTTTTACACATTGTTTTTTAATTATTATGTATAATTTGAGACATATGTTGTTGTATGATGTATTCATTGAATAAATTGTTAGGACGGTTTATTATAATGAATGCATGTATTTTCCAACTTAAATTGGTGATATATTCAAGCCTTAGTGAGCTAAAAAGTTGTCTGCTTTTATGGTGGTTGACAATAGATAGAAATTGTTTTTCCCAAAACTTAATAATGCTACCACAAGTCTGTGATTATACTTTTATCACTATAGTCTTGTCACCTAGCACACCTATCCTTAGTGAACTACACTTGTTCATATGGATTGTTCTAAAATTATATTCTTTGATACCCCTTAAATCACTATGGGTAGTATACCTATGAACTAAAGTCATCATGCAATAATATGAATACATTCTATTACCTTTTAAGAGTAATGGTGTGTTGTGATATATAGTTTTCCTTCTTTCTTATGTGAAATTGTCAATACATTAGAACACTGCCTAATTGGGAGATAGATCTTTGGTTGATTGGAACACATAGGGATTCATGTTATTATAGCTTTATAAATTATACAGGTCAATGTCTATCTTGATTCATTCTTATGTTGAGTTCTTTGTGTGCTATGATTGCAATATTCATCTTTCCTTGGTTTATTGACATATGTATTCTTTTATTTCTTCTGACTAATTTTATTCCACGTGTTTAAATAAGGGATTGTGCTAAGGTACTAGGGGTACATGTAGTATGGGGTACTATTATTCTACCTTAACAATGTGTTGATTAATCAAAACACATGGAATTAAAGGATATATGCTTTCATAGTATTAGATAGAAGTAGTAACAATTTACAAGTATTGCAAATGGCCTTCACTGCATAGTGTTAGTTGAATTTAGTTTGGATGCACCACTATTATAACTTTAACAATATTATTTGTATGAGATTCATATCTTGTCTTCGATAATTAATGTTACAATTAAAGATAGTTTTTAATTGCATTTTGAGACCTATGTTACAATGTGAAGACATTCTACTTGTACTTTGACACTTAAACACAAGCGTGCTTTTGAACTCCTACATCCTTATCAAGGGAATTTGGTATCTATACATAATAGTAAAGTTTATAGTAGTCTATAGTGTTGATACCAATGATCCAAATTACCATTACCAAATGGAGTGGCTTATTGTTGCAAAATATTAAAGTTCTTGTGTCTGGGATTGCATCGACACTATTTTTAAGTACTTTAATACGGAATTTATCTAAAGCATGGTCTAGTTTTGGTATATTTAAAATAAGATATTACATAGACAGGATTTAAATCTTGTTTATAATAAAATCAATAACTTTGTATAATACTAATCTTTTTACTACATTACAAAAAACATTCATTAATCTTCCAAAAAGTTTATACTCAAATGAGCTATCCCTATTAATCTTCCACCTAACACTATTGTTTCTATTAGCACTTGCATATTGTCATATGATAAACTAAAATAACTCAATTGTATTAGTCAAAAGGTTTCCTAACAAGAAAATTAAAATATAAAACATTGACCTAGTCATAAACATTTTATTTCTCCAGTTTTCTTTCATTTAATACTGTAAATGCAAACTGAGTCTCTTGCTTTAAGGCTCGCTAGCATGCCAACTATGCTTCTCACTCCTATATGCATTGTTTGCACAACGATGCATCTATGCATTAATGTCTCGTGCATTCTTACAAATCTTTCTCATTGTTTGCATTCAATAATTAATAGAAATTATACATATACACACAAAAAATCAAGATTTCATTGCTAAAAAAAACTCCACGTATACATGGTACCCATAAAAAAAAAAATCCCCTTGTATCCATCCACACATGCTCTTTGTTCACATGTCCTTATGGACCATGTTTCCCATTAACCATAAAAAATTCCATGCGTTTTATATTCCTATTTGCTATCTGGAAACTTTTCCTATCTCTAAGCTACATGACTTTTACCTGTTGGCAGGAACTCGACGCTTGCGTCACTTGTTAATTGTTGAATCCAACCACATACAACTAGAATTTGTAACACATAAAATCCATACCATCCATGCACAAACACATACTCTAACATATTAATTTTATATTTCTAACATAAAATAGAATTACTGGGTATTAAATAAAAAATTCAATTACTAGATGTTAGATAACTTATCCGTTATATTGATAGAAGACTAAACCTTGTAATCCCAGTTCTTGAGATATGACAGAGCTCAAGTCCTGGCAGACAAACTCTATGATAGATGAATGTTCAAACGCTTAGTTTCTATCGATTTTTTTCAGATCTCTTATCTATGTCAAGGGCTGGAATGAGAAAAGGAGTTCACTTCTTTCTGTATGAGCATTCATTTACAGGTACTCGTTCAACGGTCACTATGCTCAACTGGCGTGTATGCCACACAACAGTATACTATAATTTCGTTCAACGGTCACTATCCTCAAGTGGCGTGTATGCCACGCAACAGTATACTAGAATTCTAGATCTCCTTACTCAAGTCTTTTGTTCCTATGGGCTGGTCCACACGTCAATGGTCCTGAACCAATGCTACTGTACTTAGATGCATTGGAGATTTGATGGACGCCCACATCTTCAAAAGCTTTTCCCATTGTGAGTGCTCTTGCATTTTCCTCGGTATTTTGAAAAATTTGTAAAAGGACAAAAGCATGGGTAATGGTTTTGACAAAAGAGAACAACTCTTCAAGTAAATGAAATGTGAAATTGTTATTATGTTGAATTAAGTTGTAATATTTTTAGAAAGGGGAAAAAAAAAAAAAAGTGTAGGTGAAATAGTATTTTATATTCACATGACATTAATGATGTTGAAGGATTTTTATGTGTGAATAAGTGTGAGATTAATAATTGATTGATTGATTATGTGTTTAAGCAAGTGCAAGTGCATATTCTTAATTAACTGATTGACTGTTTAAATGAAATGTGAAACTATCAATTGATTGAATAACTACTTAAATGAAGTGTAAAAATTGTCAAACAGTTGATTGACTAATTAACTATTTAAATGAAGTGAACAATTATCAATTTTGACCAAATGACTAGTTAAATGAAGTGCAAAATTGTCAATTGATTGATTTAATGTTTAAAAGAAGTACAAAATTATCAATTGATTGATTAACTATTTAAATGAAGTACAAAAATTTCAATTGACTATGACTTTCAATGAAATTTTATATTGTCAATTTAGTGATTAACTATTTAACTGAAGTGTAAAATTGTGAATTGAGTGATTAATTCTATTTTTCTTTTAAAGGTAAAATGAGATTTTGAAATATCCTAGACCCTTGGATAGGAAGGAAGGTTAAGACAATAAAGCTAAAAAAAGTAACAAAGTCCAACCACCAAACACTAATTACAAAACAACCACTCAACAACTAAAAACAACTAAAATAGGGCAAAACAATATTGACAAGAAATGGTATTTTATACGATGTTGATTTTTTTATTGTGTGAATAAGTGTAAAATTTTCAATTATATAATAATTTTTAAATAAAGTGTAAAACTATTGGTTTATTGATTATGTGTTTAGATAAATTACAAATTGTCAACTAATTGATTGATAGTTTAAATGAAGTACACAATTGTTATTGACTTTAAATTGTCATTTGACTAAATAACTATTTAAATGAAGTGCAAAATTGTCAAATAGTCAATTGACTTTGAAATGAAATTCTATATTGTCAAATGACTAATTAATTATTTAAATGAAGCCTAAAATTGCCCCTTGACAAATTAACTATTTAAATGAAGTGCAAATTGTCATTTGATTGATTGATTATTTAAATAAAATGCAAAATTGTCACTTGACTAATGGTTGTTTAAATGAAGTGCAAAATTGTCAATTGATTGATTGATTATTTAAATGAAGCTCAAAAATATTAATTGAACAATTAACTATTTAAATGAACCACAAAACTTATCAATTTATTGATTAATTATTTAAATGAAGTACAAAATTTTCAAGGAACTTATTAATTTTTAATGAAATTTAATATTGTCAATTTACCTAATCATTGTTGGACTCGTATGTATGAATCTATCTTCTTTTGGTTCTAAAGAAGTGTTTAGAAATAAAATATGATACATTAATGATATTTGAAAAAATGTTAGATATACCTAAATGAAGTCTAAAATTGTTGTTTGACTGTTTTATTTTGAATCAAAAATTCGGTATTTATTGTTCAATGGCCAAATCAAATGTAAAAAATCGTGCTAAGAAATTAGGCTTTACTTTTGAATTTATAAATATTTTTTTCTAATATTTCAATTGAATGAATGATCTTCTTGCAAGTCAGTACACTAATTAGAAAAGTATAGGTAATACTATAGACATGTGTTAAATTAATAATATTGAAAAACACTATATATAAATGAAGTGTGAAATTTTCAATTGACTAATTAACTTCCCCACTTAGGACAAGTAAAGAAGTGAATTTGTTTAATCATTGGTCTAATCGGTTACAAACAATTATGCTAAGAAATTAGGTTTTATCTTTAATGTTATAAATAGTTTGTTGAAATTTCTATTATAAGTAAATGCGTAATACACAATTATGGATGGCAATGTTAATATGTGTTATTGAAAAAGTTAAGATGAAAATGAAGTGTAAAATTGTCCAATGACTAATTGACTCACTGAATTTAATTTTTACATTAACTTTGAACCAAAGAGAACTATAATATTGTTATATGAGAAATCAAATCAACTGCAAATAATTATACTAAAAGATTAATCTTTATCTTAATACTAAAAATACTTCAAATTTCTTTAACTATTGGTCATCTAACAAATTCATTTACTTGTTATTATAATAAGATTATTAAAACTAGGTATAACTTGGTTTCACACTACGTCACTACCATATTAATTTATAAGAACTTAAACAATAAGTAATTTTTTTTCTTTATATATAGAGGATTCTCTATCTACTTAGGGGTTACAACACAAAATCATGACCACCTTCTCTGGGCTTCTAAGTTCGAGGGGCTTTCTATGGTTGCAACTAGGAATTTTCATATGGAAATTACGAGGGAGAAAACTCGGAGACACTGACAGAAAATTACAGTCACTACATAATCTCCTTTTGTAGCATGTGAACTCCTTTTCCCCCCAAAAAGTGACAAAATTAGAAAATCCCCCCCATAAATAGTTCCTTTTTTTCATTTTGGAGCCAAACAACATTTAAATTATCATGTTTTGTGGTTTGGTGCCACAATTACAATTTGCAATTCAAAATTTAAAACATCATTTGAAAATTGGCACATTTTGAAAGTGTACCAACTTTCGGGAGCCATAAATTTTGATCCAGGACTCTGTTTTTCAAACTGTTGAACCGTCAGAAAGTTCTTGGAGTCAAGAATGTGCTCATAATCAACTACACTAATTTAGGCAAGTTTTCAGGCCATTTTGGGGCCGTTTAGTGCCTCAAACTTGATCTAGAAGGTTTTTAAGTGGTTTTTTGGGAGATTGAAATTGCAATATCTTTCAAACCAGGAATGCTCTCAGCCTAATTCCTTTTCCAATCTTCTTATTTTTCCATTATGAATCCTCCCATATATTTTTTTCCCCAAACACCTTCAAATTCCAATACCTGCTAAAAATAGCAGCAGACCATAAAAAGCAGAAAAGAAAAACTAAAAGTGGAGAATTACATTATGACAAAAAGGGTATCCAAAAATGCAAAGACATCTACAAAAAATCAAACCAAAGGAAACATAAATGAAAAAAATCTTTTTGGGTGATGCAAGATTTCCCTTACACCACTAGATGCTCTTGCATTAAGAAAGCCATAAGACCTAATTTCATATGAGAGTACCATGGGCTTTGCTAAGCATGGGTATCCATAAGGTTTTATCAAAGAAAAAAATTCATAATGATTATTTTATGTTGTTATCAACAAATTTTACTAACACAGTTAATGCTAACTAGCTCTTGGAAGAAAAAAATGGTAAGATTTGTTCGATTTGGTGTTGTGCACCATTGTATAAAATAATTTATTATTATGTTATAATTAAATAATTATTTAGTTGTGGTGCATTTAGGAGTTGTGGTCAGCCACAATAATATTGGCTTTTGTTTCATCAATTTTTTAAAATATTAGTATAATGGATGACATAATTGGATGTATTTTTAGTAGAAATTGACAAGCAAGAAAACCATTCAAGGTAGGCAATAATAAACATTCTTATGTTAGAACTAAAGAGGGGCTGTTATAAATTAGTGATTAACATAGATTTTTGAATAATACTTAATAATGTAAGTGAATATGTAATAATAGCTTTAGTTAGTAGAGATTGGTTACTAAATACTTGTTAGGTGCTTTTTGGTAATTAGTAGGTTGAATGACTATATAAAGCCATTGAATGTAATATTTAAGGGTGTTGAAGATCAATGATTAAATTTGCGGGTTTGAGCCTTCGACTTTTTGTTTAGAAATTTCAATAGTCTATACAAGTGAAACATGAAAATACCAATAGTCTTATGTGAATAATCATTGATTTATAGTTTGTCAAAATATGTATATAAAGTCACTATCCATAGATGGAGACATTATAGTAGATGATATATGTGGTTGATTAACATCATATTTAACCAAATTAATGTTTTGTGATTCTTTATATTCTTTAGGTTGGTTAAAGAGAAAGGTGGTTGGGATTTCATGTTTATGTTTCTATGTATCATCTCATGTGAAGGTGGAAAGATTGGTTACATTGATTGAAGCTATACAATTTTAATTGGATATGGCATTTTTAGATTGCAACATTAGCGAAATTATAGAGAAATTATTTTGTAGAATGAGCTCTATATTAAGACTTGTTATATTGAATACCTAGATTTCTAAATAATATAACTATAAAAGTCTTTTAGTGGTGGGTTTCATTCTTATAGGTTCCCTAAATAATTTTTTGAGTCTTATGTAATCTTATTGATATATTGTTATATTTACTTCTATGCATTTTGTAAGATAGATAATTTATAAATATTTTCAACTATTTTTTATCCCATTTTAAAAGGAAAATTGATCATTTGATTATTTAATTTTATTTTAAGGCTTTGGATTTAAACAATCAACCCTATTTTAAAATTATCAATTTTAATCAAATTGTC
Organism: Sequoia sempervirens; assembly: GCA_007258455.2. Classification (NCBI taxonomy): domain Eukaryota; kingdom Viridiplantae; phylum Streptophyta; class Pinopsida; order Cupressales; family Cupressaceae; genus Sequoia; species Sequoia sempervirens. Next base: position 193,391,206 of record VDFB02373365.1, on the reverse strand, counting down.
AATTAAGTCTACAACTAATTATGATCAACAAACAAATTTCAATTAATTTAAATTTTTTAAGATAAAGATTGACCTTGTAAGAAGTTAGAGTTAAAAATATAGAATAAGAATAATCACATTAAAGTTAGAGTTAATCTAAAATGAAAAACACACATGGTATTTTCGTTATAATTTTATTTGAATTTTATTTATGCACATCATTTATTTATATTTGGAAAAATGTAAAAAGATAAGTCAAGTCACTTTCTAAAATGCTAATTAATTTTTATTAGTTCCTTCCATGGAATTATATCAAAGGCCAGTTTATTAACTAGTGACTTATATTGTTTATTTTAGGCAACCATAATGGATAATTTTCTTTTCATTCATTATATATTTATGATTGGCTAAAACAACTTAAGCCATGAGGACATAATTTTCATAATAGGTCATAACATTTTTATTTTACAATTTTATTGGTATTTTTGTGGAAATTTATCCACCACTTCTCAGTTAATGTTTGATATCTAAGAATGCAATTATTATGAGAAAGTTAAATTTTTGAAATTCTTTTAAAAACTTTTTGAAAAATAGTTAATTATAAATATATATTGGGTAAAATATAACCAAAGCAAAATGTTTTGATTAAGGGAAAAATAGGTTTTGAATGGACCTGAAACCATTTACAACAAATTTTGAATGGACCCAAAACCATTTACAACAGGTTTTGAATGGACCCGAAACCATTAACAAGCAGGTTTTGATGGGGACCTAAAACCTACATGAAGATGAACTAGTAGCATACAAATAGCAGAAAATAAACAAAAAATTAAGACAACCTAGATTTGCAAGGAACAAGAAAGGTTTTAACGGGAACCTAAAGCCCAAAACACACCCAAGTTAAATGGGGGAACTTGGACCCAGACCAAAATTAAAGGGGAGCCTAGAACCCACTTACATTTAGAAAACAGGGACCAAAGTACCTCATATCATACCGGGTTTTACCAGGGACTTTAAACCCACAACCCACAAAGATAACATCAATCAGCACCAAGCAGGAGGCCAACCAACCATACCAATAAGAATAGTAAGATCTCTTGCACCATCCCCACACACAAAGAGTTGAATCACACTCCACCTCAAAAGTAGTCAGCTCCCCTCTATAGGAGAAAATATCATGAAGAAACTTACCACCACTACTATCAAATTGTAACAAGAAACAACCCCACCTCAAAAGGTACTGAAACAGAGATGGCCAGTAGCAAGGAAAAAACCTCCTCTAATCCACAATCCCAATTCTACCTCTAGAAGAGATGGCTCCACCTCAAAAGAAGACTCAGTTTGAAGAAAAAAGAAGAGAGAAACCCTCCCAGTAGTAAGGAAAACCATGAAATCCATCAACAAATCAAGACAAAGAAGGAACAAGAGAGTCACAAGGGTATACCTAGTAGAAAGACTAAATAAAGCAACATGGGAAAAGAAAAATAACATGAGGATTAGCCTATCCAATCGAGCCAAAACCACCATAAGCTTTTCATCTAGAAAATACTACTTCAGCACCTCCAAAAAAGCAAAAAACACCTCCAAAGGAACATTAGAGGCACCCTTAATGGTCAAACGAAGCTGGGCCATGAGATCCTACAACTAGGGAAAACACTCCCAGAAGGAGATCCAAACCATACCCATAGAGGGCTCAAGCCAAGAAATCATCTCCCATTCTCTAAAGAATAGCAATAACAAACAAGGGGGGAGAACCTGCAACAGAAGAAAGGGAAAGATAACTGCTCCCACACAAAGATACACCATAGCACACTAGAGAAGTTCCACATCACAACCTATCGACCAACCAAGGACTGAGGGAGAAGACAACCCCATACCCACAAGAATCAATGAGGGGATGAAATATAACCATGAAGCACAACCCACCATGAGGACCAACACCACTCTAACTCAGAGGTAAAACACAAAGAAAAAAAGGAGGGAAACAAACCACTCCATAGGGGCCTCTAAAGGAGATAGATCATTAGGCTCAACACTCTCAAGGCCGACCAAACCCAAGACACACATCCAAGGACACTATGTAAAAACCACCCAAAAAGGAGAAAGAAGATCCCCCAGAAAGAAAGCCCTCATAGGAGGCCAAGCCAAAGAGCCAGAGTGACAACCAACCAAACCTAGGTGAGTAGCATCAGTAGCAGGACTGACCAACGGTTCCACCATGCATATCCCACATCCTAAATTTCATCCACACCGAGACAAGGGCCTCAGAACAGAGGAACAACCCTGAAGAATGCTCGTCTCCACCTACTAGCCTAGCAGAATGCCCTCCTCTATCTACATACAACAAGAGGGACCACCAAGAAAAACTAGAAGAGGCCTCCTGCAAAGAGAATCAAGCAAAACACCATCCACCACAACAGGGGCAACCATGACCATGACCTAAGCACAAGGAAGAGAGAGCTCAGCCAGAACACGCCTCCCATCTACCTCATTGTCATCCTCAAAACCCTCAACACCCTCTGAAGATTCAAAATTTCCTTTCCCACTCGACCTGCTCTACCCACTCAGTGCCATCTATTTTGATAACCAAAGTAAAATGTTGCAATCATTATGAAACAAGTTTTTTATAGAACATGGCATTAAAGTGTTGATGAGATTAAAATTAAAATATATTAAATTTATCAAATTTAAATATATTCAATTTATTCTTTGAAAATTTCAATTATTATATGGTAACAAACTAATCAAACTTACTATTCTAAACTATTTATGAAGTTCCAATTTCATTATGAGGTTTAGTCATTTTATGTTAACATATATTTAATATTAAATTTCCTTCATTTATTTAATTAAAGTAGTTATCTTGTAGAAGTTAGAATTACTTTATTTACATGTGTTTTTTTATCATAAATTATTAAATGATGAAATAAATTATAACTTTACATTATAATGAAAGAAAATAAGAAAATATATCAACCTAAAAATAATAATAAGTAATAGATATCCAATACATCAATCTAAAGTATTATTTAGATGTTTAAATTTTAATTAATATATATTTTATTTATTATAATATAAATATATACTTTTACTTTAAAAATAATTATTTTTTTATTATATTATATTGTTTTAAATTACAATCTATTATATAGAAGCATAGAAAAAATTAAATCATTGGAAGTTAAAAGAATAAATTTACCTTTCAATATAAGTGTCAAATTTTAAATTTTATTTAAATTATTACACAGATGCTCAAACCAATTTTATGCTGAGAGGCTTCCTACAATCATTATGAATGTCATTCATCGGCATACAAATTTTCAATCTCCTTAAAAATAATAAAAAATAATCATTTTTATACAAAATAGTTCATAAATATATTTATATATATATGGATGGAGTAATAAAGGTGGTTTTGTTGGAGAATGTGGTTTTGTAGTTGAAAGAATTATAATAATTACAATTTTCACGCATTTTAATCCTATTTCACCTCTATATTATCACAATTTCATGCACAACCATCTTCCTTGAATTGTTCTTTTGCAACCCTCAATCACAAATAGTTTTCTTGAAATTGCCTTGTGTCATGCCCACATTTTAATATGGATCTCACATAAATTTCACAACTTTTTTTTTGTTTAAAAATATGTTTACAACTTAATGTGCTCCCAAAAAGCCACCATTGTGCAACCTATCCACTAAGGTCTAACATTAATTGAAAAGATTATATTGATTGATCTACAAATTTTATTTTGATTAGTTATGGGTTCATATTGGATGACTCACTTAGTCATGGTATATTTGATAGACAGTTTTAACTCTTATATTCATTTGAAAGAAATAACGATCCCACTAAAAACTTCACTTAACTTAATTCTTAGTACTTGATATTTTTTCTCTTAAGATGCCATCATTAAATTTATTTGTTTTCTAACCCACCCTTATCTTTAGACACTTGGACTTGAGACAACCAACTTTGTTTTTGTGTTTTTTTTGTTACTATTTTTCAACTCATTAGATGATCTAAGTTAAGATGTATGCTTGAACCCATAGTAAAACCTCGTTCCGCAACCTAGATGACGATGCAACACTGTGGAAGCACAACTAATTTATTTAATTTCCACTGATCACACTAACTTCCACACAAGTTATCTTGGGACCACTTTGTGTCCCGACCCCCATTGAAAGCCACTCCCCTATTAGCAACACAATAACTCATTCTACACCCAAGGGTAGATAGTGCACAAACTGATAATAACATAACACCAAAGATAATACATCCCTACGGATGTCTAATACTGAATCCAACTACATGCACTACCCAAGGAAATCTCAAGGCGACTAACAAAAGTGACAACCCTTTCAGAATTAAAATCTAGAAGACTTATATTTTCTCAACAACAAATATTCCCCAAAGTACCCAATTATAGGAATACTAGAAGCTAAAATAAACAATCTCATGTAATTAAAAGCACTACTATTCGGATTTCCTAAATTCAATAGAACAATATCTCACACTAAAATACACTATTCAAAACATAATTCCCATTAATAACCCACAACAAAATTATATCAAAAGTTTAACTATAGTTTCACCAGTATTTAATATAACTAATTCAATTTCCACAATTAAAATAATCAATCATTAAAATTAAACATAATCCCATTTAATAAATATATTTAAAAAAATATATTTATTTATCATTTAAAAGAAAAACAAAATACAATTCTATATATATATATGCATTTTATATAAAATCAGTTATATAGAAAAGATTGCATACCTCTTTTAAATTCAATATATAATATATTATACTAAATATATATATATAGTATATATTATATATTAAATAAAACATTTAAAAAAATAAAATGGATGCATATGAATCAAGTCGACAGCTGTTATAGCCGAGCCCCCCATTGTGGGGGTTGGCAGTGTTGGCCATACCAACGTTTCCCTCACTGTCGTCTCCCATGTGGAAGGGACGGTTGTGGGGGTAGCTCCCCCAACCTCCATCAATATACATTTTTTTTAATGTAAACCCTATGATTAATGAAAATCGCATACGGCGATCTTTCAAATCCATTTTTGACAATCTGAGAATTTACCAGAGGGTAAATCAACAACATAAATACATAAAGATGTATATATATATAAATATATTTATATACATAAATTTCAACTAACTTCCTTATAGGAAGATAAATTAATTACACAGAAGTTTTCTACAGGAGAGATAGATGAATTTTACACAAAGGATCTATAATTTTATAGAAGAAATTTTCTACAGGAACAATGTATAAGTATTTTACAGAGGTTTCCTATCTCCAAAAAAATTTTCTACATAGATCTGTAATTTGCTTTGGTTTCAATGTATTTCAAATGATCAATTTACACAGAGGATCTAAATTATTTTCTATAGAGGTTCAATTTTCATTGCAATCTTTTAAAAACAAAAGCTTCTACAATAATGAAAACCTCTTCTAATCTTTTCCAATTTGCATTACAATAATTAAATAACTCTTTCAAAACAAAATTCACAAAACAATTAAGAAACTTATTCTAGAAGAATTGTTGCTTTGATGATTGATGTCGAGCTTCTCTATAAACTTCAATTTGCCAATGTTGCCAAAGCTTCCTCCAGAAATTTTTCCACTTCCTAGAGAATAGAAATAATCCACAGCCAAGAATATAACAACTAGATTCCTAAATTATAAGAAAGCTTCTAAGATCTATAATTTCCTCAAACCACAGAACAAATCTTTTATTTCCCAAAAACCTTTGTTCTTCTTTTTCCCGTGAAAACAACTTCCTCTTCCTTTTCCAATTTCAATCAATCTCTCCATAAAACAATTTTAAGACAGTAAGAAAACAAATCCTTCTAAGTTCTAGTTCACACAACAAATATCTTTTCTTTAACAAACCAAGATATTTCTGAGATCTTTTCCCAAATATGCATTTAAAATTAAAAACAATTCATTTAATCCAAATTTACAATTAAATAACTTATTTATTTTAATTCCCAATTAATTTAATAATTAAAATTACTTTATAATATAACTTAAATTTAATTAATTAATTTATAATAAAATCTCCATATTAATTAAATACTTAATCACAACATATAATTTAATCCTTACAAATAAAAACTTGCACGATAAATAAAATACCAAAACCAACATGGATAAGGAACATCATGTCCAACATACGGACTGACAACACACTATGCTAGGTTAAAGGTTTGACAAGGTTAACTAGTTACTATCTCCCAATCATTATTGTTGATTAGTGGACATGCTCAGGATTGTGAAACTAGGTGAAGCCATTGTCCTGTACCTGCAAACCTACAACACAAGAAAAATTTGTACATGTATACAGATAATAATTCTTACACACTGTGAAGAGAGAATTGTAGAAATCACAGGGCACTTGCAAGCAAGTGATGCAATACCATTCTCTTCACCAATACAATGCCACATCAACTGATGAGATAATATATAAATTAAACTACAATAAGCATATATAGAAATTCCATCACAACTAAGCATTTATGCAAACATAAAGCATATTAAACATAATCACCATGCATATAATGTATCATCACATCCATATAGTCTATCATCACTCCATTGTCAGTGATAGAACAACCATAACATAAAATAAGGTCTAACAAAGTATCTGGGCTATCAAGAAAAACATAACAAAATGAAGGGGTGTCACATGCTCCCCCCTAGGATTAGGCTTACTTCTAGAAGCCTGCGAACAAGTAAGGGTAGAGCTCCCTCATCTTGGTAGCATCTTCCCATGTAGTAGAAGTGTCATCTCTAGGATCCCATTGGATCTTCACCTACTTAATATCTCGACCCTTGATAGTGAGTCTCCTGTGCTGGGTAATGACCATGGGCTCCAAAGCTAGTTTCCTATCCTCTACCTATAAAGCAGTCCAATCAAGGATATGAGAAATGTTTAGATGATAAGATCTAAGTACAGAAACGTGGAACACATTCTAGATGCGCAAGAGACTAGGTGGTAAAGCAAGGTGGTAAGCAACTGGCCCAATCTTCTCAAAAATCTCAAAAGGCTGAAAAAAATGAGGTACGAGCTTAGAACTCTTTCCATAATAGATTGGACTCTTTCTCGGTCGCACTCGCAAGAAAAATTGGTCACCTACAACAAACTAGCGATCCACATGGTGTGCATCCACATACTTCTTCTGCCTATCTTGTGCAGCTACTAAATGCTCGCTGATCCGAACCACCTGCTGCTCCATATCCTGAAGCATATCAGGACCCAATAAAATCCTATCCTCCAACCTATCCAAACTCAATGGAGTCTGACATGGCCATCCATATAAGGCCTAAAAAGTGGCCATGCTGATAGAACTCTAAAACCACTTGTTATAAGCAAACTCTACAAGATAGAGATAATCCTCCCATCGTCTTTGCTGCTCCATGACATACATGCAAAGCATATCCTCAAGGATCTGATTGACCCTCTCAGTCTATCCATCCATCTCAAGGTGATACACTGAACTGAAGTTCAATTGTGTCCCTATAGCATGTTGTAATGATGTCCAAAGAGCCGAAGTAAACACAAGATCCCTGTCAAAAATAATCTGATGTGGAATACTATGCAACCTCATAATGTCCTCCATGAAAACTCTAGAAATAGATGAAGCATTATAGGAGGAATGGATAGGTGAGAAGTGTGCCACCTTCATCAACCTATCTACCGTCACCATAATCTCATCGTGTCGTTGCAAAGAGTTAGGTAAAACAACAATGAAATCCAATGAAATGGTGTCCCATTTCAACTCAGGAACCAAATGAGGTTGTAGAAGACCAGCCGAATGTTGGTGTTCAGCCTTAACTTGTTGACACTCCAAACATCATGATACATAATCGACGATATCTCACTTCATACCTGCCCAGAAATAAAGCGGTCGCAGATCAACATACATCTTCTTCACTCTAGGGTGAGTTGAGTAAGGTGCCTAATGTGCCTTTATAAAAATCAAGGTATGAAGCCCTTCTAACGATGAAACAAATATACATCCCATGTATCTCAATAACCCATGTATCTCCAAAGAATATCTTGAGTACCTACCATCCAAAATCCTGGCTGACTCAATCTCAGACCTTACCTCCTAGTAAGAGCTATTTGTAGGAAGTGCAGTAAGAATCTAGCTCCTCAAATATATATTAAGAGTCATCTCAAATAGTTCATGCCTCCATCTACTAAGAGCATTAGCCACAACGTTCTCCTTCCCCTAGATGTACTTCACCTCAAAATTGTACTCACAGAGGAACTCCATCCATCGCCTTTTCCTAGCATTAAGGTTATGTTGTGTGAAGATGTACTGAAGACTCTAATGGTCACTGTGTAACTCAAAACATTGCCCCAACAGGAAATGTCTCCATTGAGTCAAAGCATGTACCACTGCAGCTAACTCAAGCTCATGGGTGGGGTAGTTAAACTCATGATCCTTGAGCTTATGTGACTCATATGCAATGACTCAACCATCCTGCATTAGTACTACTCCTAACCCCTCCAAAGATGTGTCTACACAAATAACAAAGTCTCATGTAGGATCTGGTACCGCAAGGATCAGTGCGCTAGTCAACCTCTCCTTCAATGTTTGAAATTCAACCTTGCTCTACTCTGACCAATCAAACTTCTTCCATTTCCTCTCAAGAGAAGTAATAGGGTGTCCTACCCTAGAAAAGTCCTAAAAAAATTGTCTATAGTAACCTGGTAACCCCATAAAACTACGTATCTCTACCACATTCATGGGCACAGGCCAATCCATGATTGCCTGGATCTTTGCAGGATCCAGTGCAATACCTTCTCCTAATATAACATGACCAAGGTACTTGACCTCGGTTTTGAAGAACTCATATTTAGACAAGTTGGAATAGAACTTATTATCTCTTAGACACTGCAATACCTACCTCAAATTTTCTTCATGCTCCTCAATAGTCCTGGAATAAATCAAAATGTCATCGAGAAATACCACTACAAACCTATCCAGGTACGTGCGAAAAAAATTATGCATCAGGCTCATGAATACCGATGGCGCATTCGTCAACCCGAATGGTACCACTATAAACTCGTAGTGACCGTATCGTGTGTGAAACGTTGTCTTATGAATATCGGACTCCACAATCTATAACTAATGGTATCCTAACTTAATATCAATCTTAGAAAAGATTGCAGCACCTTTCACCTAATCAAACAAGTCATCGATCCTAGGTAGAGGATATCAGTTCTTGATGGTGACCTTATTTAACTGTCAGTAATATATGCATAGACAAAGAGAACCATCCTTCTTCTTCACAAAGATCACCAATGCTCCCCAAGGTAAGACACTAGGGCGGATGAAGCCCTTCTCAAACAACTCCTTAAGTTACAAGTAGAGCTCTTTAAGTTCCTGAGTCATCATATGGTATGGGGCTCATGAAATGGGTTCAGAAACAGGTAGAAGATCAACCTTGAAGTCTATGTCATGTTGAGGTGGCATCCCTGGAATATCATCTGGGAAAACATCTACATACTGCTGCAGTATGGGGTGGCTATCTATAGACACCTTCTCCTCTCTATCACCCATCTCCAAGTCATCCACTGTCACAACAAATAATTTACATCCTTGATGAACACATCTTCTCAGCTGCATAGCCGAGATCATCCTCAATGATATAGGTCTTTGGACCCCTACTAACTCAACCTCACTACTTGATGCATCAATTCATCATATCAATTTGCATCGAAAATCAATGATGGCCTTATGAGCATCAAGCCAATCCATCCCTAGGACAATGTTGTAAGAAGGTCTAATGGTATAACGCGAAGATCTGCAGTAGTGTGGAAAGAACCAATCTCCAATCTACAATCTGGTACATAGGAATGTACAACAACTCTACCACTAGATGTTAACTCAACCTACCACTTACCCTCTTTCCTTATTGCTCCTACTCTATCACGTGCCATGATGGATGATGAAATAAATGAGTTGAAGGCTCCTGAATCAAATAATATGGCAACTCTGTTACCATGCAACATACATGTAGTATCCACCACTGTACTCTGGTGGTCATCCTGGTGGTTATCAACCACACCAAATACATGATTTCCTCTACCTGCATCCCCAACAATCGGCTCTAATGCTACTAGCCTCTGTGTATATCCTGGCATGCCCTTATTGGGACACTACCAAGCTATGTGACCTTGTTGGCCACAAGAAAAACACCCGGTACCCCTGCCAAAAATTCTACCTCCAAAAGGTGCACTGGGTTGTTGTACACTACCCCTAAAGGTAGACTGAGTACTCTGTGATGGTTGTGCATTACTGAAGCATTTGACATGCCTCCAGTTATGGTCACCCCCTGCTTGATATCTATCATTTTGTCTAGGTGGAAAATCCTTTTGGTTCCCCTAAGATTTTTGGTACTGTCCACTTTGTGCTAGTGTTTTTTGTGCCCTGGGTGGTCTAGCTCACTGAGTCTAGCCATTGCGTGAACTAGGCCTTGTAGCTAAAGTACTACCCATTTGCACTCCTACATGAGCACCCAATGACATTTCAAAATTATCCTCTACAAGCCTAGCCTTGTCTACCGCAGTCTTCATAGTATTGGGTTCAAAAACCCACACATCTCCACTGATTTGGGCATTTAAGCCCCTAAGAAAGTGTTGCACCAACATGCCCTCATCATTGTAAGGAAATCTTAGGTGCAAAACAAACTCTCCTTACGTCAAAATCTTAGGGAAGAATGTAGAGGTGACTTTAAATTTTACAATTACAGCTCAATTAAGATAATCATGAAAGAAATAACAGAAAAGAGAAATGAATACATACACAATTGAACACCAGATTTGCATGGGAAAAACCTTACAGGAAAAAAACCCACCACACCAAGAAAAGCCTCTTTGTATTATAGTAAACAAAATTACATATAGAGTACAAACTTCACTTTCTAATGTAAATTTATAGTAGCAACATTCACTGATCAATCATTATACATAATAGCTCTTAGAAACATCCAATGAATTCACTTAGAACAAATCATGTTCAAATTGATCAACTCTATCATTCATTGAACATAATTCACCATCATCGACCATTACCTAGCATAATCGTTTTTCCTCACAACCTATTCATCTCCCTCACAAGAAGGGTCGCAACAGTCCAACTGATAATGGTTCACATTTTTCTTCTCTGATTGGTTCAGAACAAACCATGTAGGATAGACATTTAGTTAAGGCATTGAAACTGTGTCACATGTCGGTGAGACACTAGGCCATGTCTCCCCGATGCCACAATGCCCGATCATAGAACCATTGACATGACCACCACTATTGGTGAGACATCATACCAAACACAAATCCAGCTTGTGCAAATCTATCGACAAGAGTTTTACTATTGCTAAGAGTCTTACAACACCTTATGTTACATCGCGTTTCATCATGCAAAGCTGTCGGCGAGACAAGTGCTATCAGAAAGAGCTCATATTGAAATCATACCCATCGGCGAGATAAACAATATCGCTAAGATTTCACACCAATGTTCAACTCATGTAGCTCTATTGGTGAGACCATCGCTATTGGCGAGACAACATATCGAGCACAAAACAGTCGAAGAGAAATGCTATTGCCAAGAGGTCATATCGAATGCACTAGCCTATCGGTGAGACCACATCCATCACCAAGAGTTCTTATCAAATGCAAACCTGTCAGCCAAGATTCTCCTCGATGACATTTTTCGCCTATGTGTAAAACCTTGGTGAGACATACTCTGTCGGAATGAGTCATTCTAAATGTTCACGCCTCTCCCCGATGACTTCTATCACAATGAGTATCCCCTATAACCAAAAGGAACCAACCTATCGGCAAGAGATTTTCTTGGGCTAAAAGAGTTAGAACTTTCACAGTGATCAAAATGTCTTGCCGATGACTCCCATTGGCAAGATAGAAACAAAGTCTTGGTGATTTGAGCACTTCAAAAGTTTAGAACACAACTGGTAGTCAAGAAGACATTCAGAGGGTCTCACCAAATTTTCCCTTTCGGGAGTTTCATGCTAGTAAGTTTGAGGCACATTTTCCAACAATCTTCCACTTGACAAAGATCTTACTAACACCTCCAGAGGACAACAAAACTACTGAAATTCATGGGCACTAAGGCCCATCAAATTGGCACACCACCTAAACTTGTATGTGCACACTGGCTTTGTCAATGCATGTGCAACATTTTCTAGAGTATCCACTTCTTCTAAAGAGAACTTTCCATCCTCCACCATATCTTGAACAAAATGATACTGCACATCAATATGTTTCATCCTAGCATAGAAAGTAGGATTTTTCGCCAAACAAATAGCACACTGACTATCATAGTAAATTTTAATTTTCCCTACATCAAATCCAATGTTAGAACACAAACGTTTTAACCAAATTGCTTCTTTACAAGTGTGTGTTGCTGCCATGTATTCTGCCTCCATAGTGGACAAAGCAACTATAGCCTACTGCTTACTCATCCAACTAACTACACTTCCATTCATCATGAAAATATATCCACTGGTGGTTCTTCAGCTATCAATGTCCCTTGCCCAATCAAAATCCACATAGCCTCGAATGCTAAGAGTCCTCTTTGATTCAACCAAATTCCCATGGTAACACAAAGCATACTTTGAAGTTCCCTTTAGATATCTAAACACCCTTTTCATAGCATCCAAATGTGTCCTTCCAGGATTTTCCATAAAACGACTAAGTACTCCCACTGCTTGGGCAATGCCTGGGCTTGTACAAACCATTGCATAAATTAAACTGCCAACTACGTGCTAGCATAAGGCACTTTGTTCATGTCCTCTATCTTAGTAGGAGATTTTGGACAGTCTTCAATAGATAGCTTCATTCCCTACAAAACTGGAACAACTAGTCGCTTGCAATCAGTCATACAAAATCTCTCTAGAACAGTATTAATATACTTACTCTGACTGAGCCAAAGTTTTCTACTTTTCCTATCCCTAGTTATTTCCATTCCTAGAATATACCTGGCTGCACCAAGATCTTTCATTTCAAACTTTGCAGATAACTAATATTTTAGATCAGAAATCATTAACTTACTATTGCCTATGAATAACATATTATCAACATAGAGAGAAATAATAAGAACACAATCATTTTTAGCTTTGTAGAACACACAACAATCATATTTCAATCTTACAAATCCCAATGACAAAAAAAAGTGTCAAACTTCTGGTACCACATTCTAGGAGATTGTTTTAATCCATACAAAGATTTTTCCAACTTGTAAACTAGTTTTTCTTTACATTTTTCTACAAAATGCTCAAGCTGGGACATGTAAATTTCTTCTTCAAGGTCACCATGAAGAAATTTTTTCTTCACATCCATTTGTTCAATCTCTAAGTCATACTCTCCTGGAAGTGACAAAAGAAATCTGATAGACATCAGCTTAGCTATAGAATAAAAAATTTATTCATAGTCAATTCCCTCTACCTAGGAATATCCCTTCACAACCAACCTTGCCTTATACTTTTCCACACTTCCATCCATCCCTATTTTCTTTTTAAATACATGGATTCTTTTCTAATGATGCCATTTCTTCATTCATGGCTTCCAACCAAGAGTTTGAATTAGACATTCTAAATGCCACTTTCACAGTCCTAGGCTCATTAGTGCTAGAAATTAAAGCATAGGCACAAGTAGAATCTATCAAAGAAAACCCATACCTATTAGGTTGCTTTCTTTCATGTGTTGACCTCCTCATAGGCTGAGGCTAAGGTTGTTCTTCTTCAGAACTCTCAGAACTACTTGAGCTCTCCTCAATTTTAGGTACATTTTGAATTTTTAATTCCTCTTTATCTAGTGTCAGAGAATTTCAACTACATCCTTTTTATCTTTTGATTTTGTCTCTAGCTACAAATCCAAAGTAGAAGGCTTCAGCTCACAAAAAATAAAACTTCTATTGTATAGAACCTTCTCTGTATCAGAATTCCAAAGATTGTATCCTTTTATGCCAACACTATAACCAATAAATATACATTTAACAACCTTGTTTTCCAATTTAGATCCTTTTACATTCGACACATATGCATATGCCTCACAGCCAAAGAAATGAATGTGTCTTAGAGAGGGCTTCTTTCTAGACCATGCTTCCAAAGTTGTTTTTTCAACAAGAGAAAAATTAGGAGAATGGTTTATTCAGTAACATGTTTTTGCAATTGCCTCAGTGCATAACTTCTCCTCCAAGCCAGCACTACTTAGCATACTTTGTGCTCTTTCCATCACTGTCCTGTTGAACCTTTCAACAACTCCATTTTGTTGTGGAGTGTATGGTGTAGTTTTATGTATTTTAATTCCATGATCTTTACAGTACCTTTCGAACTCATCAGAACAAAACTAACTGCCATTGTCAATCCTTAAACATTTTATTTTTCTTCTTGTCTAATTTTCCACAAGGTTTTTAAATTTCTTAAAATGACTGAACACTTCTGATTTAATTTTCAAAAAATAAACAAATGCCCTTCTTGAATAATCATCAATGAACGATACATAATATCTTAATTTAGATAAAGACGAAATATTTATTGGACCAAAAACATCAAAATGAATGTAATCAAGTAAACTAGAAGATTTATGAGTACTGGAGTAAAATGAAACACGGTTTTGTTTACCATATATACAATGCTCACAAAACTTGAATTCGAGGTTCCAATCATCAAGCCTTCAACCACGTTTTTATTTTTCAAGGTTTTTAAGACTTTTTCTCCAATGTGGCCAAGCTTATGATGTCAGAGCATAGTATTTTCTGCTGGAAGTTTAACTTCCATAGATTTTGCACTATCAGGAACTTTTTCCTCCTTTTCTCCATGAGTAGCCTTTTGTGACTTTACAACGACACTATTGCATTGTACATGTGCATCCAACTTATACAAGGTACCAATATGAGCACCCCTAGATAGCACCATTGAGCCTCTAGTCATCTTGCAACCATTTCCAGAGAATGTGACTTGCACTCCAATATCATTCAACTTACTAACAGAATGTAAATTTTGAGCCAGACCTGGTATATGCATTACATCATTGATTCCCTTCACCCTTCCATCAGGGAATTGAATTCTAATTCTTCTACGGCCAACTATTTCCAAAGATGAATTGCTTGCCAAATACACCCTTCCACCATCATATTTTTCATACTTAAAGAACCAGTCTCTATGAGATGTCATGTGGAAAGATGCTCCAAAATCAATCAGCTAGACATCATCTAATGCCTGAGTTGCCAAGGCTGCAATGAAAGCATCTGCATCACTCTAAGAAGAATCATTGTTGGAAGAATACTTCTTCTTTTTCTCCTCTTTGCAATCCTTTTGGACATGGCCAGGTTTCCCACAATTCCAGCTCTTCACCTTGGACTTCTTGCCAGAAGACTTTGATCTCCCTTTTGATTTCAATTTGGACTTCTTGTTCTTCTTCTTTCCTTTTTCTTTTGATCTGCCTCTAACAGTAAGAGCCCCCTTCACCATCTCAGAATATTTTCTTCTCATCTCTTCTGATAACAAAGAAGTAACAATATCTTCCATCTTAAAAGAGGAAGTACTCCCAATAGCCATCACCAAGTGATCCCATGAATCTAGAAAAGAACATAACAATAGTATACAATGATCTTCTTCATCAATCTTCACACCCACAGATGCTAATTGAGCAATCAACATGTTGAAAGCATTCAAATGATTAGCAAAAGATGCTCCTTCCTGCATTTTCAAAGAAAACAACTTTTTCCTCAAGAATAATTTATTCACCAAGGACTTGCCTTGATAAATAGCTCCCGGTCATTTCCACAAAGAAGATGCAATCTTTTCTTCATAAACATTTAGAAGAATAGAGTCTACTAAAAAGAGCCTTATCAGCCCCTTTGATTTTTGATTCAAGGTCCCAATCCTCTTGCTTCATGTCTGTAGGATTTGTTCCAAACATAGGAAGCCAATGATCACAGTCAACTAATAGATCTTCCATTTTAAGTTTCCACAACTCAAAATTGCTGCCATTGAATTTCTCAATTTCAATATTTCTTGACGTGCTTGCCATCTTAATATGTAATTTGAATTATTAGACTTCTACAAGACTCCCACTTAACAGAATTGACACAAAAAACCCAACGTACCCACAAGGATAGCACAACTGGTTAGGCTCTGATACCACTTGTAAGGAAAGCTTAGCTGCTAAACAAACTCTCCTAATGTCAAAACCTCAGGGAAGAATGCAAAGGTGACTTTAAATTTTGCAATTACAGTTCAATTAAGATACTCATGAAATAAATAATAGAAAAGAAAAATGAATACATACACAATTGAACACCAGATTTATATGGGAAAACCCTTACGGGAGAAAAACCCACTACACCAAGAAAAGCCTCTTTGTATTACAATAAACAAAATTACATACAAAGTATAGAATTCACTTTCTGATATCAATTTATAGCAGGAACATTCACTAATCAATTGTTATACAAAATAGCTCTTAGAAACATCCAATGAATTCACTCAAAACAAATAATGTTCAAATCAATCAACTCTATCACTCATCGAACAAAATTCACCATCATCGACCATTACCTAGCATAATCATTTTTCCTCACAACCTATTCATCGCTCTCACAGGAACAGTCACAACAGTCCAACTGCTAACAGTTCACATTTTGCTTCTCTGATTGGCTCAGAATAGACCATGTAGGATAGAAATTCAGTCAAGGCATTTAAACTATGTCACAAGTCGGTGAGACAGTAGGTCGTGTCTCCCCGAAGCCACAATGCTCGATCATAGAACCATTGGCATGACCACCTTTATCAGTGAGACATCATACCAAACACAAATCCAGCTTCTACAGATCTATTGGCAAGAGTTTTGCTATCACTAAAGTCTTACAGAACCTTATGTTACACCAATTTTCATCGTGCAAAGTTGTCAGCAAGACAAGTGCTATTGGCAAGAACTCATACTGAAATCATACCCATTGGTGAGACAAACAATATCACTAAGACTTCACACTGATGTTCAACTCATGTAGCTCTATCGCCGAGACCATCACTATCAGCAAGACATCATACCAAGCACAGAATAGTCAGAGAGAAACACTATCACCAAGAGGTCATATCGAATGCACCAACATGTTGGTGAGACCACATCCATCAACAAGAGTTCTTACTGAATGCAAACCTGTCAGCCAAGAGTCTCCCTAATGACATCCATCACCTATGTGTAAAACCTCAGTGAGACATACTCTGTTAGAATGAGTCATTCTGAATGTTCATGCCTCTCCTCGATGACTTCTATTGCCATGAGTCTCCTCGATAACCAAAAGGAACCAACCCGTCGGTAAGAGATCTTCCCGGGTGGAAATATTTAGAACTTTCACAGTGATTGAAATGTCTTGTCGATGACTCCCATCGGCAAGACAAAAAAAAAGTCTTGGTGATCTAATCACTTCAAAAGTTTAGAACATAGCTACTAGTCAGTAAGACATTCAGAGGGTCTCACTAACTTTTCCCTTTCAGGAGTTTCATGTCAGTAAGCTTAAGGCACTTTTTCCAACAATCATCTCCAATGCCTGCATATTGTTTGAGCTCATAAAAATGATGGTCATATTGTTCCATGGACACATTCATCTGTCATAGAGTATGGAACTCATCACCACAATGCTATTGCCAATGATCAGAGAGAAATCTTGCATCAAACCTCTCTAGGAACATCTCTGAATATACAGAACCAATATCAATATGGAGTTTCTACTCCTCCAATCTCCACTATGTGGAGGCAAAGCCTCTTAGGTGCATAATCACACATCTGCCTCTAGCATTGCTACCATATGGGTGCATAGAAAATCATTTGTTCAGGTCAATCAGCTAGGTCTCCTCCTCTAAACCACTACCTGATCCATCAAATAAGGGTGGTTGAGCTCTAAGTAAATCTCTCATGTGTTCAGCTACAACTGCCTCTGACTGAGCTAGTACATCTCTCTCTAACAAAAATCTGCTCTACTTCTTGCCTTGGTCTAAGACAAGAAAGAGTGTCCTTTAACAATTGACATAATTGAGCGCCTTCGACCCCTGGTGGATTCAGATACTAAATACTGCCTCTTGGAATGTTTTGGAAAGCCTATTTTTCCTCACGGTCTAAATCATGAGAAACATGCAGAGGTGAGTCCTGTTGGCTACCTCCATGTCTTCCTCTATGGCCACAACCACGACCTCGACCTCTCCTAGGGGGCATGATCCTACACAAACACACTAAGGTGTAAGACAAGATATGCAACTTAAATCCTAGATATACAACTTAATGGTTTCCATATTAACGCAGAGTTCCTAGTGCTTAAACCTAGGCTCTGATACCAAGTGTAAAACCCCATCCCACAACCTAGAGGATGATGCAACACTTCGAAAGCACAACTAATTTTTTTCCTTAAAAAGAGTAACAATGACGAGTGAAGAAAACTAATCTAACACATACATCCTCTAGGCCATGCAACGCGTTTACATGTGAATTTCAAAACTTAGAAAAATATTCTTAAACATAGTATATGGAAATAACTCATGATACAACATACATCAAAGCATTAATCCATTACAAAATAATTCTAACACATAGAAATGTAATGAGCATATTTCCACAAATACAACACCACATAACACCAAATATACCATTGAACCCAACAATGAATAGATCATACATAATGTTACAATTACATTACAAGGGTTCCTCCTTGATTACAAATAAGGAATAAAATATATAATGTCCACTGTTACAATGAGAAAGAGGAGTACAAATCCATAGAACCACATGAGCTCCTTGGACAAGAAGATCTCACCATCACGAACAAGAAGAGAAAGCTTAGCAGTGTAAGGTGCACACCACCCAACCATATCATACCCGTAGGTCGAGCCCCTATGCTAGGAGATAGTAAAAGGTAACCAAGACAAACCTATTACCTCTAGACACAAGCAATATACAAGATAACACAGTACTAGTAGATAGTAAAAGGTCACATTGCTTCCAAAATCACTGAAACAAGAACAATCACTGTACAACAAAAACTGACTGTTGTCATAGGAGGAGTGTCATCACAAAGGTTGCATTGGTTATCCTAAGGAGATCTTCCTAGGTCTCGGCCCCCATCTTGAGTTATCCTGGTAACCTCTCATGAAATCCAGCCCCACATGGACACCAATGCAGAATCAATTATCTTTCGAGAAGACAAGATAATGATCTTGCAATTCTAGGCCTTCCCGACTCATCTCAATTCTAACACAAGCCCTTGAGCAAATGATCGAGGCTAATTATCAAGTTAAAAATGTTAACTAACCATTCCCCTAATGTAGGTTATTTAATTTCCAATGATTACATTGACTTCCACACAAGTTATCCTGGGACCACTTTGTGTCTCGACCCCTGTTGAAATCCACTCCCCTATCAACAACACAATAACTCATTCTACACCCAAGGGTAGATAGTACACAAACTGATAATAAGATAACACCAGAGATAACGCATCCCTATGGATGTCCAATACTAAATCCAACTACCTATACTACCCAAGGAAATCTCAAGGCGACTAACAAAAGTGACAACCCTTTCATAATTAAAATCTGGAAGACTTATATTTTCTCAACAACAAATATTCTCCACAGTACCCAATTACAGGAATACTAAAAGTTAAAATAAACAATCTCATGTAATTAAAAGCACTACTATTTAGAATTACTAAATCCAATAGAACAATATCTCGTGCACTAAAATACACTATTGAAAACAATTCCCATTAATAACCCACAACGTAATTATATCAAAAGTTTAGCTATAGTTTCACCAGTACTTAATATAAATAACTCAATTTCCACAATTAAAATAATCAATCATTAAAATTAAACATAATCCCATTTAATAAATATATTTAAAAAAATATATTTATTTATTATTTAAAAAAACAAAATACAATTCTATATATATATATATGCATTTTATATAAAATCAGCTATATAGAAAAGATGGCATACCTCTTTTAAATTCAATATTATATATATATATATATATATATATATATATTATATACATATAGTATATATTATATATAATATATATATATATTATATTAAATAATACATTTTAAGAAAGAAACAAATGTGCATATGCATTAGGTTGACGACTATTACAGCCGAGCCCCCCATTGTGGGGGTCGACAGTGCTGGCCGCGCCAGTGCTACCTATGAAGGTAGCGCTGGGCACTGCCCTCACTGCTGTCTTCCATGTGGAAGGGACGGCTATGGGGGTAGCTCCCCCAACCTCCATCAATATATATATATTTTAATGTAAACCCTTCAATTAATGAAAATCGCCTACAACAATTTTTCAAATCCATTTTTAACAATATGAGAATTTACCAGAGGGTAAATCAACAACATAAATACATAAAGATTTACATATATATATATATATTTGTATATGTATATATATATATATATATATATATATTTGTATATGTATATATATATATTTGTATATGTATATATATATTTTCCAATATATATATATATATATATATATTTATATATGTAAATTTCAGCCAACTTCCTTATAGGAAGATAAATTAATTACACAAAAGTTTTCTACAGGAGAGATAGATGAATTTTACACAGAGGATCTATAATTCTATAGAAGAAATTTTCTACAAGAACAATGTATAAGTATTTTTCAATGGTTTCCTATCTCCACAAATATTTTCTATTGAGATCTATAATTTCCTTTAGTTTCAATGTATTTCAAATGAGCAATTTACACAGAGGATCTAAATTTTTTTCTATAGAGGTTCAATTTTCACAGCAATATTTTAAAAAAAAAAAATCTTCTACAATAATGAAAACCTTAATGAAAACCTCTGCTAATCTTTTCCAATTTGCATTACAATAATTAAATAACTCTTTCAAATCAAAATTCACAAAACAATTAAGGAATTTGTTCCAGAAGAATTGTTGCCTTGAGGATTGATGTTGAGCTTCTCTGTAAACTTCAATTTTCCAATGTTGCCAAAACTTCCTCTTGAAAAATTGCCACTTCCTAGAGAATAGAAATAATCCATAGCCAAGAATATAAATAATTAACCTTGCTAACATTGACCATAAATTAAATATATATTAATTAATTCTTGTCTATTTTAATAATAATGTCTCTCTTAAAAAAAATATGTATAAAGAATTTAAATTAGCTTTATAATTTACTTTCCCCAAATCCTTAAGATATATTTTAAGGATTAGATTTTCCTTTTACCAGAAATAAAAGAAAATCTATTAAAAGGAATTCAAATTAGCTTTATAATCCACTTTCCCAAATATTTAAGATATATTTTTAAGGATTAGATTTTCCTTTTACCAAAAATAAAAGAAAATCAATTACAAGGAATTCAAATTATCTTTATAATCCACTTTCCCAAATCTTTAAGGTATATTTTTAACTTAAGGATTAAATCATCCATTTGACAAGAAAAAGTGAGAATAAGAATATAAAAAAAGTGTAGGAATTCATAATGAAATCAGCTTTTAATCTCATCCATTGGATGAAATAAAAATCTAGCTCTTAGATCTAGGACATTTACAAGATAACCCTAACCAAAAGGAAAAGGAAACAAAACTATGCCTTTGATTTTTTTCTTCTCATTTGTTTTTACTGCAGGTTAGAGAGGATTGTGTGGGAAGAATGTTGGTTTTTGTAGGCTTAAACCTTCCCATGGCTCCTTGCTTCTTGTAGGATTGTTACATTACAAACCCAAATCCCCATATCATATGTTCTCTTTTCTTTTTACAGAGTTGTAGTATTGCATATCTTTGCATATATTTGTATTGGAGGAATGATTGATCTATAGGCATGTGTTTTTGTTTTCCAATGATACATACTGCATTTGCAGTATATTATTATTGTTATGCTATTTTATTTTGATTTATTATTTTCTTTTTCTTCAAGATTAGGTATTGATACCAAATATCACTTGTTGTAGGTTCTTGGAAAGCTTTTAGGTGCTAAATGTTGAAAGGAGACCCATGGGTTTCCAACTATAGGAGCGGGCGCTTGGGCCGAGCCCATGGTAGGGCATCTTGCCTCCCATGTTACTATATATATTTACTTTTATTATAAAAAAAAACCCTTATTGATTTAGAATCCATCTTTCAAACATGATGAGATTTAAAGCATTTCCACTAATTTCATAAAAATACCTTTATAGACATAATATTATTATTATATTTATTTTGTTGGCATGCATATTCTATTATTTTAGATATCCATTACATTAATACACTTGTACAGATAAATCTTGCTTTTATCTGTTGCCATGATGAGTACATTTCTTTATAGGAATAGATATTTTTTAATCCTTGCACATAAATACTTTAGGTTTAGCCTTCAACTTTGGTTGTGAATTGATTTAGACAGAAATAAAAGTCCTTTGATTTTACTTTATTTTTATTCGGTTTCCTTTTTGGTTTGCATTAAAGATTCTTCACCACATAGAAATAAATAAGTAAACCAATGGGGTTGCATTCAAATGTGTAAGATATGAAGGCATTACAGTATTGCATACTAGGACAATATCCTCTTTCCTTCTATCTATGATTTAACAACAATTCCCTATCATACCCAACAATGAACATCAATACACTATCCTACCCATTTTTCTTACTTCACATAGGCATTATGTTCTCTTTCATTGCAGCTTGAGGACCATTATATGGTAATTTATTGAACATAATCCCTCCCTTCTCTTTTATCTTTCACCAGATAAGAGTTATATTTTAATCTTAGTTTTGGACTTATAGGTAATGGGGAAGAGGGTCATTGAATTTATTTATTTTGGGGGAAAGGTTTGTTCAATCTTACAAACAATAACAAGTAAATCATATGTATGCTCATCTGCAACCATAATGTAAAACAAAACATATTCTTCTATTTTCTCTCTACAATAATGAAACAACAATATTTAAATGAACAACAATATTCCATTTTCTCTATTACTAACACTTTTCTTAATCTAGTTATAAAACACACAAAACTTGCAATAACTTGAAGAAAATCCCATTTTCTAACATAGATCTATTATACTCTTTTAAAGAAGAACATCATATATCTTATTCTTTAAGTCTAAATACAAGAACTACCATAATCACTATACACAATACCATATTCTCCTACATGCCAAATTAAAACAATTTTCTATTCACAAACACTTCTTTTAATACATTTGCAGAGTGTATTTTCTCCTTCATCTTAACAACATACAAATTTGTTACTTAAACCTCTCATATTATATTTGATGCATAGGAATGAACCAAAATAACATGTCAATGCATAATACTTCTTAGTTACAAATAATATTAAGGAACTAATAACTTACAAACCCATTAAGTAGACCTTGCTCTCCGCCCAACTGTAATGACATCATGCAGTCCCATGGGCTCTAGCCATACCCCCGAGCAAGAACATAAAGATTACCATAGATCTTGGTATGAAAACTACAATTGACTTCTTCTAAAATTATAAAAACTCATGTTTAGAGAACCATTACCACTCAAAAATCCTTCATATCACTCATTTCATAAACTAAAAGCAATTAAAGGGAGGAGAACTTATCTTTCCACATCTTAGTAGAGATGTAGCCTCCTTCTCCAAGCTGCTCTTTTTTGTTCCCATTTCTCTTCTTTTCTCTCATATCTCTCAAGCTTTCATCCCCCAACCCCTAGCAAAAAAAAACTTCCCCTAATTTATACTTAAAGAGGGTATAAATAATGATGTCCTGGAATCCTTTCTCTCCCAATGATATGATGACACATGGATTCCATTTCCTTCCATTTTTTTAATTTTTTTAATTTTTTTTCCAATTCCAAGGAGATGTGACCTTTATTAATGCAACCACATGGGTGATAGAGGGGAATTCATGAACACTCATATCACTTGGCTTTCTTGAAGTTTCCCTCATAAATGTGGAGGTTGGAAAGTCTTCAAAAGGACTTGTAAAGTGGGTTAGGAGATAAGACTAGGATTCTTCCTTGAGTTGCAAGTTAAAGAATTTCGTCACTTTTCTTTTATGGACTTTAAGAGGGGTTAAATCAAGGAAAAAACACATAAATTTGGTTTTAAAAGCTTCCCAACCACTATAGGTTATACCTAGGAAGGTTTTGACATTTGGTAAAAGGTTACAAGGGTCATTTAAGGCCTCTTAAATGCCTCTGAAAGATAAATTTTCAAAATTGAAGATTCGAATGACAACTCACCCTTCCACACCACCCTAGAGCACTTAGAAGATTTGAGAAAATACAATAAACACACTCAAGAAATACAATCAACACCACGACACCACATGGTAAGACATTAGTCTCTCCATATAGACTAATATTGACTTTACAGGTTTCACACAATTGGTTTACTAGTAGATCTTCAAATCCTTTGGTCATGGATAACCCACATAGTTAATTCACATGTTAATAGTCCAATATATAACAAAAGAAACATAAATTAAATTGCATACCCAAAATAAGCATGTATGAGTCATTTTAATACAATATTTAATCTTTGAACCAATTAGATTATCTCAACATCAAATGTGATAATAAAAACAATATCCATAAACACAATTAGACATTAAATACATATGTGATCATTATTCATACTCATAATTAAATTATATTAAATCTATTCATGATATTCATAATCCATCTTGAATACTAAAATTAACATCAATTTGAGCATTTATATTTAAATCCCATATAATCATAGCAATTAACTAATCCTCTATTATATGAGCCATATAAGTAGTAATAAAAGATACTGCAAAAATCTAATCACCATCTATATCTGAAATATCATAATAACGTTCGTAATGTCTCTAGCCAACAATAAATTAAAATGTTGCTATTGTTTATGTAAATAAAAGATAGTGCATGGGAATATATCCATATGTATAATTTCTATTCAATAGTTAATGCATGTAGTTGAGCACACTCAAATTGATGTACTCTTATACTTTCAAAATTTGAATAAATAACTCTCAATTTCACACACACACTCTCTCCATAAACATATTCTAAGGTATTGAAAATTAAAGATTTAATCATTTTTTCCATCAATATTTCCAATGCTATATTATACTTAAATAATATTGATCAAAATATTGAATAATTCACTAATCTAGCATAATTAGATTTCATAAAAAGGTCACAATGGTCATAGATAGGGTTGGGCCTCACACCTTGTTTCCTATTTGATAAACAAGGAAAAAGGGAAGAAGGCAAGGAAGGAGTTCGATGAGGGGACCATTGAAGTAGAGAAGGATAGGTTTGAGGATGAGCATACTAAAGGAAATTTCTGTTTAGGGATACTTGATGGCATGGTATCAACGCCCATAATGTCATTGGAGGTAATTAGAATTTTGTATGATATATGTAGTTTTACTTATTCTAGGTTGTGTTTTGTAAGGTTTTTATCCCTTGTTCATAAACTTCAAGTGTCCATGTGTCAGGTGCTAGCAAGGCTTTTATCATGAGCATTAATATAGTATTATTAGTAGTTATCATAATGATCCATTTAGTTTTACAAACATATCTTTGTAGGGTTATAATCTTGTGGTTCATGAAAAAATGGAAACAACTGAATTGGCTAGACTCACATAGGTTGCCTGAAGTTTCCCAAATTTTACATCTTCTTCTTTACCTGATAATAACTCTATAGTTTTGTGTCACCAAAAAATGTATACTTGGACATTTTTGCACTCATTTGAGTCTTTCTTGTGGACTTTGGCTTGATTTTCTCTAAATTTAATGTTGTAATGTGGTCAACACACTCACATTAGGTCTTGGGCCCTTGTGAATCAATAAGAATTCTATGATGTCTTGTAAAAGTGTTGTGAAGTGTTGTAACCCACTTTCACACATTTCTAGGACCATTTTATTATAATTCACCTAAATAACATCTTTTTATCACTTACCAAATCTTATTTCAAAGTGTTGTAAATATTTGTAACAAACTTTCATGCTTTTCTAGGCTTGTCATCACTAATTTGACCCTTTCTTATGTTTAATGACCCCTTAATGCACTTTATGTCCCTAGTTAAATGTGTTTCAGAGAATAATCCCATTAAACATCATTAAATACACTTTAATTCCTGACACGCAGTAAAATTTCCCTAGTGGGACCAAGTCACTACTTGGGGCAACTTAGTCCCACTAGGCACAAAAATCAAAATTATTTAAAAATTTTGGTAGAATTTTATTCTCTTAACCTTTAGGTCAACCTGTAATGTGTTATTTTTGGGAAATTATGTAAAATCAAGTATAAATAAAGTGTTCTCCTCTCATTTTCATCCCCATTCATCTAATAATTCATTATCAAGCAATCCATTCATTCTCAAGCAATTATCAAGCATTCTAGGCATTATCAAGTATTCATTGGAGCATGTACTTACATATCTTCAAATTTCTACATCAGGGGTTTGGTGATTTTTAGCATTGGATGTTGTTCATTCATCATTCTCTTTCCATTTTCTTTCATTTTCAAGGGTTTGATTACCAAATTGGGGTTTGACCAAGGCAAACCCCTATTCTCTAACCCTTAACCCTTTTTCCCCTCTTTGCATGTGTGTTTTATAGGTCTTGTATGCATATTTGTCAAAGAGAGAGGTGTTATAAGGTTTTTCCAATCCATCAAAGTCATTCAAGTCAACAAAAGCCCTAATTAAAGCTTGGAGACCCTTTTCAGTTTGATTTCTATAGAATTAGAACTAGACTCTTGTTAAGAAGAGAAGTGTAGACCAAGAGCTTCAGATTCCTGCCCCAATTTTTTTGAGATTCCCAAGTGGACTAAGTTTCCATCTATGGTGAATTAGTCCCACTGCCAGACCTAAAAAGTGGTTTTTTCATTTTTGGATACCCTTTTGGCAGAAACCTGTTCCAGTAGAATCTCCCCAAAACATAACTAAGTTGCCTAGCTTGGCGTAAGTGTCCTAGTTGGCTTCAATATTAAATTATGTAGGATTCCAGAGTCTCTCTACATCACATTCCAATTTCTAGGTGCACCTCTCCGATCTCCTTCATTTTTGTAATTGTTTATTTGCATTCTTAGGTCATTTTGCATATCAGAATGTGTTTTCAAACAACTTGCATTTCTTAGGTTTTACATCAATAATTTATTTCCTTTATCATTTTATTGCATTTAGGCATATTTCATTCATATTTGCATTGATTTTGAGTGGGGACATTACACATTTTGGCCCGTCTCTCTCCTTTTAGGTGAAAAACCCTAGAATTGTTAGAGAGTCTTGCGGGTACCAAAATTGGTGTCCACAAGTTTATAGAATGAAGTGTATAATTTTATGCTTCATGTGATATTGTCATAGAAATTTTTGCGTGGACCAAGCATTGGTCATATTATATTATTATTAGTAATCAATCATTTATATATTTATTTCAACAATTTTGGAAGTCACCATGCTTTTAATATTTTGTAAGCTTATTTTCATTATGTTTTCTATGTGCTTAAAACTATATTGTATCTTCTTCCTTTTATGTCTTGCTAAACCTTTTGATAAAAATATTGTAGGAAAGACACACATCAATAGTGTTCACATCCCATGGTGATGTGTAGATTGCTTCAAATATATGTGTTGGAAAACATTAAAAATTAAATCTCGATTGATTTTACTCTCAAATTAATGTAGCCAAGGAAAAACTTTTTATGTTTGTTTAAAGTCTTCACAAATGAAAAGAATAGGTTTTTCTATAGATTAATGTAGTTTAAGGTTTCAAAAATGAATTAGATTAGGTTTTTATTTGATTTACCATTTGAAGTTTGCTTGGAACCAAAGAAATAAGTTTTACTTCAAATTTATGTATTCCACTACCCTAAATTTATTTGCAAATTAAAGAACAAAACCATCCTACTAGTAGCATTTAGCAAGAGCTTCACAAAAACACATGTAATACCCCTCCTCTTACTGTTTGGGTTTATTATTTTTCTATGCGTTCGTTTGCTACTTGTGACTGTGATGATACTATTATTGTTTGGTTGGTGGGTTGATTAGTAGACTGTTGGTGATTATGCGTATACACTTGAGGATATGATTATTTCGTATGACATTGTAGTTGGTGATGTTAGTTGATTTTCAGAATTATATTATGATGCAATGATTTAATGAATTATGTCATGAGAGGAATTGTTAGTTTAGAAATGTTATTTTATCAGTTAGATTATAATTGTTAGGATAGAGGTGATGAAGGAGAGTATAGCATCACTCGCTTGCGAGTGCTCTATTACGCTACGATTCCTTCTCACATTGCAATGTTTCGATTTAATGCTTTGATTATATATATATGTATGCACATGTACAGGACTTCGTTTGTATGCAAGATTTGCAGGTACAAGTCTCGATTCCACCTGCTTCGGCAGGACAGGGCGAGCACCAATAGCCCAACGGTTAAATGTTGAAATAGAGGTGACGATGAAGTCATCTCGTCCCATGATGTCAGACCGTCTTGTTTGATTGGTATTGTTCATTTTTGTAATTGTCGTCATTTGTGGTTTGTGTTGTGTTATGTCATATTTTATTAATGTGAGTATTTTATAGGTTGTGATTTAGTTAATTAAATGTGGATAATAATTGTTTATTTTAATGTTGATTTATTTGTATGAAAATATTTAAATATTTTATTTAATTTTATATGGTCATGTGTTTTATTAAATGATAATTAAAATATTAAATTGTGTTTCATTATTTTAATTAATTATCTTGTTGAGGATAATTATTAGAATAAATTATTTAAATTAAATAGATAATGTGATGTGCAAGTAAAGTGGTAAAAATAGAGATTAAAACAATAAAACAAATAAAATAATGAAAAATTTGTGAGAACGAATAAGAATACATATCTAATTAAAAAGCTTGCTTTTAAAGAATTAATTTCTTTTATTGTGGATTTTTGTGAGCTTTTTGAAGAAATGGAGATTATCTTTTATTTAATTAGGAATTTTGTGGGTTTTCTCACACATAGAAGATTAGGGATACAGAAGTTGCACAAGTGATTGATTATGGATTTTTGAATCTAGAAAAGAATATTTTTCAATCTTTTGCTATATGTTGAAGAGAGTTTAGAGAGGGATTGGGGGAATCTGTTACTAGTGTTGCTTTAGAGAAGTCTTCTGAACAAAGGATCAGATTCGAGTTCAAGCATAGAATTTTGTAGAGTAGATTTTGAAGCCAGAATGAGAAGCTTTGTGTAGAGGCCATTGGATTCAGGTAGTCAACAACAGATTTTTGAGAGTGCAGGACTCCAGGTTCAATTTCTCATTCTTAAACTTTCTGATTCAAATAAAATAAAATAGTGAAATATGATCTAAATAAATCTGTGTTTGCAAAGGAAACATATGTCTGAGATTTAATTAAATATGATATTCTGTGAAAGAAAATGAAAAATCTTGGGAATTGGATTTTAATGAATAGCAAACTGATGGAAGAGGTTTTGAAAATGTTCTATGTCATACAATCTGATTATGGAAAAGATCTATTCTTGAAACCCTTGAAATTGTCCATTGTATTTATAATTTTTATGTTTGGAGAATATTTTCCCTTAAGTTAAATGAATTTAAATACTTGTCTTTACTTTGAAATAAATGTATTGCCTTCTTCATAAATTCTTATTCCTGACACACACACACACACACACATATATATAGATATACAGAAAATAAATATATATATACATATATATATTTGAGGACATTAAAATTATAGTTTTGAAACGTTTAAATGTGTGCGTCGGCCGAGTTTGTGTTTCATCAGAGAAACATATAAAAAAATAAATAAAATAAATTTAATTTAATTGAATTCTTTTTAAAAAAAAGTATTGTTTTTATATTTATATATATTGGGTGAAGGGGAAGGACGGTGGAAGCCGTACCTCCCCCTCCCCCCATTGGCCACAGACGACTGGCACAGCAGTCCGTAGACTGCTATACGCAACAGTCCATGGACTGCCATGCACAACAGTCCTATGGACTGTTGTGCAGTCCCTTTTGGCAGTATTAACTGCGATTTGACTTTTTTTTTTTTTTTATGTTTCAATTTTTTTTTGTCTTTTTAAAAGCTTTTATATATATATATAGTTAATTATATATATATATTTTTAGTTGGTTATAAATATATTTTAGTTATATATATATAAATGTAGGTAATTATATAGATTTTTTAGTTGGTTATATATATATATTTGTGTAGGTATATTATTTTCTTCTACGAATTGATTGTGAAGGAAATTATTTAACTCTGAAATAATTAATAAATTATATTAAAATAAATTCATATGAATAAGGATATATTTATTTTGACGCCATGGTAAGTTGTTCTTGGTAATGAGATATTATTGAATTATTATCTTCATGTTAAAATTTCTTTATCAGGAGATTGGACTTTGGTTATATGATTTAATTATGTGAGGAATAAATAAATTGTATTATTTAGATTTGTACCGAGATACTTGTGCATGGGTAAGGATATTATTGTATTGTTAATTGCTTTGTGGAATTTTGATAAAATTGATTGATTATTTCTTTATTGTTATTTTATGGTTTTAGTGTATTGAGGTGGGAGCCCTGTTGTGATTGTGAAACCCTATGGATTGTCGGTCTTTCTTGTGCATTTTGTGTATGGTTTTCCTTTTTTTCTGGTTGCGGTGTGGGAACCTGGTGTATTTGTGATTCAGTTGTTGTTCATTGAGAACCCTTGTTCCAGAGGTTTGCTTAATTTTAATGTTCTCTTCATCTTGTTTATACTTTTAGAAATTGATACTTAATGGTTTATGTTAGGAAGGGTTGAACGGTTTGTTAAGACTTTTGGTTATGAGTTATCGTGAGAGGGTTAATGCCTTCCATGAGCTTGTTTTGAGTAGTATGCTTTATATGTTTTAGTTCAACCCTTGCCTAGTTTTGATTTATTTTAGGGGTCATAGGGAGAGTGGCTCTTCGTGGGCACCGGCGCCTCGGGTAAGAGGAAGTGCTCAGGGAAACCCACTTAAGAGTAGTTAAACAAGTGATAACCTAAAAATAGAATTTAGGGGGATAGGTAGTAAAACACACAAGATAATAAACTTTGGATTCCTCATCTATGCATTAGGGCTATCATAGACTAATCATAGACTGAGTAGGCCGTGGTCGGTAAAGTCAGAATCTCATCTTCAAGAGAGGTTATCGACTCCGCATTAGCTACCCTATGGTGCCGGTGCCTCAGTTAGGAGGAATGGCTAGGAGATCCATAGATGGGTGCCAGCGCCTCAGTTGGAGGAAGTGCCAGGGGATCCCATGAGAGCTATGCGATGACACTCTCCACTTGACACCCGTTTTCCTTGTTTCTGGTTGCCTCGGGAATTTGTGTACTGAATTGATGTTTTAGATTTATATGGATTCATGTTCTTTTTATTGTTTTAGATTTATTTGGAAATGTATTTTGGATGTTGTTTCGGTTCTTCTAGATATTGTAATCTTTATGTTGTTTCTGAATCCTTGTGAATTTGGCTTATGATTGCTATTCAGTTACTTGTGTAATCAGTGATGCTTTGTTTAATTGTGATGAGTTTCATAGTTTTAACTTGTTATGTGATTTGTGAATGTCGATGGTTGTTTCATTGGATGCCTTGAGTTGTATTTGTTTTTGTACTATGTTGTTGTTGAGTCGGTTTGGCATTCATGGTCGGGTTCTCTTCCTCGTCACCTCTGAGCACGGGGGGTGAGTTACTTGTAATTCACATGGTTGGGTGGAATGTGCTCCGCACCTATTGGGTTCCCCATCAGCATCTTGTCTTCTCAGCATTTCTGCAGTTGGAGTTGTACTAGTATTCACTTTGTATTTCAGATTTAATTGTATTTGTAGCATCCCACATGTTTGGGAAATTCAATGTAATTCATTTATCAAGAGATTGTAATGTAACATTAAAACGATGATGTAATAGTTAGGATCATATGTATCTTTATTAAGAGATGTATCATGGTTGTATGATGTGATGTTTATCATTCTCGCATCATGGTTATTAGATGTATCCTTATTCCTGGTTATTATAAAATAAATGGTTATGTTGTAATCTTTATTTTTAATTCTGTTTAGTTGTTGCGATGTAACCTCGTGTACCCCAAAGAACTAAGTGTGTTAATGTTATGTAATGTGTTATGTGATTATAGTTTTAATATATTTGCATGTTTAATTTAATTATTTAAAAAAAAAATTATTTGCATTGTGTGTGTTCTCTGGGGTTTGCACAACGGGTGTTACAACGCAACCTTGTTTATTATGCTAAGATATATTATACAATGACAATAGGGTATGGAATCTCATGTTCTAAGAAAAATATAATTGATACATTTTTTATAAAAAGCTATTGAAAAGTAACATATGAATGATGAGAAAAATAATAATATTAAAAAGTAACTTATGAATGATAATTTTTTAAAATTAAATTTAAATGTTGCATACAAAGTAAAGCAACTTTTCAAATAAAAACAAAATAAATAATATAGATAAAATAAAGTAACTCAAAATTGATATCTTGAATGTTTTTTCACATAATTCTATGAATTATTAAATCTTATTTTACACCTTTTTAAAAATATTCATTATTATTATTATTATTCCAAGAAGCTACGAGAATGAAAGCTATCAATGGATAGTTGAAAGGAACAACTAAATCCTAGAATTACTACTCAGTGACAAAGTCTAAAAAAAAGATATAAAATAAAATAAAGAATTGTAAAATGAAATAAAAATATTCTTCTATTTTTTTATATTGAGGAACTTACAAGAATGGAAACTATCAATGAATAATTGAAAGGAACAACTAGAATCTAGAATTACAACTCAACTACATGAACTAAAATAAAATAATTTTTTAAATAAATATATTTAATATTTACAAACAAAAATAAAGAATTCATTCTTTCATAAAAATAAAAATATATCTGCACAAAAGACATTTGAAAATAGAGATTGTTTACACGAGCTACTTTATTTTTTATATTCACATTACTGATATTGACAAGAATTTGTCTTATGTTCCATTAGAACTACAGGCATAGGAAGCATTTAAACCTAATTACATAGGAGGTCCCTATCTATGGTGGGCCCTAAATCACCACCCACAGGCTGATGAACTCAGTCTACACGGCATGTGAATCCGTCTAATACCATTCACACCAACCCTTCTGCTAACATCAATCCCTCCTCTCTACTATGCCTAATGCCAATCCACCCCTTTCTATAGTGCTTCACCTGAATCCGTCTTATACGACTCACTCACATGGAATATTTGCATCTGTTGAACCGTTTCCTTGTTAGACTCATATGTATGAATTTATCTTACTTTCGGTTCTGAAGGAGTGTTGAACGAAGGTTTATGTGTATATGTAAAATTCTCATTGGCTGTTTGACTTTGAATTAAGTAAAGAAGTTTTATTATAGAAAGATAAATAAGTTATTAAATTTTCAATTGGTTTTTTTTTGGCTTTGAATCAAAATAAATTTGTGGTATTGATGCTTCAATTGTCAAATCAACTGCAAACAATTATGCTAAAACAGTAGGCGCTATTTTTATATTCATAGATACTTTGTTAAAATTTCTATTGAATTAATGATCTTTTTGCAAGTTGGCATACCTATTACAAAAGAAGAAGTGACACTCATCTGACACATGCTACATTATTAATGTTGAAAAAAAGTTAGTGTAAAATGAAGCATGAAATTGTCAATTGACTAATTGACTTCTTGACTTGGAACAAATAAAGCAGTAACATTATTTCATTTTATCGGTCAAATCAACTCCAAATATCTATGCTAAGAAATTAAGATTTATCTTTAAAGTTACAAATATTTTGACCAAATATATATTTTAAGTATATGCACGGTACAAAATATATGGGTGGCAATGTTAATACATGACATCCGAAAAAAAAGATGAAAATGAAGTTTAAAATTGTCAATTGACTAATTGACGTTTACTTTGATTTTGACTTTGACATAACTTTGAACCAAAGAAAACTAAATATTGTTGCATCAATAATCAAATCAATAAATTTTACCTTAAAATTAAAAAAAATAAAATTCTCGACTTTCTATTAAACCATTCATCTTCTAACAAATTTGCTTACCTATTACTGTAATAAGAAAATAAAAAGTAGTGAAACCATAGTTTCACATTACCTTGCTGCCATATTAATTTATAGGAACTTCAACAATATGTAATTTCTGGTTTCTCTTTATATATAGATGATTCTCTATATCCTTAGGTGTTACAACACAACATCATGGCAACTTTCTTTGGGTTGTTGAGTTCGAGGGGCTTTCTATGGCTGCAGCTGGAAATTTTTATATGGCAGGCCATAAGACCAACTGCCACAATGAGATTGCCATGGGCTTTGCTAAGCACAAGTATCCATAAGATTTTCTCAAAGAAAAAAATTTGCAATGATTATTTTGTGTTGTTATCAACAGATTACAATGACACTGCTGATGCAAACAAATTCTTGGCAGAAAACAAAGTTAAGATTAATGAGGATCCCTTAGGTGACTCATCAGTTATTGTCTTTCGGTATAACAAAACTCATTACATATGTGACAGTCAAAAGGCTAGCCAGGTAAGATTGTTGATTGTTGCTAAGCTTAATGGCATGCCTATTGTTAAAGAGTATAAAGTTGTAAATGGTTTCATGGGTGTGTGGAATTTGTGCTCAGTTGATGAAGCCATAAGATTGTGTTTTCCCTCTAAAAGGTTTAGATTGTCCTTCAGGAAAAAATTTAGGTTCTGTTTGGTAGAACACATGCCACTTATTGCGGACACTTACTCGCTATCAAAAGTGTTAAGTGGTATCCCCTTGTATTTGAATGCTAATGGTGATGAAAACCTGTCATCAATATTGACATTAGTATTAATCCTTCTGGACTTCACTTACAACATTTGGGTTCTGCTAATGTGTTTTTTATGCACTTCTCAACATAGGTAATACGTAGATGCACTACCTCTCTTGAAAGACAATCTTCCACAATCAAATTGCAGAAAACTATCCCAAGGTCTCTAATGTCAGGTCTTGATAGTGCTTGGAATATCTCAGTTGTTTGATGTAATTTGCTGGAATCACAAGGTGGTCTTACAGATGAGTTACAAAGCATGGGAAGTTGGGTTTGCAAATGTAGTTTCAAAGTGCTGGAAGTGAATGAACAATGCTTGTCCATTCAAAACAGCAAGTTGAAACTCATCAAGTTCATCTGATTTAGCTTCATAGTGATGCTTTGGGTCCTACTCTAACCAAGGATTAAAAGAAATAGCAAAAAGAGAAGGGTTAAGAAAACTATTCTAATCCTAAGCTACGAATGAATAGTAACAATGGTTGCTGCTAAAATAGACAGACTTCCTAAACTAAGTTTTTTTTGACCAAGAGAAACCTACAGCTACACAAAACCAGTGCAATATTCTAAGGACTGTAGATTTTCACATCACATACACACATCATGTACATGCAATCGAACTAAGTTGCAGCAATAAAGGAAAGAGGCCTAGACTAGCTTTGCAAAGTGATTCATCATCAATGAACCACAAAAAGTATGAGCTGAAAGTTCATCAAATACTATAACAGCAACACCATCATGATAGCCATTCAAGAAACTAATACTAAAACTAATATGGAAGTAGAAACATGCATGCAAGATGAGCAAAATCAAAGAGAACATCCATAAAATCATGCAATGCTATCTTCTATTGCTGCAAAATGCTTTTTACAACATCTTTCCAACCCATACAAATGAGGGGCAAACCCCTATTTATAGTTTTCCAAAGCCCAAATCAATGGCTAGAATGGCCCAGATTTGATTTACAATAGGATTTCACCTACCCTCCATTATCTAGCAATTTAAAATACATTCCTTGTCTTTTCTCTGTTTTCTCATCTAGTGTGAGTCACTGTAGCAATTTCATCATTTAGCTGATTTCCCTTTTCACTGTAGCCAAAACTGCTTGAAAACTGTCTTTTGCTTGATGTGCTTGCAGTGTTCTTCCTTTGATCAAACGAGCCCGTCGACGATTGGCATCAATGGATTGGTGGCCTCTAATTTGGGCAGAAAGCTCCTTAGAAATCATCATCATCTGGAAAAAGGTAGGACAACTCCCTTAATGGGCCTCTCCAATAGACCTACGGAAGGCTTCTTGACTCCTGCAAACACAAAGTGTCGTAAGTACATTTATACATGAGTTAAGGAAAAAGTCAGTCAAACCTACAAATTCCCTGTTAGATCTATCCATGCATCATCAAAATATCTTGATACTCATATTTGGAGTTCATTTGGGCCATAAACATTAATGCATGCTTCAAAGGTGTGAGAGCCAGAGGGCGGGAAGATGGCAGAAGAAGTCCAAAAGGTAGACAATAGATGGAAGCCAAAACAACTGGGAAGAAGGCTAGCTCCCGGATGTTCAAAACAGCCAGGAAGGAGGAAAGCTCTCGGATGTTCAAAACAACCGGGAAGAAGGGAGGCTCCAGGATGTTCAAAATAGCCAAGAAGGAGGCAGACTCCTGGATGTTCAAAACAACCAGGAAG
This sequence comes from Sequoia sempervirens, assembly GCA_007258455.2. Lineage (NCBI taxonomy): Eukaryota > Viridiplantae > Streptophyta > Pinopsida > Cupressales > Cupressaceae > Sequoia > Sequoia sempervirens. The sequence goes on along the minus strand of VDFB02373365.1, from coordinate 193,354,568 downwards.
AAGGGAGGCTCTCGGATGTTCAAAATAGCCAGGAAGGAGGTAGGTTCCTAGATGTTCAAAATAGCCAGGAAGAAGGGAAGCTCCCAAATATTCAAAATAGCCAAGGAGGGACGGACTCCCAGAAACGGACATGGAGGGCCCGGGTTGTAGACGCTGGGAAGGAGATGGCTGTCGGATGTGCCAAATGGCCAAAGAGGGATGGACTCCTGAAAATGGCCATGGAAAGGCCAGACTCTAGAAGTTAGAAGGGAGGTGGTTGTTGGATGTTCAAAATGGCCACAGAGAGGTGGAGCCCCATAAACATCCATGGAGGGGCCAGGCTCCGAAGGCCAGAAGGGAGGTGGCCACTAGATGTTCAAAACAAAAAAAGGGGGATGAAGCTCTAAAACCACCAAAACTTAACCAAACTTTGACAAAACCTTGGTAGTTCATTTAAGCACATCAAACACATCCCAGATCCAAAAAAGGTTTCTCCCAAAGTAAAAAATGTGGAAACAGGAGTGACAGGGGTCCACAGATGTTTTCAAACAGCCAAGGAGGAAGGAAATTCTGGAGGGAAAGTTTTGAAACCATCGAAACTTAACAGAACATTGAAAAAATCTTGGCAGTTCATTTATGCACTTCAAACACATCCCAGATCCAAAAAAGGTGCTCCAAAAGTAAAAAATGTGGAAACGGGAAGGGGGTCCACAAATGTTTCCAAACAACTAAGGAGGAAGGGAATTCGAGAGGGAAAGTTTCAAAACCATCGAAACTTAATGGAACGTTGATGAAACCTTGACAGTTCATTTATGCACTTCAAACACATCCCAAATCTAAAAAAGGTTGCCCCCAAAGTCAAAATTGTGGAAACGGGAGTGACAGGGGTCCACGGATGTTTCAAAACAACAAGAATAAGACAAAAGGCAGAAATAGGGATGGTGGACCTCATTTCTCCATGGATTTGAATACCCTAAGTATGTGAATTTGGTGAGGGGAATTTGATCTTTTGATGGGACATGACCTATTTGGGCTTGAAAAATGGGGCACACAAAACAAGAAAGAGCAAAGCATCCTATCGGGAGCAAACAAATAAAAAAGGGGGTCCTTGCCTATGGCGGGGCGTGTGTGCAAAACATGCACAACAAATGGTGACTCACTAGGGAAATGCTCCAAAGCATTTTAATGACTAACTGGAATCACAAACCCAGAATCTCTAGTTCTGACCTTCACGCTAGGGCAAACAAACCAGATGCCCAACCAAAGTATCAAAACCATTAGCCAACCCAACCTTCAGTATGTTGAAAATACAAGTGTGTGCAATTGCATTAATTCTCATCTTTTGGTTACTATAGGAATCCAAACTCTGTCAAGTTAAGCTATGTAGTTTATTCTAACTCCAAAAGCATCCAGGACATTGCCTTGCTGCTAGTCAAGTTTCCATAGCCCCAACGAGGTTGTCGCTGTGATTCTCCCAAACATTGCTCTACTGTCAGCCAGGCATCCATAGCCCCAGTAGAGTTGCTCAGATACCCCCAAAAAGTTGAATTTTCTCTTTCTTTCAATTTTCAATGTTTTCTTTCTTTCTTTCTTTCTTTTATCTTTTCATCTATTTTATTTCAACCTACAAGCATTGAAGCTCACACTTAGGGCTGATAATCACAATGGCACTGAAGCAAAATTTTAGATTTTTCACTTAACTAGACTTCACAAAAGGCCCTACAGTGACCATAAAATTCTTAAGATGTGTAAGAGTTGTAAGATTTCAGAATACCTTAGAGTTAGACTAAACCAACAAATTATCCTCTTTGAATCAAACACCCAGATCACTTGACACTAACATAAGACCTTCACCATCCACTCTGAAGACTTGATTAGAGTTTGACAAAAAAATATGTAGAACAACCCCAGGCGATGAGTATGGTTGTTGTGCACACAAACTTGCCTAGCTAAAAATAGAGGGACCCCAACCAAAGCAATAGCAAAGTGAAAGAAAACAAAAATAAAATGAAGCAAGCAACCTACACAAACCAACTAACCTAAGGAAAGCAGGAAAGTAGAGTATTTACAAGAAACCTATACTACTTGAAATAGGCTATGTACAAAGATATTTACAAAGCACTATGTTCAGGCAAGGTGAGTTGACATTAACACTCATTGGATTTTGCAATGTATGCACAAGCAAACGGGCAATTGTTATCATTCTTAACCATGCATATTTATCTTTATATTCAGAAAAAGAAAGTTCAACATTGCAGCACTCAAGTTCAATCATGTCATCATGAAAAATCAGCAATTGAGGAGGCTCGTTGAACCCATGATTAATAACATGTTCATTTTCCCTTATTCCCATAATAAAAATAATAAGTGCAGCTATAAAAATTAACTGGAGCAAGGAAGGATAGAACCTAGATGTCATCACACGGAGGTGGCAGCGTTGGACAGTCGAGAGCAAGCACAACATCATTAATTGTTGCATTGGTAGGCCCAGTGGAGGGTGTAGCACTATGGACCTTAAGCTTGTATAAAGCTGGGAGGATAGGGCAGCAAACAACTCTTCCAATCTATCAATGGGACCTATAGCCCTAGTTGGCAGTTCTTCAAAAATAAATACCTCTCCAAATTGATCATCTGCAAACTTGGGATCCACTTGGTTATTGTCCCCAAGGGGCAGCATGTTGTCTCGTCTCCTTCCCCAAGGGTTGTCCTTATTTATGTGGTGTTCAACATCGTGGGACAATGACATGCATGAATCTGTCATATTGTATCCATTTGAATATGAAGGAGGATCAACAACGATCATGGCAAAAGGACTCCAAGTTGCATCTTGTAGTCAGTTGAGTGCTTCATCTCTGTTAGCAGCTATCTCAGCACCCCCGCCTTTGTCTTATTCTTTTTGCTGTTCATGCATCTCATCATGACGTTGACTCATTTCCTCTTGCTCACTATCGCTGTAAATGGAGAAGGATCTCCTCTCCTAATTTGGAAACTCTAGTGCATCACTGTTCAAGGGCTCAAGGAGTATGTATTCATCACTACTGTCTTCTGGGATGTGCTCTTCCTCGACATAAGCATACCTTCGTAATGCATCTCCCAATGGAAAGAAGTCATCAATTGATGTTACCTCATCAAGGGGACCAAAGTCTATTTCACAATTTCCCTCTGAAGACTTGCTAAAAGGCTCATCATCCATGGTACACAACTGCTCTTCAAGAGGAAGAACCCCTCGGTGACTAGTGGACAACATTCCCACTTGATCTACTTTATTGCTCGAAAGTCTAAGACTGTATTGTTGTCCTTCTTCTATTATTGTCCCAACATCCTCTTGAGGTCTGCCTTTAGCTAAGCCATCACTTGATTTAGACTTTTGGTCTTCTTCTTCGATATGGGCAGCAAGTAGAGGAGGTCGGGCACTTGGCTTCATTGCTTGTTCTTTGACTTTCTTAATGGCTTCTTGGCACAGTTCACATGTGAACTCTGAGTGTGATGAATCATGAAGTCTGGACCAATTCAGTAGCAACAACTCCAAGTCCACTTGGTATTTCAGCTCTGACCAATTCTTTGCCAACCTGGAGATGAGCTGGTCATATCTCTCCATGATCGGGTCATCATCATCACTTGAAGAAGAAGTTTGATGGTAGACAGCCATGGTGAGTGATTGTTCCCACTCCAAATCTACATTTTTAGATTCTTGATCACTGTCATTGTAGATGGAGAGGTCTTCCAATCTGATTTTGCTTATGCTTTGACCATCTCTTTCTGCTGCCCCAAGGCTTTCAGCCTCCTCCTCTTCTTGATTTTTAGCATCTGTGTTGACTATCCTAGCATATACTGCTGCAAATTCTGTTAATTCATCTTCAATTTCCGTTCATTCATCTTCTTGAGTGGAGAATTGCTTTTCTTCGATGGAGGGGAAGCCTACTGAACTGGTTACAATCAGATTTTCATTGATGCACTTTGTTGTCCCAAGACTTTCAACTCCTCTCTCTTGGTTTTCATTTTCTATGTTTACTGTTCCAACACCAACTTGTGTCAAATTTCTTGGTTCATCTTTATTTTGTTGTCCTCCGGATGTTGACAACTCTTCTGCCTCATTGGATAACTTCTCCTCATTGAGAGTTGGCTGCTTCAACTTGTCCAAACAACCCTTGGCTTGAGCGATGATGTTGTCACATAATGGACACATAAATTCTGAATGTGGTGCATTTTACAATCTACACCAACTTTCCATTAGTACTTCCTCCAATCTTGGTCCATCCTTGCTGCTCAAATGTTCTTGGATCAGCTCCTTGAATGCCTTGGCTGCCATGCTTGTTAATTCTTCTTCTGGGTCTACAAGGGCTAAAGGCGGATAGATTTCCCCAAAGGGGATTTCTCCTTGTAATACCTTTTCAATTCTGTTCAAAAAAGTCAGACACCCCAACTCATTGTGCCTGCGAGTGCAATGGACCCAACATCTATCCACCAATGCAAACTACTGCAATGGCTTCTTCAGTCTCTTGTTCAAATCTATATGTAGTTGAGTGATGTCAATTTGTGCATTCTGCTCCATTTTGACTCAGCTTCTACTTGCCTTCAAATTTTTCTGACTTTAAACATTAAAAGAGATCTCCCTATCTCAAATTTATTCTTTGAAAGTGCTCTTTTTGATTTCCAACTTTCAGCTTTGTAGCCTCAACATGTCATGCCCTCCTTCTAGCGCCAGTTCTGTTGATGGCGTTAGGAGGAGGAGACCATAAAATGAATCACTTCCAATCTTCGTCTTTTTATTCCCAACGTGTTAGCCCTCCTTCTAGTGCTAGTTCTGTTGATGTGTTAGGAGGAGGGCATAATATGAATCACTTCAAACCTTCAGCTTTGTATTCCCAATGTGTTAGCCCTCCTAGCACTAGTTCTGTTGATGGAATTAGGAGGAGGAGAGCATAAAATGAATCACTTCCAACCTTCAGCTTTTTATTCCCAACGTGTCAGCCCTCCTTCTAGCGCTAGTTTTTTTGATGTGTTTTTTATGCACTTCTCAACACAGGTAATGCATAGATGCACTACCTCTCTTGAAAGACAATTTTCTATAATCAGATTGCAAAACACTATCCCAAGGTCTCTAATTTCAGGTCTTGACAGTGCTTGGAATATCTCAGTTGTTTGATGTGATTTGCTAGAATCACAAGGTGGTCTTACGAATGAGTTACAAGGCATGGGAAGTTGGATTTGCAAATGCAGTTTCAAAGTGCTGGAAGTGAATGAGCAGTGGCTGTCCACTCAAAACAACAAGCTGAAACTCATCAAGTTCATCTGATTTAGCTTCATGGTGATGCTTTGGGTCCTACTCTAACCAAGGTAATGCAGTGTTCTACCTTTGATCAAACGAGCCCATCGATGATTGGCATCAATGGATTGGTGGCCCCTAATTCAAGCAGAAAGCTCCTTAGAAATCATCATCATCTAGAAAAAGGTAGGAAAACTCCCTCAATGGGCCTCTCCGATAGACCTACGGAAGGCTTCTTGACTCCTGCAAACACGAAGTGTTGTAAGTGCATTTATACATGAGTTAAGGAAAATGTCAGTCAAACCTACAAATTCCCTGTTAGATCTATCTATGCATCATCAAAATATCTTGATATTCATATTTGGAGCTCATTTGGGCCATAAATATTAATTCGTGCTTCAAGGGTGTGAGTGCTAGAGGGCGGAAAGATGACGAAAGAAAGCTAGAAGGCAGACAATAGACAGAAGCCAAAACAGCTAGGAAGAAGGTTGGCTCCCGGATGTTCAAAATAGCCGGGAAGGAGGTGGGCTCTCGGATGTTCAAAATAGTCCGAAAGAAGGGAGGCTCCCGGATGTTCAAAATAGCTAGGAAGGAGGTAGGCTCCTGGGTTTTCAAAATAGCCAGGAAGAAGGGAGGCTCCTGGATGTTCAAAACAGCTAGGAAGGAGGTAGGTTCTTGGATGTTCAAAATAGCCAGGAAGAAGGGAGGCTCCCGGATGTTCAAAATAGCCAAGGAGGGACAGACTCCCAGAAACGGCCACAGAGGGCCCAGGTTTCGAAGGCTGGGAAGGAGATGGTTGTCAAATGTTCCAAATGGCCAAGGGGGACGGACTCCCGGAAATGGCCACGGAGGGGCCAGACTCTGGAGGCTAGAAGGGAGGTGGCCACTAGATGTTCAAAATGGTTACGGAGAGGCGAAGCCCTGAAAATGGCCAGATGTTCAAAACAACGAAAGTGGGACGAAGCTCCGAAACCACCGAAACATAACCAAACTTTGACGAAACCTTGGCAATCCATTCAAGCACATCAAACACATCCCAGATCCAAAAAAGGTTGCTACCAAAGTCAAAAATGTGGAAACGGCAGTGAAGGAGGTCCACGAATGTTTCCAAATAGCCAAGGAGGAAGGGAATTCCGGAGGAAAAGTTCTAAAACCATCGAAACTTAACAGAACATTGACAAAACCTTGGTAGTTCATTTATGCACTTCAAACACATCCTGGGCAGATCCAAAAAAGGTTGCTCCAAAGTGAAAAATGTGGAAACAGAAGCAACGGGGGTCCACGGATGTTTCCAAACAGCCAAGGAGGAAGGGAATTCCAGAGGGAAAGTTCTAAAACCATTGAAACTTAACAGAACATTGACGAAACCTTGGCAGTTCATTTATGCACTTCAAACACATCCCGAATCCAAAAAAGGTTGCCCCCAAAGTCAAAATTGTGGAAATGGGAGCGACAAGGGTCCACGGATGTTCCAAAATAGAAAGAATAAGACAAAAGGTAGAAACGGGGACGGTGGACCTCATTTCTCCATGGATTTGAATACCCTAAGTACATGAATTTGGTGAGGGGAATTTGATCTTTTGATGGCACATGACCAATTTGGGCTTGGAAAATGGGGCACACAAAACAAGACAAGAGCAAAGCATCCTGTCGAGAGCAAACAAAAAAAAAAAGGGGGTCCTTGCCTACGGCGGGGCGTGTGTGCAAAACATGCACAATAGGTTCCACTGCTAGAGAAGGCATATATGATCACTATCAGATGTGTACAGTTATTACTGTCAACTCTTGGTCCAAACCTAAGGTTTATGTTATTTTACTTACTGAGCAACTTTGACAACAAATATTTGCCCTGATCAATTGGTGATTTTAAGGTCAAGATCAAGAAGACTGGAGCATTCTTTACAACTGGAAGCTTTTCGACCTAACTACATGGGAGTTCCCTATCTATGGTGGGCCTTGGAGACAGTGATGAGATGTAAGAGACCCCTACAATTGATAGAAGAGAGAAGTCACTAAACCATTTGTGAGAACCATGTCCAGGTCCAAGTTGTCCAACAGGATAAGTTCACCACAACGTGATGGAGCCAGTCTACATGGCATTTGAAATCGATTTAGACGAACCTTTCTGCTAACATGAATTCCTCCTCCCTACTATGGCTAATGTGAATCAATTTAATATGACTAACTCACATGGAAGAATCAATGCAAGGAGTATTTGCACATGTTGAACCGAATCGTTGTTAGACTCGTATTTATGAATCTATCTACTTTTGGTTTTGGAGTGTTTATGTGTAAGTGTAAATTCTAAATAGATGTTTAACATTGAATTAAGTAAAATTGTACTACAGTTAGAAAGAAAATATGATACATTAATGATATTTGAACAAGTGTTAGATCTAAATGAAGTCTAAAATTGTTGTTGGACTCTTTTATTTTGAATCGAAATAAATGTATGATATTTGTTGTTTCAATTGTCAAATGTAAACAATAGTACTAAGAAATTAGACTTTACTTTTACATTTATAAATACTTTGCTAATATTTCAATTGAATGAATGGTCTTTTTGCAAGTGGGTATACTAATTACAAAAGTATAGGTGATATTAAAAACACGTGTTACATTAATAATATTGAAAAACACTTTATATAAATGAAATGTGAAATTTTAAATTGACTAATTGACTTCTCCACTTAGAACAAGTAAAGAAGTGAATTTGTTTTATTATTGGTCAAATTGGTTGCAAACAATTATGGTAAGAAATTAGGCTTTATCTTTAAAGTTATAAATAGTTTGTTGAAATTTCTATTATAAGTAAACGCATAATACAAAATTATGGATGACAATGCTAATACATGATATTGGAAAAAGTTAAGATGAAAATGAAGTGTAAAATTGTCCAATGACTAATTGACTTCTTGACTAGTTTAACTTTTACATTAACTTTGAACCAAAGAAAACTATAAGAAGGTAAAAGCACAAAGCTAAACCACCAACGCTCATCCAACTTTTAAATGTGTGTGTGTTAAAATTTAGCTATTTCCAATGGACGTCAACTTTCATATTAATTTTTTATAACCTACATTTAGTAAAAATAAAATGGAAAATATAAACAATATTTAAACTATTAAAATATATACATTTTTGAAAACTAAATCTATGGATCTACAAAGGGGTATTTTTTATATTGTTTAAAAAATGTTTTTTTTACACCAGTAGAACTTGTTTGAACATCAAGTATTTCAAATATTTTTATTTTTTGGTAAATTGGACTCAAAGTAGTGTTAAATATGTATTTAGCCAAAAAAATTAGTTGGAAAAGTTGTGGACACATATAACTTAGCTAGAATGAATCTTATAACATCACATGTTTGACCAAAAAAAATTTTAGTTAAAAATAATTAAATTCAAATGTGTTGATAAGTTGGCTGAAAGTGTGACATACCTTTGTGTTGATACTCAATATTGTTATATCAAAAATCAAATCAACTACAAATAATTATACTGAAAGATTAATCTTTATCTTAATACTAAAAATAATTTCTTCAAATTTCTATTAACCAGTGGTCGTCTAACAAGTTCATTTACCTGTTATTATAATAAGATTATTAAAACTAAGTATAACTTGGTATAATATTTTTCTCTTTATATAAAGAGGATTCTCTACATACTTAGGGGTTACAACGCAAAATCATGGCCACCTTCTTTGGGCTTCTGAGTTCAAGAGGCTTTCTATCGTTGCAACTAGGATTTTCATATGGCAAGCCATAAGACCTAATTCCAGAATGAGAGTACCATGGGCTTTGCTAAGAATACGTATCCATAAGGTTTTGTCAAAGAAGAAATTTATTAATGATTATTTTATGTTATCATCAAATTTTAGTGACACGGTTCATGCTAACCAGTTCTTGGAAGAAAATAAAGCTAAGATTTGTTAAGATTTTGTGTTGCATGCCATTGTATAAATTGATTTATTATTATGCTATAACTAAATAATTATTTTGTTGTGGTGCATCTAGGAGTTGTGGTTAGCCACAATAATATTGGCTTTTGTTTCATCAATATTTGATGACACACTTTGATATGTATTTTTGGTAGAAATCGACATCTAGCAAAAAAAATCATTTAAGACAGGAAATCATATATATTCTAATGTTATAACTAAAGGGGCTTGTTACAAATTACTGATTAACATAGATTTTTGAATAATACTTAATAATGTAAGTGATTATGTAATAATAACTTTAGTTATAATATAAGAATATTTATAGGTAATTAGTACGTGCATGACTATATAAAGTCACTGAATGTAATATTTAAGGCTGTTGAAGATTAATGACTAAATTTGTGGGTTTGAGCCTTCAATTTTTTGTTTAGCAATTTCAATGGTCTATACAAGTGAAACATGAAAATACCAATAGTCTTGTGTGAATAATCATTTATTTATAATTTTCCAAAGTAGTTATGTATACAAATTCACTATCCATGCTCAGAGATATTATAGTAGATAATATGTGGTTTGTTAATATCATAATACAACCAAATTAAAGTTTCATGATTCTTAATATTCTTTAGGTTGGTTAAAGAGAAAGGTGGTTGGGATATCATGTTTATGTCTCTATGTAGCATTTCATGTGAAGGTGGCAAGATTGGTTAGATTGATTGAAGTTGTACAATTTTAGTTGGATATAACATTTTTAGTTTGTAACATTAGAGAAATTATAGAGAAATTGTGTTGTAGAATGAGTTCTATATTAAGTTGTTATATTGAATACCTATTTCTAAATAGTATAACTATAAAAGTCTTTTAGTGGTGGGTTTTATCCCTATATATTCCCTAACTAAATATTTGAGTCTTATGTAATCTTATTAATATACTATTATATTTACTTCTATGTATTTTGTAAGATAGATTTATAAAAAATTCAACTAGTTTTTTATCACTTAATCTTAATTTTTACTATCCTAGTCTATTGGTCATCTACAATAGGGTCAAAATCCTTAGCAATCATGACAATCTCTTTTTAATCTCATGTGAATCTTCCTTTAAATTTGTACCTATTATATTAACTTGGATAATATTTTTATTACTTAGGTAAAATAAGATAATGTTTATATGTAATTCTCTTATTTTAGTGTTTTTTTGGTTATCCTTATCCTTATCCTCTTTGTCTTTGAAATCTTTGAGGACATATTTTGTAGCTCTTTCATTTTATAATTAACATGTACATATAATTGAATTGAGATATTGGAATTGGTGAAATTCTTATGTCTTTGATTTCATTTGATTTTGCAATCATAATATTATTTTGATTTTACATAGTTGTATTATTAAAATTTAATTATTAAATCTAAAATAGAATTAATGTAGGAAAAATAAAGTGATATTTGATTTAAAATTTAGGATCTAGTAATTTGAAGTTTTCTTTGATTTATATTCTTGTAAATTTAATGAATTTAAATAACTATTTATGAGAGGCCTTTGGGGGAAAATGGAATATTATGATGCAAGAAAAAGGCTCAAGTTAACCAGGTCACTCTTTGATTTTAGTCAAATCAAACATTGTGAATGCAAATAACCAAATTTTTGTCTATAGGATTTCATTGTAAGTTTTATTGGTTGCATATTTTTTGAGGTAGTTTGGAGCCTAATGGATAGTGTCATTGCATCTAGAGCTCTTGTAAACCCATATATAAATTTCTAACTCACCAAGATTTAATAATTTACTATACATGTAAAAAAATTGGTTCTATGCATGTAGCCCAAGATCATACAACTTGTTATGCAATTAGGTATATGACTTATAAAATATGTGTTTTTTTTCTAATTTTTAATTGCCAAAACTAAAATATAAATAAATTAGAGGTGTTGAGAAAGGGAAGCCTTTTTCCACAATCGCATAAACCTATGCAACACTCATGTGAATAGGTAACTACACATTATATTTTTCCTTAGCATACACTAGCATATGAATTAAAAAAATTCTTTTTAACTTAAACATATTTTTTCTAAATCTCGTAGTAAACCAAATTTGGACCACCTCCAAGTTTAAGTGAAAGAAGGAAGACATAATAGCAAAGATATATCTCTTTATATATCATTTTAAGAAAAATAGCAATGAAACATACAAATGTTTAAAACTGGGAGTAGTTTCTACATGAGAAAGATGAAAATATAGCTTTTATTTATTTATTTGAAATTTAAGAGTATAGCCTCTTGTTGACAAAGAAAGAATTAGCAGGAGTAACATGATTAACTGCAATGTTCCAAGTTCAACGTAAAAAAACAACTTAATTATAGGCCTACCCAAGCAACTGTGGCATGGAGTAGTCTAATATAGTGCATACCTATTTTTACAGATTTCTTCACTTAGCAAGTTAGAATCGTCAACAATTTATAGAAGACCATTCTCCATGTTTAAAATTTTGGAACCTATAATACCTATAAATCAAATTCAATCTTCTTGATCCTTCACTGTTGGTATAAAAATGTTTTAGAAACTATTGCAGAAAGTTTAGTTTTTCAATCTTGTGTCTTCTAGTAAAATATATGTTATTTTTTTAAAACCATTGATGTATAAGAGTTCAAAATAAAATGGTTGTAGAATGTTGTTTGGGGCTGATCCTAACTTGGATAGTCAAGGTTTATTTTTTGTGTTGTTTGTGTTGTTAATAAATTTTTGCCTGTTGTAAATTGTATTGATGGTCTTTGTGCTGTAAATGAATTCTTGGTAGATGTTCATTATTGTTTGTGTATAAGGAGTGGATCTTGTCTAAGGGTTGAGATCCTCCTTCGTGTGGGGTTGAGGAGGGCACGAAGCCTCTTTTGGGGATGTTTGATCAAATATGAAAGTATGGAATTGTGAATGATTTTGTAAAGCCATGCATGGTAGTTGATTTATTGTAATGTGTAGAGGTTTTTGGAAGGATGGTAGTGGTGGTGTGTGGAGGTTTTGGATGGATGGTTCTAGTGGTGTGTGGAGGTTTTTGGATGGATGGTAGTGGTGGTGTGTGGAGTTTTTTGGGTGGATGGTGGTAGTTGGGTGTGGAGATTGTTTGATTGGTGATGGTGATTGTGTGTTGATAATAAAGTTGTATATTGAATTGATTGTGTAGATCCATAAGAGGGAAGGGGATCCCCCTTTTCCCCCTATACCAAAATTTGGTGAATGAATTAATTGTGTGTGAGTCAATGTTACTGCTTTTGTTTTTTTTTAAATCTATAATATTTCCTTGGGTTTTGTCTCCCACTCGGGGGGTGAGCAACATCCTGATGCTAATGTTTATAATTGAGGTGTAATTTGAATTTTTATGATTAGTTTTATTAGTAAGGGGGAAATATATTTTCATGTTAGAAGTATTTTCATTTAGACCTTTATATTGTGGGGAAATATGCTTTTTTTATTTGAATGATCTTTTCATTGGGGTGAAGTTGAAGAGTTGAGAGTTATTTTATTTTCAAAAAGAAATAAGGGAAGGTATGATTCAATTCTTGGATGAATGTATGTAGATAGAAGGTTGTTTAGGTGCAACTTTGGCTTTGAAAAAAATCACAAAGTACTAAATTGTGTTTAAGTGTTTGTAGGTGATTTTAGTAAAAGGTAAGTTTTCGTGCTTCAATTATTATCAATAAAATTAAATCATGTATCTTGTTGCATCTTATTGAAAGCTTCAAGGAGGAAGCTTGAGACTAGAAGGGGAGAATGTAATAACCCTCCTAAAAAATGAACTAAAACTATATAATGTTATTATCTTTCTACATATATCTAATTTACATTATTCAATAATGCCACCTTTCTTGAATAAAGTGTTGTAGGTAACTTTTTTAATGCTTTATGCAATAAGCAGTGTGGAGTCATGTTACTCTAATTGCTGCTTAATGCTGGAATCATTATCCAAGGTGAAAATTCCAGAATTAAATTTTACACTTAATAAATTAGTTATTAGGTTGGTTTTTAATAATAAAATTAATAGTTATTTTTGGGAAGTTATTGCGGAGAGGAAAGTTGTAGTGTTTATTTTACAGGAAAAAAAGTCTATAAAAGCCCATGTATTCGATGTTAGTGGGGGAGGTATTTTATTTATGATGAATAAAAAGAAGTTATGGATCTTTCTCAAGTGGTTTTTCCCCAGTTGGGGTTTTCCACGTAAATTGGCATTGTTTTGTTTTTTTATCTTTGTTATCTAACTTTTTTTAGCCTCTATGATTTATTTTATGAATAGCTTTAGATTTAGATATTTATTGACTGTTGTTCATTTCAAACATATTGATGGCTATAAAATCAAAATATCAATCGTCATTTTATTTCCACATCATTTTCTCTACTTTACACTATATATGTGGTCTTGCAATATAACTTCTATATGTTGCTATCGTTTATTGCTTGTCAATATTAAACATACTCTATAGCACTTATTTTGTGTCTCATGCATTTGAATTTGTAGTCGATTCCTGATATTCATTTGATACTTAGTCTTTATTTGCACTCATATAGTAGACAAATATGTGTAATTACTAAATGCTCATTACTTTGGTTAAAACCGTTTTTAGAATATATATATGTGTGTGTGTGTGTGTGTGTGTGTGTGTGTGTGTGTGTGTTTATTTTATTAATTGAATTCCTCCTAGAAGTGAGGATATCCTTATATTACATATAATTATTATTCTTTCTTTTAATATAAATTATATTGTGTATTGACTTTAATGGAGTTCCTTGTGCATTGGTTGTTTATGTAATCATAAATATAAATATATTGACTATAAAAATATGTTTTTATAAATAATTTTATAATATTACCCGTGTACAGATTTCTTATTGTCAAAAAATCTAATAGTTAGGTTCATCTCATTTTCCTTAAATTGTGCATTGGTAGGGTTTATAATTTTCTTCTTCTTTCCAATCTCTTATCTAAGGTTCCCTCATTTTTATAATGGGAATGATAAATTGTTGTTGAATGTTAGTGTGTTAAGTTTTTCACTTAGTTTAATCACTCGGGTGGTTTTTTCTTGTGTGGGTAGTTTTCCCACCTATCATTATTTTTCATGCCTTTATAAGACACTCTGTACATTATGTATTTCATAGCATCTCAATACATTCTCTCTTTTGGGGAAATAGCCTTTGCTTCTCTCATATCTTGTGAAGGTTTTTTGTTGCAGATGGTGCTTCTGGGAGGTGGATGACACCAACATAATATCAGAGCCAACCATTTTGCAATCCTTAAGATTTTTCATTATAGAGTTTTGAGATCGACTATTTGCTACAATTGTTCCGACATTTGAAATTTTTCAAATTTTCAAAATTGCTTTATCTGCATTATTACCGATTATTTTATTTTAAATTCTGTTGGGCATGATTCCTGTTGTTGAGGGGGTGTCTGAAATCATAGGCCACGACAGATATACTTGGGGAAAACTTTGGAGAAAGTCCCTTTCATTTGTAGGCCGAATCATCTCTGTGCCAGGCCACATTTTCTTTTGTTTTTTGCAGCTCGATTTTGTGATGTGTGGTGTGATTCATCTTTCAAAGCACTAGCGAACTCGAGAGGCCACAAATTTGATTATTGGAGGTGTGATTTATATTGGAGGCATGATTTCTGCACTGGAGGCCATGATTTTCTCGATTCTGGAGAGGGCATGATTTACAAAAGTGAATTTTTTGTTGACCAAGCTGCACCCGTTGAAGACTTCCTTTGAATCCGTGATTGTAAGGCATTTTAATGGGATTGGGGACCCGTGTCTTAACCTGTTGAGGACGCATTAATTTGCAATTTTTTTATTCCGCTGTTGGAGGCAACGATTTTCATTTCCGACAGGCCTTTTGGAGGCTGCGATTTTGTTTGAGGACTAGTAGAAGACCAATACTTTCTTTGGAGGAACAAATTTTTGTATTGGAGAAGGGCACATTTTCATTGCTTCGCGCAGGAAGCTGCTCCCAAGCCTTTGACAGGCTGTCGTCTATTTGAATTAGACTACAATTTGAAGGAGCCATTTTCTCTTGAAAGCATCTGCTGTTCGGATTGATTGCAGATTAGAGGTCATGGTATTTTTTTGAAACTTTATATTTCATAAAGTTTTCCTGAAATATTACATTTTAGGGCTTCAGTGTAGCAATGTGGAGGTGGGCCCCAAGTGTTAGAAGTTGGTTTTAAGGGAAACATTATCCCACATTCGCAGCGTTGGATTATTTTTTTCTCTTTAAATAGAGTTGTAGTGCATTTTATTTGTTGACTAGGTCTCACAAGTTAATGATACGTTGTTGAGTCGTGGAGAGGATTGTCATAGTTTTCCTTTTGTGGAGGCTTGATAGTTGATTTAGTGCAACAGTTTGCCACAATAAAATACTAAATTTTGTTCAATTTTTCCATATTCAGTCCTAATTTGCCGAGTAATAGTTTTTGAAGATTTTGTTTTTGAAGAAATTTCTTGGTTGATATTTTCTTAGAGGCTTCAGTTTGGTGTATTTTTTGTCTTTGGTTGCAATGACTACTCTCGATTTAATTGAATTGTTAACTCACCATAATTACCATACTTGGAAGATGATAATGTGTAGGTTGCTTCAGTCTAAGGGTCTATGGTCCACTCTAAGTGATAACCAACCTACTCTTACCAAGGAATATGAAATATTTTCCCATAGAAATAAGTGTGATGAAGCTATGGATTTGACAAAATTGAATGTTTTTGATAGTCTCCTTTTTCATATTGATGAGTGTGATAGACCCAAGGAGATATGGGATAAGTTATAGAACCTGTTTGGTCAAGTCAGTGAGTTTTGTGCCTTGAAACTAGAAGCTAATTAACCTCCCTTTCGCCAATGCATTTCCCTCCATTGATGACTTTTTAGTCAAGTTCAAATTTGTAAGGTCACAATTGGTAGGATGTGGGAAGAGCAAAACTAATAAGAAGTCCATATTTTTTATTCTATCTAAGCTAAGAGGCCCATTTGCAGTCTTTTCTTCTACCTTTTATTCCACCATGGATGCCTTGGGTAACACATTCCAAATGCCTTTTTTTGAGACTTTCTATGACTGGTTGACAAGGAAGCAAGCCAAACTTGTCTAGTTAGAGGGGGTCCTTATAAATCATGCATTGGTTTCACAAGGATTTAAGAGAAAAGGGAAGAAGAAATCTAAACTTAAGACAAATTCAAATGAGGCTTCCAGCTCTTCAAAAGAGGACAAGCCTAAGAAGGAGAAATTCAGTTGTGTATATTGCAAGAAGAAAGGGCATGACAAACATCATTGTTATATGAAGAAGATTGATGAGCTCTCACATCTTCTTCAGAAAAACAATATTCCATTTCCCTCATTTGTGACTCCTCCTTCTATATCCTCAGCATCTCCATCTCCATCTCCATCATCATCCAACCCTACATAGTCAGGGAATGCAGGATTTGCAAGTGGTAAAGAATATAAACACTACATGGGAAAAGGACATGCATTGATGACATATGTAGCACATTCTGGTCATGATAGATGGTTCTTAGATTCAAGAGCATCTCACCACATGGGTTCTACTAGTCCCTATTCTTTTTTGGGTCTTCATCCTACTGACACTTCCAATATTTTTTTGGGAGATAATAAGGTTGTGGATGTCGTGGGGGTAGGAAATGTTGAGATTGGTGATGGCTATTTCAGGGATGTATTGTGTATACCTGAGTTGCACAAAAATATTTTGTCCACCTATCAGATCACTCATGGTGAGGTACTAAAGACTATGGAATTCACTGCAAATTTTGTTTTCATCAAAGAGGTTGATACTGGAAAAATAATTGCAATTGGTAATTTTGATCATGAGTCTCATCTATATACCTTCTCTTATTTTGTTGATGATGATGACTATGTTCCTCACACCCCTCTTACTAGTGTTGACAACAATTCCTTAGGAGAGATTGGTCATCTAAAATTTGGAGTTCTTCAAACTCATGTTGATACATCTCCTATTGGTTTAGAGGTTGATCCCTTAGCACAATAGGATATTTTTGATCCCTCAGATCTTGTCTTATTGGATGAGTATTTAGCAGGCATCTCAAATTTGTTTGTGGAGTCTCATCTTGTAGATTTGGGAGATATACTTGAGTGGATTTCTCTCCTCTTTGATGATAATTTCAACATGGCAGTTGATACATAGATTTTCTTTGGAGGTTGACATTTTTGAGCCTTCACTTTCATTTGATTCGTCACATTTCTTGGTTGTTTTTTATCATGATTATGTGGTGGATTATTCTATTTGGAGATTCCCTTCCTCTTTTCAGTTGGACATGGAGTGGCTTCTTCATCACCTAGAGGACTTGTTTTTTCCTAAGGGGAGAGGAGTTGCTTGTAGTAATTGGATCATCTTTTTTTTTTAGGCAAATTTCATTAGCATTGGAGCTTCTTCATTACGGGGGGGATATGATGTCTCATTTTTTGCTTCCTATTGGGGGATCATTGATTGTATATACATGATGCATGTAGTCCTTGGGGGGTGTGATTGAGTACTCCATCCATGCATCTTGTTTTGTTTTTTCTTTTCTCTCTTTTGGAGACAATTTTTTTCCCACAAAGTTTTCCTCCTTTTCTCTGGTTATGAGAGATTGCATTGTAAACGGGTACCTAACATGGTTTTGTATTCGGGACCCATATTGTATTTTCTGCATTTTTGCATTTTTGTTCTCCCTAAGTTTGCATTTAAGGGGGGTGTTAGTGTGTTAAGTTTTTCACTTAGGTTAATCACTCAGGTGGTTTTTTCCCATGTGGGTAGTTTTCCAACTTGTCATTATTTTCATGCCTTTATAGGGAACTCTGTACATTAAGTATTTCATAACATCTCAATACATTCTCTCCTTTGATGAAATAGCCTTTTCTTCTCTCGTATCTCGTGAAGATGTTTTGTTGCAAATGGTGCTCCTAGGAGGTGGATGACACCAACATTGAATAATATTGTGGATAAATTCGAATGGAATATGCTATGTAATTCTTAAAAATGAAGCAACAATAATGTGATATGCAATTCATATGCAATTTTTTTCTCTATTAGCCAATCACTTTGTATAATTTAAACATATTTCTTCCTATTTGTATAGTTTGAATATAAGTCCATATTTTTAACCTCTACAAATTATTATAAGCTATTGATATGTAGGCACATTTACTTTAAATTTACCAACATATTTTATATTCAAAAATCATTATCTATCTCTTTTCCTATAGTAAGAGTAGCTTTATAATTCATTTCTAGTTCCTGCCATAAGGTAGGTTACTATTGCAATCATTCAAAATGCATTTGCTATGTTGTGTCAGCCAATCACGTTCTATTATTTAAATATATTACTTTCTATTTGTATAGTTTGAATTTTCAAACTTATTTTTTATATATATTTAAAAATTGACATTTATCTCTTTTTATATTCATACGAGTAGCCCTAAAAATCATTTTTGTTTAAGAAAATTAGGAAAATAGGATGGCATTTTTTGATTAAATAACAAAATCATATATTTAAACCGACGACTAGGGGGTACATAATCCATGAATACATAGTTAATGCATTAGATAGGAATTGTAAAGTCTTTGTTTATGTTTTGTTTATTTAATATTGATTAATGCATTAGATAAGAACTGTAAAGTCCATGTTTCTATTCATAAAAACTTCAAGCTTTGGGTGCTCACTTACTTTCACTCTTACTATGGAAATATTTGTTGGGGCTCCGCTGCTTTTGACCAATTTGATTGGACTTCTTGATTTTATTCAAGTAATCAAATTGCATGATTGAATTCTTTTTTCAGTCTCAGATGAAAATTGCATTGTTTGGTTTACAACGTTTTAAAGCCCTAGAAAATTGCTTCAAATTGAATAATCAAAGTGGGTTTTGATACCTGCATTTATTCTCATCATTATTAAATGAAAATGACACTCTATGGCTGGCTAAAATTTAAAACCCTAAAAGAGCATTGAAAACTAAATATATCATATGGGCATGCTCTAATTTTATACTTGGTCACTTTGGATTTTATTTACTTATGTCTCTTTGATATTTGTATTGTTTCAAGGCATTTTTGTGTGCAAATATGATGTAGTATTTATTAAATCCTTAAAAATGTTGATATTAGTTACTTTTGTTGATTAATGAAATGGTGCTATTTTTTTTTTTTTTTGGGAAACCTTCATTCGATTTTAGTGTGGATGGGATGCCTGCTATAGATATTTAACATTTGGAAATAGAGTTTTCTCTTGGTTTATGTTTTTCCTATCAATTTGAAATAGTAAAAGAATGATTCAAAGTAGATTATTGTTATTGTGCTAATTTAGTTTAATTCTAGAGGCGCGTTACATAACTAGTTGGAATCTATCCCTATAATTTGTCTTTTAATCTTGGAGATATACTAAGTTGCATTGTGATATTCAACACATGTGCTTAAAAGGTTCTTGATAATTCTAAAAGTTGATCTAGGGATCCGTTTAATAATCCAAATGCAATTTCCAACTTCTCACTATAGTAGAAGAGGAAAATTTCTTGTTCCTCCTCTTTCACACCATTCAATGCAGGTCTTGAATCTAGAAAATAATTTTATGTCTCCATTTCCCAAGACAATTCTTCCATTTTTCATGGATTGATTTGAAGCCTTTCTCTCACATTTCATGTTGGCCAAGCATCTTTCTATTCCTTAAGGGATTCCTCTCTTTTTTTATTTTACCCATTCTCCACCCCCTCCTAATTTTCCATCTTGAAAATAGGTCTAAGTCATGATAAAATGGAGGTGTCCTAAAATAGGGATTTAACAAACACTCCATTAGTATATACATGCAATGACACATCACATAAATTATGCATATGATTTTACGATGTTAACAACAATGTCTAATTCTCCAAAGTCTATAATTTAGAAAAAAACACTTTTTTAGAAACTGTAAATAAAACCAAGTCCCTTCTTCATCACTGTAGGTATGGAACACTGCACTTTAATATAGTGTAAACCTAGTTTTATAGGTTTCTTCATTTAGCATCACAACTAATATCTAAGACAACATTCCCCTTGTTTGAAATGATGGAACTAGATTGCATCTCTCACAATATTTTATCTTGCATCAATTGTTGAGTTAATCTTGGTTGTAGTGTGGAAATCAACACATGCTTGAAGGTTCTTCACAACTCTAATAGTTGTTCCAGGTTGGGTATTAAATAAGCCAAATGTGACTGCCAACTTCTCACTATTTTTCCTCCCTCTCTACATCATTTAGTACATGTCTTGAATCGGCGAAATTATACCCTATTGTCTTCATATTAAAAGATAATTTCTCTAACTTCCCACATGTCTGAACTATGTTTGTTAGTGTGATATGTCTACATTTTATTATGGCCTTAAATCCAACTTAAAATATATATGTTCGTAATATTTTTTATAAATTTCGTAATCTCATTCCTACTACCTACTCTTTATCTTCACAATCTAACTTCTCACTAATATATTCCCTATTGTAAACTTTATGTAATAGCATTCCAAAGTATTTATATAGCATTGTAGGATGTTGATCATTAGTATTGTTGGAACTATAAAATTTTCAAAATTTTATAGTAATTTGCACTTATAAATTTCCCAAAGAGAGCCATATCTTGAGTGTAAAATTGATAAAATTTCCTCTGCATATCATAATTACCAATGATAACATTAGTTTTAACCATTTGATATCATGAAATCCCTCTAAACAAAAGCATTTGAATAAATAATTCATATCAACATGAGAAGGTGCAGGTCTCTCTTATCCAAAAGCTATTATATTCCAATGCAAGTGTTTTGGGTATATCGGCGAGAGGTCAAGATTGTCACACTAATCAAATTACCTATGAGGATACATATCAGGAAGATATAGCTTGTGGTATCACTGATGAATAAATTCATCGCAAGACACACTATTGGGGTGAGATCTATAAGTCATCTTGAGCGTACATGTCTCGCTAATGAAATAACATCGACGAGATTCCCATCTTGTCTCACCAATGAAGCATGAGGAAATATATCAAAATAAGTTTGAAATGTCTTCTCAACTCTCTATGTCATGCCAATGGAAGTTACATTGGAAAGAGTATTTCTGACTTACTCAAAATGAAAGAAATGTACATCAGGGAGACTTATAACATCGGGGAAACTTTTCAATATCTCAACGACACTTGTTCTCTTCTCAATAAAGATACAAATAGATCAAAAGGTTCATCTCAGCGATATTTGGTGATATATTTGACATTTTGAAGGTGGTATGGATCAAAAGGATTAACTATGTGATATTGGTGGGAATGATATGATGTCTCTCCAACCAACAGGGTGTTTAGTGAATGTTGCTTAACCTGAATAAAAAGGATCACTCAGAGTTTCAAATTATCTTGCCGATAAAATCATTTGATGTGACAGTGGGAAATTAAAAAAAATTTCTGCACTCATGCTCAAAGCTAAGATATTAATGGGGGCACAAACACCCAATGCATAGATAATTCCCTAAATTGAAGAAGAGTAATTGAAGGTGATTTTTCAGAATTGACAGCAGGAGAAATAGGAGAGTGGATAAGGGACCAGATAATTTTGCAGCTGAAGATCTTCAAATAAATCTTGTGAGTTCTCTACAATTTCATTTTCCAATTCTATAATTTTAAGGGAATAAAATGGAAAGTACGAGCTCATGAAAATCAAAAGGTAGGAGACAAGGTGAAAGTAGTCACCCTAAAGGAAAAAGAGCAAAAAAATGAAACTAAGAATGAGCCAAAGGTAGCTGAGAGGAAATTAAATCAAGACCTTATTGATCAGCTACCTGACTCAGAACCTAAAGCCAAGCATTTTGCATAGCTTAGGGCAGAGGTAGAGAAATTGGAGGATAAATGTAAGCACATAGGCAATATATGGAACTCAATTAGGGGATATGAGGTGTTTATTTTTCACTACCATCGAAGGAACCGGTTTAAGCCAATATGTAATCCTTGGAATTTTAACCTAGGAAAATTAGTCTGCCCAAATGTGTTTGTGGATGTAGAATTGGTGAAATTGTTAGCTACCCACTATAGCCCAAAGCTCAAAGCCATTTGTGATCCATCAAGAAATCCATTCATACATGTGTTAGAAGCAGCGATATGTAAAGTTTTTAACCTGGAAGGGATAGGTAGTGAAAAAATTGTGCATGAAGAATTAAAGAGAGAGTTCTGGTGGATGGATACCATATATAAGGTTTGGAGGCTACCATTGCACAGACTTAAGAGGGATGGAAATTCAGTTCCACTGGAGGATAATGATGGGCCCCCATTTCATATTGATTTGTTTGAGCCCTACATGAAATATACATACTTTTCAATATGCTAGGTATTAGGGATGGAAGCCCCTGAGTATATGTCAATCATGCCAATGGTGATTACAATGGATGTTCAGTGTCATAATTCTATACCTTTTGACTATGCCTCATATGTCTTCAAAGGGCTTGATTTAGGATTGATGGCAATACAAAATGGATCTCTTGGTTTACATTTCCAACATTATTCAGTCTTTATGCACATAATACTGTATTATGGACAAGAATTAGGGATGTGGCCTGAAAAGTTAAGGGTTTCATAGCTGGACAAAGAAGGTAAATTATTACCAATTGAACGATGGATTGCTATCTAGGATAGTAGGTTTGCAACCTCTAGTTTTGTACATTTTGACGAGCAATTTGTGAAACCATTGTATAGATTCTATAATCATCCATGTGAGTATTCATTATCTGACGAGATAAAAGAAAATTCAGACCCAAGGATTTCAATGAGCCTATTAGCCACAATTAGGGGGATTGGTATTGTCTCGAAGATGCAACTATGATTAGAGTGTATGGTTTCAAAGATACACCTTTTATTCTACATAAAATGGTGCTTGACAAAATTTATTATTTGGAGATTGTTAGGCAAATGGATTATTCAAGTGTCATGAATTTAGGCTCTTTTGGAAAACAAGCATTCATGCCCAACACATTGTGCTTTGGTGATTTCACTGTGTTATCAAAAGATGGATATGATATGATTCTTGATAAATTGTTGCAATATAATATGAAGAGAGGTCCACCACAAAAGGGTTTTGATCTAGAGGAGTATATTCATTCTGCTAGGCGAAAACGTGAATTTAGGTGGGTGTGATCATATACCCTATCAATATGATGATTTAATCAAAAAATTGGTGGAGGAAGAAGCATAAAAGGTAGTTGATGAGTACAACAAGGGATTGCAATATGCAGAATTGTTATCTTCTGGAGAAGAGACATTTGGTGATGATAGGCCTCATAGCCCAACTGACAAAATCTCTAGACTAAGAACTCAAGATTACAAGTGTCCTCCTAGAGAACTAAATATTGAAGAAAGTTCAGATGTAGACACAAGGAAAATAGCATACAAATCATTTGTGGCTGATGATGATTTTGTGAACTACCTAGAATTCAAGGATTTCTTATACAAACAAAAAGGAAAATCAATAAGGGAGTCAGTTGAAAACAAAACACCAAGTAATGAGGGACAATTTTTGAACAATTTAAAGTCAAGGGTGGAGAGAAAAATGGAAGACACATGACCCCTGAGAAGGAAAGAAAACTGTTGGAAGATGTGGGTGTTATGAATTTTCTAGAGTTGGATCTAAATTCTGCTTTGGTTTTTGATAATTTCCTAAAAAATAATAATGCCACACATAAGGTTAGCCCTGAAGGGATGATAGAGGCATATGCAAGATCAAAAAAAATCTAGATGAAGGATCATTTATGAAATGGTCCCTATATCCACCACACAAAAAATATGTTATTATTGATACTAAAAAAAGATTTTGGGCATGTTATGACATTAAAAGCTGAAGAAGTTGATCCCATGGCTAGAAGAGAGATTGGCATCAATGTTGCCAAGTTGAATAAGGCCCAAATCCAAATGTTAATTAAGGAGAAGGAAATGTACAAAATGAATAATGAAAGAATACTTAGAGAAAATGATTGCTTGAAAGATATGATGGGAATCACATTGGAATCCAATAAGCAGTTGACTCATGGGGAAAGCTCACAAACAAAAGACTAGTGGGAGGGATCAAATGCATATTCTCAGGGTAAATATGATATACTTGCTATAATGATTAGAAAGAGGCAAGCTGGTTTGATGACTTGGTTGAACAAACTTTGGGGAACACATTCAAAGAATTATGTTGTGGAGAAAGAACATAAGAGAATTGATGGTAGAATCGAAGAAAAGTTCCAAGAAATAAATAAGAGGGATATTCCTAACAATGCAGTTATTGATACTGCTAACCATATCATAAAGAAACACAGAGACTTCCAAGAGGAATTCATGGGGATGAGCAAGGACTAATTGATTCCATGAAAAAGGGACTACCAACATTACTTGAAGATGGAGGAGAAATGAAAGGAAAGGCTAACTAGATTGAGGAATGTGAGTCAATGCTACAAAAGATTCTGGAAACAGCTACAAGAAAAGACTCAATGCTAGACAAGGCCTGCGAATTGAACGAGAAGATGGTGAAAATGGAGATATCAATCTGGAATGTGTTAGGATATGCTAACACTCATGAGCAACAAGATTACTTGGTCCAATTTTCAAGAGTTCATTTGTGGCTAAACAGAGCCTAATTGCTTTTCTTAATTATTATTTTTTATTATTAAGCAAAATACATTTCTAGAGGGACGTGTCCCTTCATAATTTTAATGTATATATGTATGTTTCATAGTGACAATTTGACATAGGAAAATAGGAGAAGTATACAGTAGATAATTTTTAATGATGTTTACATTTCAAGAGACTATGATGCATGTATAAAACTTTGGAGGAATGAATGGAAGTCATCTGATTTTTGTGGCGTATTTTTGGTATCATTTGTTTGTTGGATTAATTAAAAATATTATTAAGTTGCCTCAAAGGTTGATAATTTTATATTATTTAAATTGATATATCAAGTGTATATTCAGTTTATCAATGCACATTTGTTGCATGTGTGGTATGATTTGCTGGTGCTTTCAAGTAAGAATTAAACCCTTCAAGTTAGTCATAGTAATTTAGAAGTATCATTTGAATCATTAAGAAGAACTTGGTAATTAATTTCTTGCATGTTTATACAAGCTATAAATAAATATTTGTATGCCAAAAAATTAGAATTTATACCAGATAGAAGTCACTCATCTCAAACTTTCACTTGACTCCATATACCCAACAAGGCACTGGTCTCATGCATTCCATCACTTTGTTTCATTCATTTTGTTTTTTACATCTGTTAACTAAACATATTGATCTATACTTTAAGATTACTTATACAATCTATACCAAATTAGGATTTCATCTCTCCACTTTAAACTACCATAGTGGATAGACTGCTTAGGGAATAAACACATAGTTCAAATCTGCTTCATTGACATAGGTTTACCCACCTAGGTCTGGAAGAACCTAAATAGTAGAAGGTTCAAATTCATTATTTGGCCTTGTACATTAGCAAAAGATGTATCAATAGCTTGGCAACCTCTTGTGGTTTCAAACTAGCATTTTTGAGACTTGACAAGTATTACCATTGTGTAATAAATGCTTCCTTGAGTTGATCTTCTTATCATGACAGTCTGGCACCTTGACTCTTTTGTCTAATTATTCAAGATCACAATTATTCAAACCATTTATATGTCCCACAACTGCATCATGAGTTGAAAAGAAACAATCTGAAAATTTCTATGCTTTGTAGTTGGTATGCTCTATAGGGTCTACAAAATCACACTGAAAAATTGCTAAGAAGCTAAAAGTTGACTGTCTTTAATCAATAATAGAGACCCACTTAGGAATGCAATAATACTATTGAATTAATTGAATTGAAATGAAATGATTATGTTCTCCAATATGCATTTTCTCTTTCATTCCACTGTCTCTACCCTTTGTGAGCAATGCACAACCATGATCAGACAATTTGACTTAGGAAGATTTGAACTATATCCTTACCTAATGGATAGCAATTGGAGAGGCCTTGTCCCAAAATTTGTAGGAATTAATGCAATTACTATTAAGGAACACTTAAGAAGTTTTAATGCATTCATTCAAGATCTAGATATGCAATATGAAGATATGCAAATGTGGCTATTTATGACGTCATTAATTGAAGAAGCTAGAGACTAGTTTAATATTTTTTCCACAGCTTCAATTGATTCCATTCAAGAGTTTCAAGATTAATTCCTTGAATAGTATGGGAACCATTGTGCAACATATTTTTCCTTCCATGGATTAGTAACTATCTAGAAACATCATAATGAGTCAATTTATGTTTTTAACCGAAGGTTCAACAAATTGCAAAATAAATACCACCTACATCAAAGTTGGAAAACCCTGGAGAAGTGGGTATTTATTTATAGGAATTTGATCCAAAGACAAGATATCAGCTTAGAAATAGGTTCCCCATAAATCTAACTAAAGCTCAAAAAATAGCATTGACTATTGAAAATAATAGGAAGGCTATAGGAATGATTGCTAAAAGAGATAATCCTAGGGTCCCTCAATAGTTCAACAATCCTCAACATAGACAAGAAAATAAATATAGAAATGAGAGGCCGTGGTTACATGACATGCCTTGCAATACAAATTGGAAGGATGGAAAGCCTGTGGTGGATAGACCTAGAAGAAAAGAAACTCCTGACCCTTTAAAGAACATAGTAGTGTATATGGTTAACAATAGTCTTTGGTGTGAAATTTTTGATTCACCACATTCCCCTTATCACTGTACTATAGCTCAGAAGATGTAAGAAGAAGTACTAGTAGATAATGATGCAGAAGATCATACGATATATTTAACATCCAACGCCCTTCATTCTGTTGAGGATAAATATTCATCTTCCAAAGAAGAAGGTTATGAGTATGATGTTGATCACCAAAGATACAACATTCACATGGTAGAACAAGAAGTATTTTATAATCATGAAGAAAGCAATGATGAACAATGCCCTCCTAGTGCAACATATCAACTAGGAAAATGCAATATAAGGAGACCGATTGAGGAAGATATTAGGAAATTGACTATTGCTATAGTAGAAGAAGCCAAAAGAAAATATTGGTTGAGAAACAAAACAATGAATGAAAATGAGGGTTTTCCAAGAGGGATATTTATGAAAGACAAGACACAAGGAGCACTAAAGAAAACATAAAATAAGTAGCCTGGCAAAAATGTGCAAAAACATGTTCAAAAGGAGGAAAATAAAGAGTTGCATAAAAATAAACAAAAATTTGATGACAAAAATAAAAAAGTAAAGGAGGAGAGAAAGGGAAAGTCAATGGAGTAGAAGAAGATGATCAAATCATAAGGTACATCCTTTGAATTTACACAAGCTTTATCCCAAGTAAAAATGTTTGTCCCATTACTTGAAATGATGAAAATTAAGGAGGATATGGATAGTGCCATTCAATTAATTTCTAATGGGAATGATAAAAGCACAACTTCTGAGAACAAAGGGACTACTAAGGTTAGTAATAAGCAGGAAAAGGTGAATGTTCCAAAGGTTTGTCATGGTGATGCTATAATGAATTATTCACAAATCGATCCATTCTTTACCACATTGCTTATAAATTAAAAACTAGTGAGAAATTGTATGATAGACTCAGGTGTTGCCATCAACATTATGCTGGTTGGAGTCATGAAACAATTAGGCATGTGGGTGGATACTAATGGTGGCAAGTGTTATGTTATGGATAGCAGACCCGTTCCAGTAGTAGGGATAATGAAAGATGTAGAGGTGAATCTGACTACTTATCTTATCCACAAGCAGTATATAACGTTGATATAACTATGATTGATACACCTCCTCACTTTGGAATGGTCTTATCAAGGCAGTGGACTATGATAGTTAGAAGGAATGTATAGTTTGATCTATCCTATGCCACCGTACCCATAAATGGTGAATAAGTCAAGTTGTATAGATAACCAAGGATGAATCAAATTGTGGACCATGTGGCTCAAGATCAATTAAATTGCTTTTGTGATGTATATTTGGGGATTTTAAGGGTAGAACCTTCTCAGCCTGAACTAGTCAATACCAACTTAATTGATAAAAATGTTTCTAAAAATTAGCATGGTGTATGAAAGATGTATTTCGATGGAGCATGTAGTCAAGAAGGCAATGGGGTTGGGGTAGTTTTTATCTCACCAGAAGGTATCATATTCAAATATTCATTTTTGTTGACTTTTGAGTGTACTAACAATGTAGCAAAATATGAGGCTTTGTTAATTGGTTTAAATATGGCTGTTAAACATAAAATAAAATTGCTAACTATTTAGGGAGACTCTGAGCTAGTTGTTTCACAATTCAAGTCAAAATATTTTGCAAAACACAAAAGGTTGAAACAATATCGAAATGTTTTATGGGATACAATTGAATTATTTGATGCTTTCTCCATTGAGTGGATAGATAGGTCAAAAAACACAATGGGATATTTTTTAGCTAATGTAGCCTTGAGAAGAGATGGTATTACCCTGTCCAGAGTATCCAAAGTTGAATTTAAAACAAGACCTACTACCCCTAACAATATATATGGCTGGCAGGTGGGTATGTGCAAGATCATCATGGAAAAAACAGGCCCTTAAGTGGCAAAAAATCAGAAAAATCAGTGTTAGGCAACTTGACATAAAAAAATTGAATAAGTTATCTATATTATTTCAAAAATATGTAAGAATAGAATTTGTAGAAAATTGAATGTTGTTTCTAAACTACTAGGGTTTTTTTTTTTTTTTAAAAATCTATTTGGTGAAAATTTGAAATTTCAATGGAGTAGTAATTAAATTTCAAGTAAAAAATAAGAAGTAGGTGTGTGTCTGACCACACTAACCACAATAAAATTATAATATTTTTTTATAATATTTTAGATATAAGTAGAGGACTCATGGCCCGATGTGATGCATATTTTTTTGTAATTTTTTTCCAAGTAAATAATTAATTATGAATTTTTATTACAACTTTTAAAAAATAAAAAAACTCATATGTCTAACCATCTTAACTTGGTAAAAAATTCATGAAATTCATTTCTTTTTTTTTAATCCTATAGTACACGAACCATAGAATGTGACACATGTTTTAGATTCCAAAAATGTGATATCGTTTGAAAGATATAGATTTTTTTCAATCAGCCTATCAATCAGGACTTTTGTTGTAATTCAAATAGAAAATAAATAATAATTATTTATTAAATTCAAGGTAAAGCATAATTTATATTGGTGGAAAGCTAAGAATCTCCTTTAAAAACCCTTTTCATTTCATCAGTTTTGGGTAAAAAAAAGTCGTCAGCCACATACCCTACAAAAACCCATCATATTGCCACTTTTTGGGCCATCATGATCCTGCACATACCCAGGTTTTCAATGATGATACCGGTCTCATAAAGTTTCTTCATTGCATAGATTAGTACAAGGCTCAGGATATTGAATTCAATGCTTTTGTGGAGGAAGTAGATGGGAAGCAGACTGTATTTGGAAAGGAGGTCTTGCAGCTTAAAACCAACAAGCTTCCCAAAGGACTTGTGGCATTAGAAAGGGTATATGATGGAAGTGATCAATCTCTCATGAAGAAAACACCAACCAAGAGGGAGAATATTGAAAAAATCAATTTGGGGACTGAGCTAGTACCCAAAAAGGTATATATTGGGAAGAAAATAAGTCCAACAATCAGAAGAATGTTGATTGTGTTGTTAAGAAAATACAAGCACATGTTTGCATGGTCCTATGAAGGTCTCAAGGCGTATAGGGAGGATTTATTTCAACATGAGATCCCATTAAAACTAGACACAAAGCCATTTAGACAAAAGAAAAGGCCCATCAACCCAAATATGGGACCAAAAATGCAGGAGGAGCTGGAAAAAATTAGAGGTGAAGGTATTATCAAGCCCATTAGACATTCAACATGGGTCTCAAACTTAGTTCCAGTAAGAAAGAAGAATGGGGATATTAGATTATGTGTAGACTTCAGGAATTTAAATGTTGCTTCCCTCAAAGATAATTACCCTCTTCCAAATATGGAAGCTATACTACATAAAGTGACAAGGTGTGAATTGTTGTCCATGATGGATGGATTTTTTGGCTACAATTTGGTCAAAGTTAAGGAATTTGAGCAATATAAGACAACTTTTAGCACTCCATGGGGGACATATGTTTATGTGAGAATGCCATTTGGTCTCACAAATGCAAGGGTGACCTTCCAAAGGGCCATGGATGTGGCATTTGTAGATCTGATAAATGCTTTAATGGTAGTGTACCAAGATGATCTTACTGCTTATTCAAAAAGGGTTGAAGATCATGTAAAACACTTGGAGAAGATATTCATCAAGGCTTTGGAATATTGTATTAGTCTTAATCCTTAAAAATGTCACTTTGTTTTTATAAAGGGTAAACTTTTAGGGAATATTGTGTCAGAAGAAGGGATTAGAATAGACCCTAAAAGGGTAGACTCCATAGATAAAATCCCCATTCCCAAGACTATCAAAGATATTCAATCAATTTTTGGGAAAATTAACTTTGTTAGGATATTCATGTCAAACTTTTCTAGGATTGTTAAACCCATATCCAAAATGTTGAAAAAGGGAGAAATAATGGACTGGATTGTAAAAGCCTTAGAAGCCTTTATATCTATCAAATAAGCCATCAAAGAAGCCCCTTATCCTAAAGTCTCTTGATTTTTCTAAACCTTTTCAAATATTTTCATTTTCCTCATTCCATACTATAGTAGTTGTCATGTTACAAAAGAATGATGAGGGCCATGAACAACCTGTATCCTTTTTCACAAAATCACTGTAGGGGTCAGAGTTGAAATATGATATTAAGGAAAAGCAAGATTTTGCATTGGTCAAAGCAACAAAAGCTTTCAGACCATATCTTGTTGGAGCCAAAGTAATTTCCTATTTCCCACATATAGTTGTGAAAGATATTTTGATACAGATAGAGGTAATAGGAAAGAGATGTAGATGGATTAATAAAATCCAAAAATTTGATATGGAGATTCAAATTACCAAGTTAGTAAGGGGACAAGGTTTGGCCAAGTTGATGGTAGAGACAAACACTGAAGCAAATCAAATATGCAATATAGAGAGTGAGGAGAATGTAGTTGCAAGCATTGAACATACTTCTTGGTACACAAACATTGTGTATTTTCTTAGGCACATGAAATGCCCTGAGGGATTGAATGACAACCAAAAGAGAACTTTGAAGTTGCAAGCATCTAAGTATGTGTTCATAGAGGGTGATCTATTTTGGAAAAATAGGGATGGGATGCTATTATTGTTTCTAGATGAATCACAGGTTGGACATGTCTTGAGGGAGATGCATGAAAGAGTGTGTGGAGGTCACTATTCTTCTAAAATGACTACACACAAGATTCTCAGGGCAAGAGCTATTACTAGCCTAAGATCTTTAATGATTTCTTTTCATATGTAAGAAGTTGTGAAGCTTGCTAGATGTTCTCAGGAAAAATGAAATATCAAGGAGCCCTACCACTTAGACCTTTACAAGTAGAAGCCCCTTTCCATCAATGGGGGATCGATTTTATTGGGGAAATACAGGAGAAGTCAAGTGGGGGACATAAGTGGATATTGGTAGCTACTGATTACTTCACTAAATGGGTAGAGACCATCCCAACTAAACAAGCAACAAGCAAGGTGGTAATAAATTTCCTAATGGAGAATGTTCTGACCAAATTTGGTATACTAGTAAGATTGATCATAGACAATGGGATACATTTTAGGTCTGATGAGTTTATAAATTTCTATAGTACATATGTCATTACTATCTCTTATGCAACCCCTTACCACCCACAATAAAATGGTCAAGTAGAGTCTAGTAATAAAAGTCTTCTGAACATCATAAGAAGGATGTTATATGGGAAAAAAAAAGCATGGGATTCGAAGTTGATAATGGTCATGTGGGCAGACATGATCACTGTGAAGAAGGAAATTGGAAAGCCTCTGTTTGGACTGGTATATGGAACACAAGCTAGGATTCCATTACAAAACTTACTACCAGTGTACAATTTTATCCTTCAAGAAGATATAGATATTCCAGAGCCAATGGAAACTTGAGAATGGAACAACTTGCAGAACTTGATGAAATAAGGAGAACGGCTCAAAAGCAAAGTGAGAAATTGCAATCACAAATGAAATATATATTTGATAAAAAGGACAAAGATATAAATTTTGAGGAGAATGAATTGGTATTGATGTGAAGTGCTAGATGTCAGGAAAAGGGTAAGCATGGAAAGTTTGAATCCTTATGGTTAGGGCCCTTCGTTATCACTGGCAAAGGAGGAGAAGATTCATATTATTTGCAGAACATGTCTGGTGAGGAACAAGAGTTTCTTGTACATGGGAAATTATTGAATCATTTCTTCTCTTGAGAAACATAGAGGATTAAGGGTTGCAAGTGCATGGACAAATCTTGACAAACCTCTTAAAATAATCTTTCTCCATGCACAGTAGTTAAGGAAATCAAAAGGAATAGGAATTTCTAGTACATGGATAGTCCTAAGATTCCTTCATTAAAAAAAAAAATCTTTCCATGTATAGTAGTGTAGGATCATTTCCATTCTTATCATTTTCCATTTCCATATCCACCTTTCATTTCATCCTCACCAAAAATCCATTTTCATAACCCCTGAAGTTTGTTATGCTCTTCCATAGATTTGAATTCTTGTAATGATCTCATAATCATTCATCCCCAGATAGAGCCATTGTTGGAACTTTGAAATTTTAAAATTTTTATAGTAATTTGCACTTATAAATTTCCCAAAGAGAGCCATATCTTGAGTGTAAAATTGATAAAATATTCTCTGCATATCATAATTACCAGTGATCACATCAATTTTTACCATTTGATATCTTGAAATCCCTATAAACAAAAGCATTTGAATAAATAATTCATATTGACATGAGAAGGTGCAAGTCTCTCTGATCCATAAGCTATTATATTCCAATGCGAGTGTTTTGGGCATATCAATGAGAGATCAAGATTGTCACACTGATCAAATTACCTCGGAGGATACATATCAAGAAGATATAGCTCGTGGTCTCGCTAGTGAAGAAATTCATCAGAAAGAAAAATACTATTAGGGTGAGATCTATAAGCAGCTCGAGCATACATGTCTCGTGGATGAAATACCATCGGTGAGATACCCATCCTATCTCACTGACAAAGCACAAGGAAATATATTGGCAAGACAAATTCTATCAGAATAAGTTTGAAATTTCTTCTTGACACTCTATGTCACATCGATGGAAGTTACATCGGCAAGAGTCTTGCCGAGTTACTCAAAATGAAAGAAATGTACATTGGGGAGACTTATAACATCAGGGAAACTTTTAAATATCTCAACGATACTTTTTCTCTTGTCGATAAAGATACAAATAGATCAAAAGGTTCATCGGGGTGATACTTGGCAATATCTATGACATTTTCAAGGTGGTGTGGATCAGAAATTAACTATGTGATATCAGTGGGAATGATATGATGTCTCTCTAACCAACAGGGTGTTTAGTGAACATTGGATTAACTTGAATAAAAATAATCACCTAGAGTTTCAAATTGTGTTGTCGATAAAATCATTTGATGTGATAGTGGGAAATTTGAAAAATCTATTGCACTCGTGCTCAAAGCTAAGACATTAATGGTGGCATGAACACCCAATGCATACACAATTCCCTAAATTGAAGAGGAGTAACTGAAAGAAATATTTTAGAATTGGGAGCAGGAGAAACAAGAGAGTGGACGAAGGACCAGAGAATTTTGTAGCCGAAGATCTTCAAATAAATCTTGTGAGTTCTCTACAATTTAATTTTCCAAGTCTATAATTTTAAGGGAATAAAATGGAAAGTACGAGCTCAATAAAATCAAAAGGGAGGAGATAGGGTGAAAGTAGGAGGAGATAGGGTGAAAGTAGTCACCCTAAAGGAAAAAAAGAAAAAAATTGACAATGAGAATGAGCTAGAGGTAGCTCAGAGGAAATTAAATCAAGACCTTATTGATCAGCTACTTGGCTTAGGACCTAAAGCCAAGCATTTTGCATAGCTTAGGGCAGAGGTAGAGAAATTGGAGGATAAATGTAAGCACATAGGCGATATATGGAACTCAATTATGGGATATGAGGTGTTTATTTTTCACTACCATCAAAGGAACTGATTTGAGCCAATATTTAATCCTTGGAATTTTAACCTATGAAAATTAGTCTGCCCAAATGTGTTTGTGGATGTAGAACTGGTGAAACTATTAGCTACCCACTTAACCCAAAGCTCAAAGCCATTTGTGATCCATCAAGAAATCCATTCATACATGTGTTAGAAGCAGTGATATGTGAAGTTTTTAACTTGGAAGGGATAGGTAGTGAAATAATTATGCATGAAGAATTAGAGAGAGAGTTTTGGTGGATGGATACCATATATAAGGGTTGGAGGCTATCATTGCACATACTTAAGGGGGATGGAAATTTGGTTCCACTAGAGGATAATGATGGGCCCCCATTTCATATTGATTTGTTCAAGCCCTACATGAAATATACATACGTTTCAACATGCCAGGTATTAGGGATGGAAGCCCCTAAGTAAATGTCGATCGTGCTAATGGTGATTGAAATGGATGTTCAGTGTCATAATTCTAGACCTTTTGACTATGCCCCATATGTCTTCAAAGGGCTTGATTCAGGATTGATTGCAATAAAAAATGGATCTCCTGTTTTACATTTCCAACATTATTCAGTCTTTATGCACATAATACTATATTATGGACAAGAATTAGGGATGTGACCTAAAAAGTTAAGGGTTTCATAGTTGGAGAGAGAAGATAAATTATTACGAATTCAGCTATGGATTGCTATCTGGGATAGCAGGTTTGCCAACTCTAGTTTTGTACATTTTGAGGAGCACTTTGTGAAACCATTGTATAGATTCTATAATCATCTCTGTGAGTATTCATTATTTGATTAGATAAAAAAAAATTCAGACCCAAGGATTTCAATGGACCTATTAGCCACAATTTGGGGGATTGGTATTGTCTAGAAGATGAAATTATGATTAGAGTGTATGGTTTCAAAGATACACCTTTTATTATGCCTAAAACGGTGCTTGACAAAATTGTTTATTTGGAGATTATTAGGAAAATGGATTATTCAAGTGTCATGAATTTAGGTTCTTTTGGAAAACAAGCATTCGTGCCCAACACAAAATTAGCAAAAGATGTATATGATATGATACTTGATAAATTGTTGTAATATAATATGAAGAGAGGTCCACCATGAAAGGGTTTTGATCCAAAGGGGTATATTCATTCTGCTAGGCATAAAATGATTTTAGGCGAGTATGATCATATACCCTATCAATATGATGATTTAATCAGAAGTTTGGGGGAAGAAGCAGAAAGGGTAGTTGATGAGTATAATAGGGGATTGCAAGATGAAAATTTGTTATCTTCTAGAGAAGAGACATCTAGTGATGATAGGCCTCAAAGCCCAGCTGAAATAATCTCCAAACTAAGAACTTAGGATTACAAGTGTCCTCCTAGAGAACTAGATATTGAACAAAGTTTAGATTTAAACAAAAGGAAAATAGCATATAGATCATTTGTGGCTAATGATGAATTTGTGAACTCCCTAGAATTGAAGGCTTTCTTATACAAACAAAAAGGAAAATCAATATGAGAGCTAGTTGAAAACATAACACCAAGTAATGAGGGAGAATTGCTAAACAATTTAAAGTCAAGTGTGGAGAGGGAAATGGAAGACATGACTCGTGATAAGGGAAGAAAACTATTGGAAGATATGGGTGTTATGATTTTTCTAGGGTTATATTTTAATTTTTCTTTCATTTTTGATAGTTTCATGAAAAATAATAATGCCACACATAAGCTTAGCCATGAAAGGTTAATAGGGGTATATGCAGGATCAAAATATAGTCCAGATGAAGGATCACTTACGATATGGGCCCTGTATCTACCACACAATTTTTTTTTTATTATTGATACTGAAAAAAGCTTTTGGGCATGTTATGACATTAATAGTTGGAGAAGTTGAGCCCATGGCTACAATAGAGATTGGCATCAATGTTGCCAAGTTGAATAAGGCCCAAATCCAAATGTTAATTAAGGAGAAAAAAGTGTATAAAATGAATGATGAAATAAAGAGAAAATTATTGCTTGACAGATATAATGGGAATCACATTGGGATCCACTAAGAAGTTGACTGACTCATGGGGAAAGCTTACAAATAAAAGACTAGTGGGAGGGATCAAATGCATATGCTCAGGGTATATATGATACATAGTTTGCTACAATGATTATAAAGAGGCAATATGGCTTGATGACTTGGTTGAAAAAACTTTGGGTAAAACATTCAAAGAATTACATTGTGAAGAAAGAACATAAGAGAATTGATGGTAGAATCCAAGAAATAAATAAGAGGGATATTCCTAACAATGCAGTTATTGATACTGCTAACCATATCATAAAGAAACACAAAGACTTCCAAGAGGAATTGTAGGGGGATGGACAAGGATTAATTGATGCCACGAAAAAGGGACTACAAGCATTACTTGAATATGGAAGAGAAATGAAAGGAATGGATAAATGGATTGAGGAATGTGAGTCAATGCTACGAAATATTCTAGAAATGACTATATGAAAAGACTTAACGTTGGATGATGCCTATGAACTAAATGAGAAGGTGAAAATGGATATATCAATTTGCAATGCATTAGGAGATGTCAGCACTCATGAGTGACAAGATTACTTGGACTATTTGTCAAGATTTCATTTGTGGCTAAATAGAGCCCAAGTTCTTGTTTTAATTATTGTTTGTTATTATTAAGAAAAATACATTTTTGGAGGGACATGTCCCTTCACAATTTTGATGTGTATGTGTTTGTTTCATAGTGACAAAATAGATATAGGTGAATAGGAGAAGTATACATTAGATAATTTTCAATGATGTTTAAATTTCAAGAGATTATGATGCATGTATAAAAATTTGGAGGAATCAATGGAAGTCATCTAATTTTTGTGGCATATTTATGGTATCAGTTCTTTGTTGGATTAATTAAAAATATTATTAAGTTGTCTCCAAGGTTGATAATTCTATATTATTTAAATTGATATATCAAGTATATATTTAGTTTATCAATGTACATTTGTTGCATCTGTGTGGTATGGTTTTTTCTTGTTCTTTCAAGTAAGGATTAAACCCTTCAAGTCAATCACAGTAATTTAGAAGTATCATTTGGATCATTAAGAAGAACTTGGTAATTATATTCTTCCATGTTTATACAAGCTATAAACAAATATTTGTATGCCAAAAAATTAGAATTTATGCTAGATAGAAGTCACTCATCTCAAACTTTCACTTGACTCCGCATACCCAACAAGGCACTGGTCTCATACATTCCATCACTTTTTTTCATTCATTTTATTTTTTACATCTATTAACTGAACATATTGATCTATAATTTATGATTACTAATACAATCTATACCAAATTAGGATTTCATCTCTCCACTTTAAACTACCATAGTGGATAGACTACTTAGGGAATAAACATAGTTCAAATCTACTTCATTCACATAGGTTTACCCACCTAGGTCTGGTAGAACCTAAAGAGTAGAAGGTTCAAATTCATTATTTGGCCTTGTACATTAGCCAAAAATGTATCAAGAGCTTGGAAACCTCTTATGGTTTCAAACAAGCATTTTTGTGACCTAACAAGTATTACCATTGTGTAATAAATACTTCCTTGACTTGATCTTCTCATCATGAAAGTCTAGCACCTTGACTCTTTTGTATAATTCTTCAAGATAACAATTATTCATTTGAACCATTTTTATTTCCTACAACTGTATCATGAGTTGAAAAGAAACAATTTGAAAATATCTATTCTTTGTAGTTGGCATGTTCTATAGGGTCTACAAAATCACATTGAAAATTGCTAAGAAGCTAAAAGTTGATTGTCTTTAATCAATAATAGAGTCTCACTTAGGAATGCAATAATATTGTTGAACTAATTCAATTGAAATGAAATGATTATGTTCTCCAATATACATTTTATCTTTCATTCCACTGTCTCTACCCTTTGTGAGGATGTATTTTGGTGAGGAATTGCACAATTATTATTTGCACTCTACACATATGGTTAGGGATCACCAGATATTGGGTTTTGAGAAATAATACAAATGACAACCATATACCGAAGACCCTCAATGCCTTCATCTACATGTAGCTCTACATCTCCAATTACTACTGCCATAACATCTACATTAGCAACTGAAACATTCATATTCAGATGTAAAGGGACAACATTCATGCAACAACTGATATTATAGAAAAAGTTTAAGATGAGAGTAGTTTTCTAGTTTTACATTTATATTCTACACAAAGGTGCTACATCCACATTTTCCTTTCTCATTTCTTGGTAAGATGTACTCATGAAAAATTTTGACAGCTATTATAAGGCTCCTTTTCAATCCAATCAAACTATTTCATTTCCCTCTAATCCAAGAGCTACATAAATATTAGATGAAAAAATTGCATACAACGACTTAGTACTCGCAATCCCCTACATATAAACTCTAAAGTAGTGGCTATGGTGCCTATTGTAATGGAATTCCTTACTATCTTGTCCTTGCTTCCATTATTAGCAAGCTGAAAGACATCTTCGGTAAAATCACCACTTATTAAAGAATTCTTCCAATCCCACTTGTCACAAAATCTTTCTAGATCAAACTCCAATCCAATGTATAATCTAGCTACAACTTCGCATTGTAGTCCATATTTTCCATTCTTCTTGAATGTATGCTCTATTTCATTCTTTGGAATCATGATGTTGCTCATCATGGTGAGCTAAGCACATATATTTTACTTGCTAGACCTACATTAACCCTTCTTTTTTTGCCTCTTTAAACTTTACTAACAAAGGAATATAATCAAAAGTTAGCTATATCTGACTGCATGTTCCTCTTATTTTGTTGTCCTCACTCACCTCTATAGAAAAAAAATCTTTCTCAAATGCCATACATCTATTTGCAACAAATGAAATGGTCTCACAACACAATAAGCATATGTTGTCTTTGGTAACACTTGTTTCACTATCCATTGTAGAGAAACTTAGGGGGTCACCATACTCAAATCCAGATGAAGAAAAACTTCAAGGTAAGATACTCTTGTCTATTGGTCAAGAAGTTATGTTGTGCTCAAATTTATGGGTGGAAACAAGGCTCGTGAATGGTGTACTTGGTCACTTATATATGAAGAAGGAGAAAAACCACTTCAACTTCCCTTATTTGTTGTTGTTCATTTCAAAAATTACATTGGACTAGCTTGGAATCATAACAACCCAAAAAATGTACCTATAACCCCACTAATCCATGGCTACCATTGTCAAATTCTACTAAAAATGGCATGGGCCTTGATAATTCACAAATCACAAGGTCTTACACTAAAAAGGACAACAATTGATATTGTCAACACTAAAAGATTGGGGTGGACGTTCACAACTATTTCAAGAGTTCATGAACTATCATGCATTCACATACAACCTTCCTTCACATTCCAAAGATATGCGTGAATGCAACATAGCCCATTTTTGGATTGACAAAAAAGGGAAGAGGAACGTTTGAATACACTATATCAAAACAACAATTAACAAACCTAAAGGAGGTTACTCTAACAACAGGTATGCCCCTTTATTTATCTCATATTTGCATGATCAACTAAGCTTGCTAAGAAACAAATAAACACAAAGTTAAATTTATTTTACCATGTAAATTATATCTCATATTTACATTATTACAGGCTCCACTCATAACTCACTTACACTATGTTTCCCATTGTTGAACATCTACAAATCAACTCTACCAAAGGTGAGAATGAGTTTAATGTAATTTACAACTTCAACATATTGATTTTAACTTGTCTTTCAAATAATAAACAAGTATATTGTTCAATACAGATATACTAGAGTTTGAAGTGATCATGTAACAATGTTGCAAAGAAAAAGTAATTTATATCTATAGTATTTTGTTTAAATAATAAACTATATTTACAACGTTGTATATATATCCAAAATGTATGTCTATTGAGATTTACATTTTTATATCAAATGAATTGAAGTACACTATTATTTATTTAATCATATGCTCTTCATTAATAGAATGAGTTTTTTCCAAAATCAAGCATCTAACTCTAATCTAACCTATGACACATTTTTTAATTTTAATGAATTTGCCTACACAATCACTGATTTGTATTTTATGAAGTTATACACCTTGTACAAATTTAACCTTCCACACATAAAATAACTTATGGAAAAACCTTAATTATAACAATGTGATTTTTTCCCTACTTATCAACACATTTTCAAATTTCTACAAAACAAACTATTCAACATTAAAATTCTCATAAAATTATTTGGTGTACCCATTGCACACAAAATGTGTGATTGCTAGTTTATTTATATTTGAAAAAAATAAAAAAATAAGTCTAATAAGTTTTTAAAATAGTAATTATTCATTTGTTATGCTAAGACATATTTTACAATGACAATAGAGTATGAAATCTCATGTTATAAAAATATATATAACCCATATATTTTCTTATAAAGGAACTATTGAAAAGTAACATATGAATGATTTTTTAATAGAAAAAAATAAATTAAAAGAGTAAAAATAAAGTAAAAAATATAATTAAAATACAATAATCGTGTCTATGTATTCATTGAATAAAATAATTCTGAAATTAAATAGAATAACTTAAGATATTATAAATATCAAAATAGTTACATGAAAGAAAGTTACTAATAGATAGTTGAATAAAATATAGCCACAAAAATTAAATTAAAATAATTATTTAAATAGATATATTTAATTAGCCGATAGGCTATTTGTTTGAAGTTTCTACTGGGATTTTCGTCAGCCCAACCATGAATGGGATTTTTCGGGGCCGTAGATGTGTTAGTCAGTGGTGACTTCCCCAAGGTTTTTTATGACGACATGGAGCTTGCTAATTACATGGGTTCGTGGGATAAATGGAAGTAGAATGGTAAGTGTTTTCTCGTGCAAGGGTTAATGCATCTTGCCATTCTTGTACGATGGCATGGGAGGAAGTAAATGCAATATTCAATGTTGCAGTGTGGGAAAGTATACTCTAAAATGTGCCAAAAAATATATTGATTAAGGCATTGTTGAAAGAGCCATTGTGGTGTTGGTTTGATAGTAGACTATTGTAAAAATCATCGCCTTCAACTCTGTGGTTGGTTTGATAACAGAGTATTTTAAAAATCATTGGCTTCAACTCCATTTTATAGCATATTGGAGGGTTGTAAAACTGTTGTTCTCCGCAATCTGTAAGTTAATTTACATGGGTATTTTACATAAATGATTAATTTATTGTTCATGTCTTCTTGTTATATGTTTGTATGTTTGGCGTTATACCCATTTTGGAGACTTCAAAGAGATTATGGCTTTGTATGGATGGAGAAATTGTAGTTAACTCTTCTTTCTTTCGTCAAAAAATATGGTTAGGGTTAGTAATTTTCTCGTCCCTCATTTATTGTTTGTAGTTATCTTTGTGCATCTTTGGCATTATACCCATTATGGTAGGAGCAATTTTAGTTAAATCTTCTTTCTTTCATAAAAAAATATGGTTAGGGTTAGTAATTTTATCACCCTTCCTTTATTGTTTTATTTATTTGTGTGCATCTTTGCTATTATACCCATTTTGTGTGCATATTTGCTATTATACCCATTAACATAGGAGCAATTACAGATTAACATAGGAGTGATTGCACACACACACACACACACACACACAAACACATATATATATATCTGTGTGTGTGTGTGTGTGTGTGTTCAAAGGGTTAGTATGAAAGGATAAACATATTGGAGATAAAATTAGTTAAGTAGTTGTTAAGTGTTATTCTAATAGCTCTTTTACAATTTCTCTACTTCTCTATAATATTTCGTGCCAAGAAATGTAGCTTTAATTTTCAATTAAGTCTTTGGTTTTATAGCCATTTTGCATAGGTTATTGCTACTCATTGGCTTTACGAGTTGTATTTGGTTAGGGTTAGTAATTTTTTTCATCCTTCGTTTATTGTTTGTAGTTATCTCTATGCATCTTTTGTGGTATACCCATTAAGATAGGAGCAACTACAAATTATCATGGGAGTGATTGCAAAACACACAAACACACAGACACACACATATATATATATGCAAAGGGTTAGTATGAAAGCATAGAGATATTCTAGATAAAATTATTTTAGTGGTTGTTAAGTATGCGATTCACTTGTGATTCTTAAGTGTTTTTCTAATAGTTCTTTTACAATTTCCCTATTTTGTCTATAATATTTAGTGGAAAATAATGTAGTTTGAATTTTGAATTGAGAAGGGAACTTCAAACAGTTGAGGAAAAAAGAATATCATGAAACATATTGATACAAGACAAAAAGAGAAATTAGAAAAGAGCTATTAGAAAAAAACTAAAGAATCATAGGAAAATGACAGATGTTCTAAAAATCACATTAAATGGAACTTTAAAATATGGAGAATAGAAGTGGGAAACTACGATAATGAATAGTTTGCTATGGGGAACTAAAAAAAAGAATTTCATGAAGGACAGTTTGTTATGGGGAACTTCAAATAGATGAGGGAAAAATAATATCATGAAATATATTGATATAAGACAATTCCATCCCATGTAATTAGCAAGCTCCACCACTTTCATAAGTAGACCCAAGTAGTTTGTTGTAGGGAGCTTCAAGCAAATGAAAAAAAAAAAGAATATCATGAAACATATTGATACAAGATTCAAGCTATGTTCTTTGTAGTAAATATTGAAGAAAAATAATGAAATTGTATAATAGGTGTTAGAACAACACTTATTTTCCTAAATATTATTGAGAAAAAGGGAAATTGTATTGAATTCCCTAAAAAATAGACAAATACATATACACGTATATATATGTATTGAATTCCCCGTTTCATATTTGAAAATATAGATATAGGCAAAAATATATATCCATATATATAGACCAAGACCATTGTGGCTCGTTTGACAATGCAACAACAATTTATATATACACGTGCATATCTAAATAGTTGTGTATGCTATCTTTATTTTTATTTATGTAGACTTTGTTTTACAAAGAGTTAAAAATAGCATATGTAAGTATTATTTAGCTCATGAGAAAATCGGTACAATACAACTATAGCATTCAATGATATAGCATTGAGATGTTGTTAATAACAAAGCATTTAATGGTGT
Organism: Sequoia sempervirens; assembly: GCA_007258455.2. Lineage (NCBI taxonomy): Eukaryota > Viridiplantae > Streptophyta > Pinopsida > Cupressales > Cupressaceae > Sequoia > Sequoia sempervirens. The sequence continues at coordinate 193,311,066 of VDFB02373365.1, read as the reverse complement.
AGTATGAGTAACATGTTCATAAGAAACTTGTAAAATTGATTGTGCTTTGGTAGTGAATGTGCCTATTGAAACTGAATACATTGAAAAAAACAAAAAAATAGTGCATAAAACTATAGTTCAAGCAGGCAATAATGTAGCTTTTTGAGGCTGCAAACATTGAATATTGAATTTTCTTGGTCCTGCCATCTTGATCAAGTGATTTTCCAACATTGTGAGAAGCCATTTACCATTCTTCTCTTGTGTTTGAAGGTGGCCAAGAGGTCTCGTGTTGCATATATATTTTAATAAGCTGCAATGTTTAAAACATGTCGACTTGCAAAACTTTCAACCTCTGCCTATTGTTCCATCTTGCCATTGTGAAACTTTGACATTTTTCCCATTTTTATGGAGGTTAGTGAATGTGCCTATTGAAATTGAATACATTGAAAAACACCAAAAACAATGCACAAAACTATAGTTCAAGCGAGAAACAATGTAATTTTCTAAGGCTACAAAAATTGAATATTGCATTTTCTTGGTGTCACCATTTTGATTCCTATTGCCTAGCACCATGGGAAACCATTTACCATTCTGATTTTGTGGTTGAAAGTGGCCAAGAGCTTCCTGTTGCATATATATTTTAATAAGCTATGATGTTTAAAACATGTTGGTGCCTTGCTCAACTTTTTCCCTTAGCTTATTATTCCTTCTTGCTGATGTGCAACTTTGATATTATGCCCATTTTTATGGAGGCCCTCACTTGGCATGTCGATAAGTGCATATTTAGGAAAAAATATAGTACACACATCTATTTAGATATAGTAGTGTATATATAAATAGATATATACATGTGTACATAGAGATATATATCTCTGGTTATATGTGTGTTTTTTAAATGTGCAGACAAAGGGGAAATTCAATGCATGTATGTGCTTAATCATTTCTATTCTTATTATTGTATATCCTATTGCTTGGATAAGAAAGGATGAAGGGACCAGCTAGCAACATATACAAATATCTGCATATAGGTATATGTAGAAGTATAGTAAAAATTGCATGCATACATATATATAATTAACTTGAAAGATAAATAGATACATATAGGGATATATACATTTTCATTTATCATTTTTATCCTTGTTGCTGTATCTCCTACTCTTTGGATAGTATTAATAAGTGATTTTTTATTCTTCTTGTATCTCTTGTTGTCTAGACCATATTAAAAGTGGAATGGCTATACCCATTTTCATTTAATCAAATGAAAAAAATGGTTGAAATATTATAGATATTTTCTAAGTTTGTCTACCAGTTGCCATTGGACATTCCAATACATTAATATTTTATTTTTATTGTGAAATAGAGCTATCAATTAGTCAACTCAAATTGCAACATTTCTTCCCTACAAAAGTTTCTAGAACTATGTCTACAAAATTGGGCTTTGTGGATGGGTCTCCAGAGCCCTTCAAGGTTGATTTGTTGACATCTACCATGCATTCTATTGCAAAGTCTGGCTCTGAGGGTGTGAACCACCAACCTTCAGATCCTAATTCTATAAGTATATATTTCCTTTTTTTAATGCCTACTAAAAATTTGTTGTTATTGCTTCCTTCCTCTTTCGTATTTGACATGGACAATGCCTTTCAGTTTCTTTACTTTAATTATTCTCAAATACAAAAATGCACACCACATACCCTTTATTGTTTATGTTTTCAGTTTTCTTGGCTTTAAAGTGTACACACACATGGCTGAACTTGGCAAAGCATATAGATATTGATATTTTCCAACACATAAAAACATCCCTTTGATGTATATGTATATGTATATGTATATGTATGTATATGTATATGTATATGTATATGTATATGTATGTGTATATGTATATGTATGTATAGGTATGTATATGTATATGTATATATATATTTGTATGTATATGTACATGTATGTGTATGTATATGTGTATGTTTACACGTATGTGTATGTATATGTATATGTATATGTATATATAAATGTATATGTATGTGTATATGTATATGTATATGTATATGTATGCATATATGTATATGTAAAGTTGAGAAGGATGCAAAGAAAATGGATAACTTCAATGCTACACCTAATTTGAGCTACATTATTTGGTACTAAATATTATAGGAAAATTGGAAAATTGTAAAAGAGATATTATAAAAAACACTTAAGAATCACAGGAAAATGACAAATGATCGAAAACCCACATTAAATGGCAAAACATATACATGTGGAAGTAGATACGCATTGATATTTTCTAGCACATAAAAACATCCCTTTGATGTATATGTATATGTATGTGTATGTATATGTGTGTATATGTATATGTATGTGTATATGTATATGTATATGTATGTATATGTATATGTAAAGTTGAGAAGGATGTAAAGAAAACACTATAGTATGGTAGATCACATATGAAAACACCAGATTTTCCCCAAATTTGTTATTGTGTGATGTATGATGGAACTCCATGAAATTTCCCGTGGATGTTTCATACTTTTCTTACTCGAGGGTTTGGCTAGAGTTCGTGAGGCTCCATGATGCCAAAATGGTAGGGAGGATGATGAGCGTGGGTTTTGTGATTTTTATTTTAATGCCATATATTTATTATTACATAGATACATGTCTACACAAATCCTTATATACACTTGGCCTCCACAAAAATAACTTTGGACTAGTTGTGTGCACCCAATATTGTATTGTTCTAAATGTGGGATATAGAAATAGTGAAATATTTAAAATGGTTAACACATAAATCTTTAGAATCCTTGTATATATGTTTTTATATATTCCAATGTTCAAACCATGTTACTCCTTCTGTGAGCATCCATAGATATACATTTGTATACACATGGATACACCTATATTTTGTTATATGTTTATGTGTAATTACTACTTTAAATATATCTATGGTTATACATGTATATTTATATATGCTAATATGGTTGAGTTTGTATGTATATTCATAGATTGTGTCAATACATTCAAGTTCAATAGTCCAATCAATTGTTGAATTAAAAAAGGCTAAAAAAATGGAACCATTTGTACTATAGCCAACATAGAGAGAAAATTTTTGCGAAGTGCCATAAAAAATAATTGCAAGGAAGGATAACTACAATAAGCATGCCTACAAGTCTGACTGCTAACAATCTTCCCTCATGGCCCCCAGTCGCAACTGTAGATGCCACTCCTTTTGCCTCAGATTATCTTCCTCGCCTAGGCTGCCAAATTATTGATGTTGGTTTGGGAAAAAACATGTCGATATTGATGTCACATGATATGTTTAATATGAAATCTCAAATCAATCCCCCTACTGCACCAACACAACATCTTAATGAAATTTTCAATGATTGCTACCTTTCTATAGTAAAATGGTTTCAACGCCACATAGATGTACTATCAAACCTTTTTGTTTGTCATATATGCAAAGAAAGATACATTGCGATGCACATTGGTGTATCTAGTTCAATAACCGCAAGTGCTAGATGTTATTCTAAAAAGGGCTACCACCACTTCATCTCTGCAAATGGCATGGATCCAGGCCCACAACCATTCTTTCTAAAAAAACTAACACAGGTTGAAGAAATGCTTATTGCTAGGGTGGTTCCAGTTTTACAAGTGTCCCATGCTAGAGGAGGGTAGTTTAAATACAATGGTCATGCGATAAGCTTTCCTCAAGATATCTCGAGCATTGCAAAAAAATTCCATGCCGATTGCAAGACCTTGAGGCTGTGATCATCCGATAGACCACCATTGAAGGTGGAAATTATGACTACTATGTTAATAAACATCATGTCATGGATGCATTGAAATACAAAATTCAATATGACAAATACTACAATGATGTTGAGATTGATGTTGAGGCTCTTAATATGTTACATGATGTTGTTGTTGATGTCTCCAATTTCTTACATATAATAGAGCAAGTTTTTGATGAAGAGCTAATGCCATCAACTAGCTCAACAAATGTTGCTCAATATGAAAATGACTCTTTAACATTTTCATCATTGTTCCCTTTCTTTCCAAATGCTACACAATAGCTCCAAGCAATCAAACAAGTATTACAAATTGAAAAAAAAGGAGCAGAATATCTTGTGTTGGCCTGAAATTAGCTCTTCTCATGTTAATGAATACAACACTGAAGGTTTATTTACAATGGATTTCCCAACATTATTCCCCACTGGATCAACACTTCCCCTTCAACCGAGGAATGTTAAAATTCACTTGCAGGAATATGCACTCCACTTAATGAGATATTTTGACTGCAGATTTGGAAAACATGTCAAGTTTTGGTATTTCGTCTACAACTTTATAATGAGGCATTGCAGTTAGCAAACTGTTTCTATCTTTTTCAAAGTAGATATAGAAGAAAAAATCATGACCTTGTTGTATGCATTACGTGAAGGACTTCAAGCTACTCTTGATGACCAGATAGCAAAGCAACTGATGTGTTTTGGTGCATCGTTACATGTGACTCAGTCTTGTTGGAGCTCTTATTAGGCCCAACTAACTATAATAATTGAACAACTTGGGATACCTACCCCTTTTTTTCACTTTAAACTGTGCAGACACAAAATGGGTTGATCTGCAAATTTTTTTCTCTTTTGTGGCTCATTTGGTGATGGAGCCTACAAAAAATATGCTAATAGATAGTGTTATTCAAAATACACATATAACATCTTTATATATGCATCATAGATTCTAAATTTTCTGTGAAGAGGTGATTGAAAATATTTTGCATGCAAAAGATTATTGGTATAGATATGAATGGCAACATTGTGGCTCTACACATGTGCATGGTTTTTTATGGCTTCCAGAAGCCCCAAACATGGGAACTCTTGATTGGTCCAATCACCATGATGTCACCATAGCAAGGAACTTTTTTGATATATATGTTTTAGCTTGGAATCCACGTTTCCCTACACAAATATTGCTTAGAATGTATTATTGTTATGAAGAAAACCCATGCTTGCTTTCCATGGGCCAGATTCTTTCCAATGATCCAATCATAGATTATGAAGAGTTGTTAAATACATTTCAAAGGCACATAAAATTCTCTAAATATATTTGTTTAAGGAAAAAAGGAGAGAAATTACAATGTCGGCATAAAGTGCCTTGACAACAACAACTTGCCTCTACATTGACATTTGATGTTGAGTCTAACAAGTCCTATAAGCCATCAAGAAATGATGATCACAGAAATATTCATAACCACCCATGCTTACAATTTGGTGTGCTAATGTCGATTGTCAGCCAGTGATTTCTAGGAAAATTGTGTTAAACTAGAAATCCCATGCATAGGCATGCAACAATCAGCCGATAGGGGTCTTCCGCGACAAGGTATCATCCCAGCAAGGAGGGTTGAAACTTTTTTTTTTGCATGGAAAGGTCATCATGAATGAAACACATGAGTTAAAATGCATAAATCAAGTAATCACCAATAACTTTTTCTATAAATTTTATTTAATACTATTAGAAAATTAGGAAATCAATTTTTCAATTTTTTTAAAAGTGGGAACATAAAAATTAAATTAAATATCAAATTTTAAATAATTGTTACTTCTAGCAAGAATATTTAAGTTTTATATTTATTGGGAACAGATGCACATTTATATTTTTGCTTTTTATGTAGGCTATTCAATCAATTAATTATTTAATTTTGAAGTAAATGAAATTTTTTGTAAGTGGCATCACCCATGCGTGGAATTTTTAAAATTGGATAAGAAAAGTATACATTTTTTCCATCAAAGGAAGACATTTAATATTGAATACTTTTTATAATTAGTGCATCTCTATAGTTTTGGAAATTGAAGTTTTAGTATGCATATGTTTTTTGACAAGAGATGGAAATTAGCTATAGGAATCTACACCTATAATTCTATTACTATCTAGACAAGGTGTGACACCAATTTCTATGTAACAATTGGTTTCTCAATTGAAGATTCAAGCTACACTATTTGCCACTAAATATTATAGACAAAATAGAGAAATTGTAAAACAACTATTAACAGAACAGTTAAAAATCATAGCCAAATCACAGATGAGCTGGAACCCACACTAAACATTTTCATAGAAGACAAGTATAGAGAATTACAACACAATTTAGAATTAAAAAAATGACTTTTAAATGAATGATTGCATAGTGGAATTGGAGAGTAAAAATAGATAAATAACAGATGTGTGTTGTTTCAGGGTGAGACAATAAAAGTGTCTAGTTCGTTGCCACCACTTGGTAGTACATAAGAAAAATGTTGTTACAAACCATGTTTTCTATACATGTATCTATGTGAGAAAATATATATGGAATGAAAATTCAAAACAAAATACCCATGCTCGTTATCCACCCTACCATATTGGAATCATGGAGCCTCGGGGACCCTAGTCAAACCCCCGAGAAAAAGTAATATGAAACGTCCACTGGAAATTTTGTGGAGTTCCATCTTTTGGAATTGTCATGTATGTTTTAGTCTAGCACCTGGAAATAGAAGAGAGAGGTATTTCAATGGACGGGGAAAGAAGATGAGTAAGTATCAAAGATTAGTAAATATATAGCCAAAATCATTAAACTTAACTAGAAATTAGAAATGACGAATAATATTTGCAAGTGGGTGACCACATCTATTTATTGATAATGAAGAAATTTTGCACCTACATGTATTGTTGGTGATGCTTGACAACTGCAAGGAGCATTGGATTGAGTTGTTAGAGTGTTGAAAATTTTGAAAATTACATAGCACATTAGTGTTCAAACCTTGAAACCTACTATCAAAATGAGTAATAAGCAGAGAATGAAAGACATAAACAATAAATTAATGATTTCTGCAGAACACCCATGTGCAAAATGACTTACTGATTTTGCAGCTCAACAATTTTAAAACCTTCCAACCTGCTAAAAAATGGAGCTGAATGTGATGAATTTAACAATAGCCAACTATCAAACCAACACCACAATGGCTCTTCCAACAATACAACTTCATCAAAGTAAACTATCTGACATGCAAGCATTCAATATTGCATTTACATACATATATATACACGTAGACATATACTGGATGGCAACATGTGAACATATATATATATACATATATATATATATAGATGTATATATGTATATGTATATATATATATATGTAATGAAACTTAATCAAAATATACTTTCCCACATTGCTACATTCAATATTGCATTTATATTGACTGACCACATTTACTTCGTCTTTATTTGTTAGCATGGTAGAAAGAAGCAGCTCAATGAGTGTGCAAATGTATATATGCAAACACAGGAATAAATTACATAGCGATTGACATTGTACGGTTTTCCACATAAATCAATTAGAACGACACAAAGTGACTAAATGTAGAGAATTTGTATAGCTCGAAAGATGCACAAAGCAAAGAATGTTACAATGCTGGAAAGTATACATCAGAATATACAAGAAAATTTTGTTAATTCAGTTGTATTGTCAAAATAAGAATTTTGGAATTATGAATATGTGTTCCAAAATATGCAAGAAAATAGGTTTATTCAATTGCATTCTCACAGCTCTATTCTTAACAAATAGAAATTTCAAACAAGCAGTGGATCAACTAAAGATATTAAGTTGAGCAGATTCAAGAACTATTAAAATAACACTTATAATCCACCAAACAGATTTTGCACATATTGTGCTATGATATAATTGTTCCCATAGCACTAAGAAAATACTATTTGAAATGGGTCTTTCAACAATGCAATTTAATCAATATACTTCCTCATACATTTTGCAACACATGAGTGTTAAAACCCTCCAGCCTGCTATCAAAAGGAACAATAATGAGAGACCGAAAGGCATGAATAAAAAATTAATCATTTATGCAAAGTACCCAGTATACATATATACGTATATATACATGTATATATGTGTATACATGTATATATATATGTTCACATGTATATATATATATATGTATACTGTATGCCATTTTACATGAGTAGTTTGCAAAGATGGTCAATTTATTGTCTATGTCTTCCTGTCAAATGTTTGTATCTTTTCCGCTATACCCATTGTGGAGACTTGGAAGAGATTATCATTCTATATGGATGGAGGAATTATAATTAAATGTCCTTTCTTTCCTTAAAAAATATGCTTAGGGTTAGTGATTTGTTCACTATTGGTTTATGGTTTTGGTTATATGTGTGTATTGACCAATGGGGAAGATTTAGACAAACCATTTGTTTAAGAGGTAAGGTCCAGGTTGTCAGTAAAATCCATGGAAAAGTGTTGTATATTTTTCTAAAAAAATGAATTGTAAAAGAGCTATTAGATGGTAAATACTATTCATGGTTTGCTTGATGAAAGCCCTATTTAAAAACATATAACAAGAAGACATTAACAATAAATTAATCATCTATGCAAAACACCCATGTAAAAAAGAGTATAAACCCACAAACTTCATTAAAAATTCCAAATGCATTGCTTTGTACTAAATACTATAGGGAAATAGAGAAATTGTAAAAAAGGTATTAGAATAACACTAATGTGTGCTTATTATTCCTTGTTATATGGTTATATCTCTGATTTTGTACACATTTTGGAGATATGAAAGAGATTATCTCTCTACATGGGTGGAGAAATTATGGTTGAATGTTCTTGCTCTTGTCAAAAATTATGGAAAGGGATATAGTGTTTTTCCTGTTGTTCATTTATTGTTTGCAGACCATATCTCTATGCACTCTTGGCATTATAGCCATTAACATAGGAGCAATTGCAAATTAAGAGTAGTTTTTTGGTTGTGAAGTATTATTCTAATAGCTCTTTTAGAATTTCTCTATTCACTTAGGTTGAATAGAAAAGATTATAAATTGAATTTTGAATTCATAGCTCAATTCTTACACAAATTGCTTATCTTGTATTAATATGTTTAATATGGAATTTAAGATATAAGAGAAAGAGAATAACATGAAACATATTAATACAAAATATAGGGAGGTCGAAAGAGATAAGGAAAACAAAATATCATGAAACATATGAATACAAAAGAAGCAATTCATGCAACAATTCACATTTTCCTATCAACTATTTGTTTGAAATTCTAATTGGGGTTTGCAAAAGAGGAAAGTATAGGGCCATGGGAAAATCTAATATGAACAACAGACTATAGTTATTGTAGTCAACTACATGTATAAATCTATGTAGACATGTGAAATTAGCATTATGCACCAAGTTCACATTCATCCACTCAGAGTTAATCATGTTCATTAAATCCATTCATTAGGCAAATCAGGTTCATTTAATCTCTAAGGATTATCCACTTAAATTGAATAAATTAACTTTATTCACTTTAAGCCTATCATTCCCTCTTTGATTAAATAAATCAAGACTTTATTAAATTGAAATCCAAATTCATATTCCATCCTTTTCTAATTTAAATAAATCAAATATTCAAGTCAAAAGGGTCAAACCATCCTAATCATCATTAAGCTAACCTAATCCTGATTAACCTAAACGAACTACCCATCACATTCTCTAGATTTTGCCACTTTCACAAATAAATCAATTTATTGATTTATTAAATCCAACATTTTCCATCAACATGGCATCTTTGAGGAATATTCCCTCAAATTTGAATTCAAAAACAAGTGGACATGTACATCCAACAAGACAATTAATAAGCTCTTTCATGTCCCTTGCACAAGTCAAACTCAGCATTAACTATCAAATTCAAATTCAAAATCTTCCTCTCTTTGGCACATTGACCAAAATGTGCTCAACCTCCAACCTATCACAAGTTGACAAGTGGCCTCTTTTCATTTTCTTGTTTTTGATCCCACATTGCTCTCTCATAATCATTCTTTCAATTTGAGAATCTTTAAATAGAGACCATCTCCATTGATCAAACCCTCCACAACTCCACAATCATTCATGTAAAGTCACTCTCTTCAAGAGAACTGATTTTGCCCATCTTAGTCCATCATCATCATTGGAATTATATCATTTAGCTTATCTTAGCAAGGGTTGGGAAAGGGCTTCTTTCCATAGAAGCACCAATCCACTATAAGATGTTGGTTTGATTATTCGAATGATGTTTTTCTATATTTTTCTTGCTTCTTTTGCATTATTCTTGTAATTAGATGAATCTTATAGGGAATATTTTGTTTGCTTTGGTTTACTAACAATGCTAAGGGTTTCTATTTTTTTTGAGCTAATGCAGATTTAAGGTTCTACAAAATGGCACTAGGAGGGAAAACCAAAAGTTTAAATCATGTTTTTTCATCAAAACTATCTGCTTTTTCTATTTTTTTTGTGTCTATAGAGAACAAAGTCGCTGACAGCCCAACAGTGTCATTTAGCACCGCTTAAAACTCCAAACAGCACCGCTTTTGGCTTCAGCGTCACTGCTTGAGCTTTAGCATCACTGTTTGAACTCAAACAGCACCGCTTTTGGCTCCAACATCGCTGTTTGAGCTTCAGCATCACTGTTTGAACCCAAATAGCGCAGCTCCAAACTACACTGCCTTGACTTTTTTCTTTTTCATGCAAACTTAAAATGGCCATATCTTGGTCATTTTTTGGTCTTTTTCGAAGCTTTTTTTTTAAATGGGGTAGAATTTCATAAGCTATTCAATGTTGTAGGTTATTATCAATTTTTATAGAGTTTAAATTTTAAAATTTTCACTTAATGTCAAATCACAATGAAACTTGGTCTAAATTTTAGGGTTTTTATACTTAATCATTTATCTAACCTTCATATCTTTTTGTTCCCTGATGTAATATAACATTTGGATCTTGTATTGTAGGTTTTAAAGGATCATGGAGCATGGAATTCAAAAAAAAAATCATTATCACATCATTCTATCAAGTGTTTTTTAACACTTTGGGGAGCAATTATAATCCCACTTCTAAGGATTTTACCCCTTCAAGCTTTTAGGACCTACTAAATTTATTTTGGGCTCTAAAAAGAACATTTATATTTTTTGCTACAAAAGGGCTAAAATGAACATTGTGAATACAACTTACTAGAGTTTGTTTATTTGGTTAACAAATTGAACAAAATGTCTATCATTTGTCTTTTGGTGCTCTAAAATAAACTCATTATTGCTTTGTGGGATCTAAAATGAACATGTGCTACATTGTTTTGTGAGACCTTACTTGAACTAACATCATCGAAAAAGGACGTATGCGCTTCTCTCACGCTTTATAGTGATCTTGTGAATCAAAAGGCCTTTTTCATGATTTTAGGTTAAGACAAAGAAATCACCTCTACACTTCATTTTTGGGTCTAAAATTCAAGAAAATCTTGTGCGAGTGTGAATGAATTTATTGCATGTGTTCTCCCTTTGTTTCTAAACAAGGGTTGATCAAACTATGAATAATTTTATTCACTTTTATCTATCTTAGAGGGCCTACCTTGGGGAAAAAGTACTCACCCAACCGAACGACTCAACCGGTAACACTCTAAAGCCAAGAGTATTTCCAACTGGGATATAAATGTGGGTATTGGAGTAAATGCCAATATCACACAATTGATAATGATAAGGTGGATCCAAAAGGGGACTCTTGTCATATGGGTCAATCTCCATGAATGGAAGTCTGAAATAGAACCCTTGTTTTGTAGTGACAAATTGATCCATTGAGCGAGTTTATCAAAGTGGTGCATTGGAACTTAGATTCCAAGAAGTTACTTGCCATGTCCGATTTTGGTTGAAATATAGAGGTTAAGACTTCATTCTTAACATACCTTTATATTTTTTCCTTTGTTGCATGCAAAATCATCTCTTCTACTATGAAGGGCATGAGGCAAGCCCACCAAGAAAAGCGTACCAATTGAGATAGGGTGTTATATTGCTTGTGAGTTAGTTTGAAAACACAGAGCTTTAGTCAAAAACACTAGAAAACCAACATTCAACGAATCATCAAAATTGAAAACCCTTTAGGAGAGGCAAATATCCTTGAACAAATTCACATGTTATTGCTTGCCCTTAGGATTCATATCCTTAGAGGCTTCTAATCATTTGAATTTCATGTCAATTTTCTCCTACTAAGGTCAACAATAGGTAACTCTTGCCTCAAATTTCCTTGGTTTTCGCATAATACACTTTGCGGGATAAGGGGAAAGTTGAGACATTAGACATCTAGATTCAAAAGCTAATTAAGAAGCATTTGTGGTAAAAAGAATCCATTAAGCAAATATTGAATCAATTAGACCCCACACATGTGCTTGTCATCTTTTCGTCATATGGTTTTCATGCAGACATTGGACTTTTTATTTTGAATTACTCTTAGAGAAAGGCATGTTCTTCACTATCTTGGTCTCGTAAACAAGTCCTTCCTAGGTTCATTTAGGATCAAATCAAACACTTCATCCAAATTCCAAACATATATCAAAAGCCATCCCCCAAACAACTTTAGAGCTTTGGAAACATCATTCTAGACTTGGGTAAATCATCAAACCAAAAATCCCCTTGTTTAGCTAGGAGCGTGGGAATGCATCCTTTCTCATACCTCTAATTAAATCAACAATCCTTTGAACAAGTCATCTTAAGATAACATCTTACATCTTAGGGTTTACAAGTTCATTATCCAATCAAACCAATCAAAATCAAACCCTAAGTCTAGCATTAATCCAAAGTCCTTAAATGTTCAACACTCATATCATTTACACCTTTCATCATTCATCTCATCATTGGTCCTAAACACCCTAGAGGTCACTTTTATAACAAGGTCAAAACACAAGAGGAACATGGAATATAAACTTGATCCATACATCTTGAGTAATCCAAAGCAATTGAACTTTCAAAGCCTTACAATTTCAATTAATTATCAAAACTCACACTTATACAATCCATACTTGGGATCATTACCTTCTACAAATTTCAATGGCACAACAAGTGTGAGTATGCCCAATCAAAGATTGGAACACACTTCCCGATGGAAGATCTAAATCCAAACCTACAAGTTTTTCAATCGAACAATCAATGCATGAGCCTTCAAATGAACAACGTCATCCCACCAAATCCCTACATGCCAAATGAAAAAGTACCAAGTACAAGTTTTCCAAACATGAATCTGGAAAACTTTGGGATAAATATGTTTGCAAATCATACAAATATGGTTCAAATCCCAAACAAGATGTTAATGACTCCATGTCAAGGTAACACCATGCAAAATCAAAGTTACCTAAATCAAGGCAATATGATTCCCAACATCGACAATGGTCAATTTCAACCTATCATGTCAAATATGAACATCATCCCAAATCATAACATTGTCCAAAATCAATTTTTCCATGATCCCATTCAAAAAACATAAGTATGCATCCCAAATTTTCTTGAACAAACACCAAATCAACTATATCAAGGGAGTCAAGATTGAAATCAAGATCAAATTTGGTGAGATCAGATTTCTACACTTACCAAAATAGTTGAATCATTGTGCCAAGAGACATCTCCACCACCATTACCCATATCAACATCATTCCTTGGTTTAGGGCTTCCCCCTTTACCTAGCACCAATCACTCCATCCAAATCAATCCACCTAACACCAATCAAGCCCTCACATCCAATCCTTTGAATATACCATCAACATCGCACCAACATATGGTATCTAATCAAATGAAAACATCAATTATGACAAATCAAAATATGGTTTCCCAAAGACCTATCACCTCGGTCATTCCAACCATTCCTATCACTTTGATCATTCCAACCATCCCTATCACACCCATCATATCTCAAACCCTCACGATCACTCCAAATGTATCTTAACAACCCATCACTACATCCAACACAATTCCAAATCCACCACCACTACCACCAAAACCAAACACAGCAAGACAATATAACATTGCACTAAAAGATCACTAGGCCTACCAAAAGGCCATCCAACAATATCTAGCCATGCAACAAGCAACACAAGCCTCTCAAGCTACCCAACAAACACAAGCACAAACATGAAAAATGATAACTATTGGGGATAATGATGAACATTCAGCCACTGGTGATAACATTGACAACAATGATCAAGATCTATCCATCAAAAATCACATTGAAGATGTTTCTTTCTTGTCCGAAGATCAAATCAACATAGTTCAAGAGTCACTTTTCAATCATGATCAAAATCCACCAACAATACTCGACAATGATCCAATTAAAGAAATGTCAACATCACTTGACCCTATGGTTGAAGACATTCACAATCTCTTTGCCACAATTGTTGAAAACAATGTTCAGATCTCTCAATTAAGGAGCATATTGAGTATATTTCTACCCCATCCGATGATCAACTAACCATACATCAAGAGCCACTTTTTAGTGATCTATTTCAAGGAGTATTAGGATTATTTGATCCTATTGAAATAATGCACAATCTGCTAACCTATGATCATGTTAAAAATGTCTCTACATCACCTTATGAGTTAGAGGACATATCTCAAGAATTTATTCCAAATCATGATCAACATCTTTCACCAAAGTCTAGTAGTGGTCCTTTCCAAGACATGTTGACCCCCTTTGACCTCATGGTTACAAATATTGAAGGAATGTTGAACTCGACACTTCATCTAATTCCACTCAAAGATCAAGAGGATATTGAGCTGCTTCCCATTCCTAATGACGACATCCAAGAACCCTTTGTAAGCAATGCATCATTTGAAACTGACCCATGTCAAGAACTTGATCCAAAGCATTACAAAAGAAACTCTGAAATCATTCAAGATCAAGAATTTGTATCTCCAAGATACTATAATAATCTAATGGACACTCTTCTATCTATGCAAGATGATCATATCCATGTAGCGCATACTCCTCCATCTACCCATGAAATGCTTTCTACAAATGGACATGTAGATGATCTTCATTCAGAATAGGATTCTTTTACTCCTGACATTATTACACAAAAAGAGCAAGTTATTGAGTGGTCAACATCAGGATCAAATATATCCCAAATTCAGACTGAGGACATTAGGTATGTGGATATCTAACATTATCCACTCAAGGAAGTAGGTCAGATAGAATAAGATATTTCAGAGTTAGCAGAGTAGCAAATTGAAATAACATCATCTATAGTGATCATTTATCAAAGAATGCATTCTAAACAGGAACCCTCAAAACAAGTAGAATCAAAGCATGAAGGTACTACTTCCATAATACTGGGGGAAACTTTGTCTCAAGAAAACGTCAACATAGGGAGCAAGAAGAATCTTTATGATGAGACTAATGCCAATACTACAACCAACTATGTCATGAATCTTCATCCTCCCATCATCCCATCCATGAATTGGGACCAATTTCAAAAAAAAAATTGAATCAAAGCACAAAGAATGTTATCAAATCAAAAGAAGTTGAGAAGCATAATGGACAAATAAAGTACACATAGATACCAAAACATACAAAGAAATATTATCCCTATCAAACTCCATCAGTCAAAGAAACTATGGGGAAAAATAAAAATGGGGAAAGTATTCAACAAAGATATCCACAAAAGGAAAAGCAGACTTTTCAAGCGACGTACAAAATGTATCAAGCAGTTGGTCCTAATTCCATGCACACTTTTGTATCCACCCATCATTGCTCATCATCCCAAGTTTGGAGAGTCAAAGATCCCAAGTTGTCAACCAATCCATCTTTTATCCCTAAACACACTATATCCACACCTCCACGCATGATATCCAATTCTCATATTGACCATGTATTGGAAATGACCCTTCATCATAAGGATTCTGAAGGCACTCTATCATGATGTGTGCATAGAGACAAGTTAACCCTGGTATCAATAAAGCATATCAAGAATCCCAAAAGTTGCATTTAAGTGAACGTATCTTAACAAAACAACTTCTTCAGGCAAGATACTGATGGTACATTATGAAAAAAGCGTCTACATTAGCAACACCTTGTGATTCAGTATGAGCTTAAAATATTTCAGAAAAATATAAAAAAAATATGAAAATCCAAAAAAATCAAAAAAAGGATTGAAAACAGTAAAGAGAAAAAACATCCTCTAGTGAAAACCACTACTGTGGTGCTTTGGGAAAGACCATGATGAAGAGCTGGAAAATAGGCATCATGTGTAGAATTGAGCATCTGTGTTCACTATTTCATATGAAAACATCTCATCCCATCCATATAAATCCAACATTCCATCCATCTCAGCCATAATAAATCCATTCATCCATAAACCATTGATCTAATCCATCTTTATCCATCTACATCCATCATCCAAGTTATCTTGATCTTGATGAAAATTTGGGGCATACTTTACACTTGATTATGGTAAACATCTTGACATGGGTCATTTTCACTGATCATATCCTATGTAACATTATCTAAGCTATGCAACATTATTTGAGCCATGAAGCATTATCCAAATAAGCATTTGTTATTCGAACACCTTATCTTATCATAAGACAATCCTTGCATCCTTTGCGTGCTTACCATATCCATCCATCCATACACCTATCCAGGAATTCATCCATAACATTCCATACATTGCTAGATATTGGGGGCAGATATTTACATCTTTCTTTGAGAAGAAATCTTGATCTATATCCTCCAACTTATGTGGTGATCCGAACATTGACAAATGTGAAATCAAATTGGTCAAGCATTTGTAATCCAAAATCTGAATCACTATCCCATGGCATATTTTGGCAAGATGTTCCTTATCAAGCTTCATCTTTCATCGAACATCAATCCAAACAATCACTATCAGTCGCATCTAATTTACACTTCAAACATCATGTCAAATCATTCAAACAAGTTTTGTTCCAAACCAAGCTTCAACAATCCTGATCAATTAAATCCAATCAATCCCCCATCATCTCAAGATATCCTTGTGTCACTTAACACTATCCTTGTGCCTCTTAACACTATCCTCAACAATTTTATCATCATCAATCCTGATCAATCAATCCTTGTATTATTGTGCATCCTCAACAATGTTATCATCATCAATCCTGATCAATCAAAGCTTGCATTGTTGTACATCCTCAACAATGTTATCATCATCAATCCTCATCAATCAAATCCTTGCATTGTTGTGTATCCTCAACAATGTTATCATCATCATCAATCCATCGATCTGATCAATTAACCTTAGCTTGGTTTTTAGCAAAATCCCCAAATAGAGCATTGATATCATCACACATGTCCATATCCAAATCATCAAAATCATGCGAAAAATCCAAAAACATCCAAAACACTCATAAAATTGAAAAATGTGAAAAACATTGGAATCTGAACTACATCGTCTCTAAGCTTAAATGTAGTCAAGGATAATCTTTGATCAACCCTTGAGACATCAAAATCTAAAAACATCCAAAAAACATCCAAGACATCAAAATCCAAAAACATTCAAAGAAACATCAAAATCCAAAAAAATTCATAAAATCTCAAAAAACCCAAAACATTTGAAAAATCAAAATCAAAACATTTGCAAAATTTGAAAATAGCAAAACAGCCTCAAAACATTCCAAAATGTCAAAACATCCAAATATTTGAAAAATCCATCTGTCTCATCTCGCTTTCACCTGCAATAATCAATCATCCATAATAAACTAGTCACCTTCATCCTTTGGCAAAACAAACAAAACAATCATAACAAAAAAAGAAAGCTTCAATCGTAAAATCAAAATTGAAACAACAAACCTTTAAAACAAAATCAAACTCTTGATCATTTTCAAACATTTCAGTCAATCTTATATCAATAACCTATCAATCAACTTATCAAACCGTCATCATCCTATGCAATGCATGTCCTAGGATATATCATTCTGACAATGGGCATCATTTTGGATATCACTTTGGATTCTTATCCTATCAAAACAAATCCCTTTGGCTAGAGATATGAAGAACATTGCATTGTTTGTGTACTTGATCTTTTCTTTTGATTTATCTTATTACGCTCATTCCAAGGACCTCTAGATGATATCTGAACGAAGGATTTAGAGAGATAGGAATGGGGCAACAATCATTATCTTTTGTCTATTGTGCTTGTTGGACATTCTTGTAAAATAACTTGGCGAATACTTTCTTTGTTAGGTACGTCCTAGCAAGGTTTCCATATGTCAAGTGTGAACAAGAATACTCCTATCTGTTTGTCGAGTCAAAGTCCATCGCACTAGGTACAATGCCATCCTGGTTCTTTATACCTTGATGCATCATACCTATGTGTGTAATCAAACATAAGGTAAGTAGCCCTTTTAAAATCCCAATCCTTGATAATAAAATCATCATCCATCTATCATCATCCATTTCGCATCATCATCTCTCATAAAGTTGGCCTATTGGATCCTCTTGTCATCATCTAATTTCATCTTTTCCGCATTAACATCACATCATGAATAGTTAATCGTCATCCCCAGTGCATCCATCTTGCATCCACAAACCATCAGTATTTAGCATATCATCATCATAATATAGATATGTTAGCTAAGCATCTCATAAATCACATATTTGCATAAATCATACATTTGCATAATCATGGTATATCACATCATCAATCTCATCCATCTCATACATCATATCATCATTTGAGTTGTTTAAGATAATATAGATTTGTTATTATAAGCATCTTAAAACCTTCTCATTTGCATCATCATCCATAACCATCCATTTTGAACCTCTTTATCGTGAGATCGACCCTCAAATTGAAATCTTTTCGCTCGATCTCTCAAGGGGGAAAGGTACCAGTGTACTTCTTTCCACTGGGGCATCCAAAAAATTCAGAATTTTTTTGAATTTTGATTGAGGCAAGTTTATTCTTTGAACAAACGCAGCAAGTACATTGCTTCAAAGAGGGGCAAAATGTAGACACGTGAAATTGGCATTATGCACCAAGTTCACATTCATCTGCTCATAGAGTAAATCATGTTCATTAAATCCATTCATTAGGAAAATTAGGTTCATTTAATCTCTAAGGATTATCCACTTAAATTGAATAAATTAACCTTATTCACTTTAAGCCTATCATTCCCTCTTTGATTAAACAAATCAGGACTTTATTAAATTGAAATCCAAATGCATATTCCATCCTTTTCTGATTTAAATAAATCAAATATTCAAGTCAAAAGGGTCAAAGCATCCTAATCATCATTAAGCTAACCTAATCATGATTAACCTAACCTAACTACTCATCACATTCTCTAGATTTTGCCACTTGCACAAATAAATCAATTTATTGATTTATTAAATCTAACATTTTCCATCAACATGGCATCTTTGAGGAATATTCTCTCAAACTTGAATTCAAAAACAAGTGGACATGTACATCCAACAAGACAATTAATAAGCTCTTACATCTCCCTTGCACAAGTCAAACTCAACATTAACTATCAAATTCAAATTCAAAATCTCCCTCTCTTTGGCACATTGACCAAAATGTGCTCAACCTCCAACCTATCACAAGTTGACAAGTGGCCTCTTTTCATTGGCTTGTTTTTGATCCCACATTGCTCTCTCATAAGGATTCTTTCAATTTGAGAATCTTTAAATAGAGACCATCTCCATTGATCAAACCATCCACAACTCCACAATTGTTCATGTAAAGTCACTCTCTTAAAGAGAACTGATTTTTCCCATCTTACTCCATCATCATCATTGGCATTATATCATTTAGCTTATCTTAGCAAGGGTTGGGAAAGGGTTTCTTTCCATAGAAGCACCAATCCACTATAAGATGTTGGTTTGATTATTAGAATGATGTTTTTCTATATTTTTCTTGCTTCTTTTGCATTATTCTTGTAATTAGATGAATCTTATAGGGAATCTTTTGTTTGCTTTGGTTTACTAACAATGCTAAGGGTTTCTATTTTTTTTGAGCTAATGCAGATTTAAGGTTCTACAATCTGTGCATGAATGTTTATATAAAGAAAAAAATATATAGAGGGTATCTAGCCATGGAGAGAGGGGAAAATTGAATCTATAAAACAGGAAAATATAAATATGTAAAACAAACCTTGTTTACACTTAGAGCTTTGGGTGTCTTTTCGGGACCAATTGTTGAATACATGGGCTGCATTTTTGGTTGTTGATGTATCTTTGTGTTGAGTGCAACATGATACAAATACAAAACAACATTTCATATTGTTATATCAAAATACATTTATGAAATTAGATAAGTATGGAATGGGGAAAAGGCATTGTGGAATGGCACACCACAAGAACAACAACAAAGATGTCATAGGCTGAGGAGGAGGACAACTATAGATCTCTCCAAATAGCACATAAGGGAGATGCATAGCAGTTTCTTTCACAAGTCTACTATGAAACAAACACTAGAGTCTGTCATTTCACAAGGAAACCAAAACAATTGATATCCTTATATTAGAACAATGAATATTAGATGTACTAATTTGCATGGCATTCTGCAACAATGCAAGGATCTATCAACTATCACATGAGCAAACACCTACCATTTTTTGTCTGTTGAGTGAGGCATGATGAGGAAACCACAAATCCAATAAACTCTATGGTTGTTGTGGACATGCTCGAGCAAGCCATAAAAAATAGCATAGAATTTTATCATGTATCACAAAAAAGAAAATTAATGTAGACAAGACTATATATTTATGAATGTAATATATAGGAACAGTGAAACAATAGAAAAGGAATTTTGTACACAAACATTTGTAGCAATTTGAATGAAATAAAGCTAATAGAAAAGGTAACAACAAGACATTAAAATTTGTGGAAGGAAAGAACAGAGGAGAAATGTGAGAAGTCAACATATATAGGTTGTCATAATAGAAAACACAACATTGTTGGAGGATTTTAAACTTATTAGTCAAATGGAAGACAATTTTTTTTGAGAATGCATCTACAACTTGTGCATATATAGTTTAATATATTGGAATGTTCTAAAGACGTTATTGACTTATAGAAATTTTGTTTTCTAGTTATTGTTGGTTCCAATCTCTGTACATCTTAGATAGCTGAAGTTGTTTATATCTACATATGTATTAATGTGTAAGAATTGTAATTGTACGTTAAAATCAGTTGGAAGAGAATTCTAGGTATGCCAATAAATAGTTGACATCATGGAATTTTAAGACACTTAAACAGAGATGGGAAAATAGAATAGACAAAAGTGTGTATTGGTTTGAATGACATATAGTAAAAGCATCACAAAATGAAATCTTAGAGCAAGAAGTCAACACATCAATAGAATAGAATCATCAAAACATGGAATTGGCATGTACAAGTTCAAGCGTCTAGTTATTTGTGTGTAGTATCTTTGTGCATCTTTGGCATTATACGTATTTTGCACAAAAAATTTATTAATTGGTATGGTTTTTAAAGATTCAACTTAGAAATTTCTTGAGAAGGTGATGGCACATAGGTTGAGGCAGATGCAAGAATAATTATCTTGGAGCCTTGTTTGTAAGTTAGCCTATCAGGTGGAACCAAAATCACTTGGAAAGGGTTGCAGTTGTTTAAAACGCATTTCTTCGCCATGACAACAAGTAGTGTATTTGTTGGTTCCAAGCCTAGAGTATCTCTCAAATGAGAAGGGTGGATCAATAAGGAGTTTTTCAATTGATTTTACATGTGAAATTGCTATAAAATTCAACCCTTGCCTCTCTTTGCTACCTATGTTTATTGTTTCTCTATCCAATGTTAAGCCATATGCTTTATGTACATTATTCCCCATGCCATAGTGAGTGGAATTTGTGTTCGACTCCCTTGACTTATAGTTGGGATGGGGATGTCTCTTGGATGTTCTAGATCCCATGGTGGACCAATGTAATTTTGAAAGTGGACAACATTGTTAGGTGGGTTTTTCAATTTAGAATGTGGATTGTACACAATAGTTGTAACAACACCAAGGGATCCATTGACTAGGTTAGCTTGCATCCACAAATTCGTTGTTAGCATCACCTATTCACCAAAAAAAAGTAACAATTTTGGGAGAAGTTGGTCCTCATATCCATGATCAGATGCAGGTTGCTCCATCTGAGAAATGCTAATTTGGCTATGGGTAGATTTAACTGTTTGATCATTTTTTTGTTGTGAAATGTGACCAAGTCATTTGTTGCAAACAAATGTGTAACAACATCAAATTGTTCTCTTTCTGTGGCTGAGAGGATTTTATTTTTTTGTTTCATAAACTCTTCCCAATCATCATGGAGAGCCTCAACATTTCTTATATGGAGAAGGATTTCCTGAAACTTTCGTTGTGAAGGGCTATCTCCTTTTTGGTGAAAGATAGTGTCTAGGGTTATTGAGATTGTGAAAGTGTGCTACAGGGCTACAACTGATGAGCATGATGCATAAATAGGTGTATCCATGATGGGTGGAAATTGAGAAAGATCACCAACAAGGATCATAAAAACACTGCCAAATGGCTCTATCTGGTTATCTCAGAATGCTTGGCATAATTGACTATCTATTTTTAGTAGCAACTTTGGGCCTAGAAAACACATTTCATTGATCAAAATGTACTGAATATACTTAAATTGTTCTTGGAATAATGTCAATTACTGCCCTTGCAAAGGATTCATATCCTTTATGGGAATCTGAAGTGTTGTATGGATTGTAGAGGCACATATGTTGTATGCAATGACACCTATAGGAGCGAATGTGAGCAAGCAACTATTAGGTCTAGCAAAAGAGGTGTTCATTTTTTGTCAAATACAATTTATCAAGAAATATTTTCCAATGCTACCTATCCCTTTAATAATCATGCAAAGAGGGGCTTTGGGTGAAGGCTGCATGCGATGGGTTTGGATTATTTGAAGGGCCAATTGTTGTTTTGGTGAAAGTTGATGGGCTGACATATCTATAGGTAAGAATTGAACCATAGCTTGCTCTCGATGTTCCTTCACTGATGAGATGAAATGAAAAGCAATATTATGTATTTCTTCAATAACATGGTTTGCATTCCATGGATGGTTCATATCAAAATCCCACCTACCCAATAGCTAAAGCTGATTTATACTAAAGTTAGTAGTAGAACCAAGCCGAGAGAAAACTTCCCATTCATATTCATCCATAGAAGGATGATGGTTCAAAGCATCATTATCACTATCATCCTATTCTTCAATTGTGGATGTAATTGGAAGTCTATTAACATGCTAAGGATAGTAACCAACTGTTTTTAAAATTTTCCAATTTTCTATTATCTCTTCTCTTAGAAGACCTATATCTATTTGTATGTTCTGGAAAGGTTTGTATAACATAATTTTAGTCCAACAAAATTTCTCAAATATCTTTGTATCTTCAACAAGGGTAGTATTGAATAACTGGTAAACAAGGACAATTGTAGGTTGGTGCCTTGGTTTCCATTGAGCCTTTTTACATTGTTGTGAGTGTGTATATAGGTGGACCGAGTCAATTAGGGATAAAGAAAATAACTATGGAGGCCTTTGCATATTGCAGTGAATTAGTTTTTTGGCAACTCTTCATTAGTATCGTCTTTGTTTATACGAAACCATGTATTTTTTCCAACATTCAAGCGAATGTATAATCGACTTGAAGTAAGGAGAGACAATTTATGTGACATATGGCACGTCTCCTATGTAGAGATGTCATGCTCCACAAGCATATTCATCATGAATTTTTTATATGTAACCAGTGCTCTATCCTCAAATATATTTGTAATTGCAACTATTTTCAACATATCTAGATAATTTTCTATTTTTTTCTCAGATTTAGTTGCATATTTTGAAATATAATTCAAAGTAATTTTCCTAGAAACAATTGGATGGTAGTCAACATTGGCATGCCAAATTGCAAGCATAGTTGGGCTATGAATATTTATGCAATCATCATTTCTTTCTAGTTTGTAAGATTTGTTAGACTCAACAACAAATGTCATGTTGGTAATACAAGGGCAGATAACTAAGAGGGGGGGTGAATTAGTTGTCACATAATTTCTAACTTATTCAACTTATTAACCTTAATCTCAGATCTGATAATTAACCATGAAAGCATGAATCAACAACACATCAAAAACACACATAACACCAAGATATTTTACGTGGAAACCTTGTTAAGGGAAAAGCCACAGTGGAGGTTAGTCCACAAGATTATACCCTGTTAAAAGTATAATAGAATGAAATATGGGGAATGCACTTACATTCAGGTGCACTACTTAGAGCTCACTGCTCAATTACAAAGGAAGACACAGTGTCTTACAAATAGATTTGGATTATAGCCATCCGTAGGGATTTGAAATGATAAAATAGCATTTGCTAATGCCTGATCACAGTTCTGATTAAGCACATGAAAAAATCTTCACTTCTTCACTCTTCTTCACTTTTCTTCACACTTTCCTCTTCCTTTGAATGATTAGGGAATTATTCACACACACACACACACACACACATTCGAGATACTTAAATTCAAAGAAAAAACCACTCTTATATATTCGAAACAAGAAATTTCACTGCTACAAGTCGGCCACAAAGAAATAATAAAATGAATATAACTGTTGGCCCAAAACAATAGATAATCTTTAATGCAAATCAGCCAAAGTTAGTCACAATTTAGTGAGGAAATAAATCAGCATCTTCAACATGAAAAATCTTCTATTAATTACACCTCAAAGATCCACAACACGCTACAACACCATGTCATCCAGGAACATGAGAAACATGAACATGAAATAGAAAATCACCAATCATGAGCACAACAGTCAATGCATATGTGCAACAAAGATATACCACGATCTAGAATAATCCATAAACATTAAGAACCAACAAAGAAGCATCTACATCAATTGAGCTAACTAAAATAGCCTCATCTTCAATCAGGAACACCAACTAAAGAAACATAAAAAACTGTAAGAATGAAAATCTTCATAACTTGATCAAATCTTCATGCGAATCTATGAAACTTGACATGGATAAAATAGATACACTCAGTAACAAACCCTTTAGTCCACAACCTCTGATCACCAATGTACAGAACATACCACCATACTAAACATCACTTCACGACTAACAACCTGCAACTCATTTCTTTACAATTTTCTCAATATCCTCTACATATACAACTTCAAATGCATTAATTCTAATAGTGTTGACATCAATGACAACCACATATCAGCAAGATAACCACAATATCCAACAGTCTCCCCCTTTGGCATTGATGGCAACACATGATGGAAAAAACACCATCAATGCAACTAACTCTTGACACTTACTCCCCTTTAGGATTTGAATCATTTTCTCCTCAATTCATTCTCATGAATCTTCTACCACATAACTCTTCTCCCCAGATAATCACCAATTTTTCACATGACTCTTCTCCTCCTTTGACATCAATGACAAAAATCACTAAGCTCTGAACCACATATCCGAACTTCTGAACATCTCAACATCTGACTACTCCCCCTGAGTAGCAACAACCACAACATTAATCCAGATCAAAATATGATCATGAAATGCATAGATTGATGCAAATCAATGCATCCTTAGTTCTGATTAGGAGGGGAAATTGCCCTTGACTTCCCTCTGAGATACTCAAAAGTATCCTTAAACAATGAATTAGTAAATATGTCTGCAATATGCTCCTTAGTAGGCACATACTCCAATCTTACTTCTTTTTCACTTACTTTCTCCCTCAAAAAGTGAAACTTGATAGATATATGCTTTATTTTTGAATGCAACACTAGATTCTTGGAAATATTAATAGCACTTGAATTATCATAGAATATAGCAATAGGCTCATCATATACAACTCTAATATTCTTCAACATCTACTTCATCCATAGGACTTGAGTACAATTTTTAGTAGAAAAAAGGAATTTGGCCTCAGTAGTAGACAAGGAAATGACATTTTGCTTCTTGCTTAACCATGAAATTATCTTTTTACCCAAGAAAATAGCTCCACCACTAGTAATTTTCTTGTCATTCACATCTTTGGCCCAGTCAACATTAGTAAAGTCACTCAAGGTAAGATCATCATCTTTAGGATACCATAGACCAAGATCAACAGTTCCCTTGAAATATCTAAAAATTCTCTTCACAGTAGTCACATGAGATTCCTTCGGATCAGCTTGAAATTTTGCAACAATACATACAACATTCATGGTATTAGGCCTAGTTGGAGTTAAATACAACAATCTACCAATCATTGATCTGTAGCTTGTCTGATTTTCTTTTGGATAATCATCTTCTATAGTCAACTTGCATCCGATCACCATGGGTGTACCAACTAGCTTTGAAACTACCATACCAAACTTCTTCAGTAATTCCTTCACATACTTGGATTGAGATATAAATATCCCTTTATCTAACTAAGTAATTTGCAATCCCAAAAATAATTTCATCTCACAAATCATTGACATCTCAAATTCATTATGCATCTTATGACCAAAATTCATGCACAAACCATCATCTCCTCCAAAAATGATATCATCAAAAAACACTTCAACAATCAGATCTTTATCATCATTCTTAAAATACAAATTACTATCAGCAGTGCCTTTGTTAAATCCAAGCTTCAACAAATACTTATCCAATATTGCATACCATGCTCTGGGGGCTTGCTTGAGTCCATACAATGCTTTCTTCAACCGAAACACCATATCTTCCTTATCAGTCAACTAGAATCCATTAGGTTGCTCAACATACACTTCTTCCAATTTTCCATTTAGAAAAGCTGATTTGACATCCATCTGATAAACTTTGTAGTCCTTGTTAGCAACATAGGCAAGAAATAATCTTACAGCTTCAATTCTAGCAACAGGGGCAAAGGTCTCTTCAAAATCAATTCCTTCCATTTGTGAATATCCTTTACATACCAATCTTGCTTTGTTTGTGATCACTTCACTTTGCTCATTCAGTTTGTTTCTAAAAACCCATTTAGTTCCAATAACATTCTTATCCTTAGGTCTAGCAACAAGAATCCATGTACCATTATTTTCAATTTGTTTTATCTCTTCTTTCATTACTTCAACCCAATGCTCATCTTTATATGCTTCATTCACACTAGGAGGCTCAATCTTAGAAATCAAGCAATATTATTCTACAATATTTCTCCTAATCTAGACACCTTTATTCTTATCACCTATAATTTGATCTTCTAAATGATTCAATCTTACATACCTCAGAGTCTTCTTAGAATGTTCTTCAACTTCAATTTCCTCTGATCTCTCTTTTTTGTTTCTAAAAGTTTCTCCTTCTTCTCCATTCTCCTAATTCACCAGATTGATTTGCTCTTGATTTGTAGTCTGATCTTTCTTTCCTTGATATGTACTTTCATCATGATCATTAGAGTCATATCCATAGGTTCTGGATGGTGTACCTAAGTCTTCATCAACTTTAACATTCGCATTTTCAACCATTTTCTTCAATATTTTACTATAATACCGATATGCCTTACTATTAGTAGCATAACCCAGAAAGATACCTTCATCACTCCTAGCATCAAAATTTCATGTCTTCATCTCGCGTAAACTAACATCTGCTTCCAAATATCTTAAAGTATTTAACAATAGCCTTTTGACCAGTCCATAGCTCAAAAGGGGTCTTACTAGTATCACCTTTGATTTCTACCTAGTTGAGTGTGTACAAAACAGTACTCACAGCATCTCTCTAATAGATATGAGAGACATTTTGTTCCAACATCATTGTTCTAGCAACATCTTCAATTGTTCTATTCTTCCTTTCCACAACTCCATTTTGTTGAGGGGTCTGCGGTGAAGATAATTGTCTCCTTATTCCATGTTCTTCACAAAAAGAATGAAATTCATTGAAAGTGAATTCACCACCTCTATTTGACCTCAAACATTTAATTTTCAAACCTATCTCATTCTCAACCATAGCTTTAAAGATCTTGAACTTTTCCAGTGCTTCAAATTTTCTATCTTAAGAAGGTAACCCATACCATTCTAGAATAATCATCAATGAGTAACATGAAATACCTATAACCTTGTAAACTTCTGACCTTAGAGGGACCACACAGATCAATATGCACCAGCTCTAACAATTCATTTGAACAATGCTTTTTACTCCAAAATGAAATCCTGGTTTTCTTTCCCAACTGACATTCCTTGCATATTGCATTAGTAGGTTTCACCAACTTAGGTAGATCTCTCATAGCCTTTGTATAACTTATCTTGACAATATTATCAAAGTTAACATGACACAATCTTCTATGCCATAACCAACTTTCATCTACTTGAGCAATCAAAAAACTTTTACTAGCAGCACTCAAGTGAAAGATATTACTTTTTTTTTTGTACCTGAGGCAATTACATTTCCTAAACTCAATATTCTACACTTTCCATCCTTGAATTGAAGATTGTACCCTTTATCAACCATTTGACTAGCACTCAAAATATTATGCTTCAATCCTTCCACATATAGAACACCATCAGTATTATGCTTACCATCAAGAGAAATGCATCCTCTTCCATGGATCACACCAGTTGTATTATCACCAAATCTCACAACATCACCATCATACTTTTCAAATCTTATAAAATTACTTTTTTCTCCTGTCATATGATGTGAACATCCACTGTCAATTAACCATTCATCTTTTTCTTTAATTTGAGCAACTAGGGATTTCTCCACACTTGTACAACTACCAGATTCAAGAGATACAAAATTATTTTCTCTAACAATAGTAAATACACATTCATCATCATCTCTATCAAATTCATCATCTATTACACCTTCATCAACATCATAGTAACATTTCTTCTGAAATATAGGCTTGTTATGTCTTGGTTTAGCAGCTCTTTCTTGACACCTTGATGCAAAATGACCTATCTTATTGCAAGAAAAACATTTAAGAGGAAACTTTCCTTCATACTTACCTTTTCCTCTTGGTACTTTTTTGACAATAAGTGCTTCCAGTTCTTCCATCTCTCTTTCTTCTTCAATCTGTTTGATTTCATCCTCTTACTTCAATGTCTTTCTAGACGAACTCTCACCTAGATCATATCTCTATCTATTGCTTCCGGAAGTAGTAGCCTTAAATGCAGATTCGACTTTAGGAAGGGAATCACCAAATTTAGGGTATGTGCAAGATCATGATGGGCTAAAAAGTGGCGATATGATGGGTATGTGTAGGGTATGTGGCTAACGACTTTTTGTTTACCCAAAATTGATGAAACGAAAAGGGTTTTAACAGGAGATTCTCAACATTCCAACAATATAAATTATGCTTTACTTTGAATTTTATAAATAATTATTATTCATTTTCTATTTGAATTATGACTAAAGTCTTGATTGATAGGTTGATTGAAAAATATTTATAGCTTTTAAACAGTATCACATTTTTTGAATTTGAAACATGTGTCACATTCTATTCTTCGTATACTATAGGATTAAAAAAATGATTTTCATGAAGTTTTGACCAAGTTAAGGTGGTTAGACACACAAGTTTTTATATTTTTTAAAATTTGTAATAAAAAATTCATAATTAATTATTTACTTGGAAAAAAATTACAAAAAAATATGCATCACATCTGGACATGAGTCCTCTACTTATATCTAAAATCTTAAAAAAAATATTATCATTTTATTGTGGTTAGGGTGGTTAAACAAACACCTACTTCTTATTTTTCCTTGAAATTTAAGTACTACTGCATTAAACTTTCAAATTTTCACTAAATAGATTTAAAAAAAAAACCTAGTTGTTTAGAAACTACATTCAATTTTCTACAAATTCTATTTTTACATATTTTTGAAATAATATAGATAAATTATTCAAATATTTATGTCAAGTTTCATAACTCTAATTTTTCTATATTTTTTGCCACTTAAGGGCCTATTTTTTCCATGATGATCCTAGGTACACATACCCTTCACTCAACGCAAAAATAGTTAACTAACCAACCAATGTATCTTTGGTTATGTTTGTTATGGTCTAGAGTTCTTCAATAGCACTAGCTTTGACTTTGTAAGAATCGTGTAGGGATCTAAGCACTTTAGCAACAATCTCAGATTCATCTATCTTTCCACCAGCACATCTAATACTGCACATAAGTTCATTCACTCTTTGCATGAAAGTATTAATATTCTCATCATCACCCATTCTCAACCTTTCATATTTCCCTTTAAAACTCTACAACTTAGAAATCTTCACATTAGCATCACCTTCATACAAGGTTTCCAACTCTTTCTAGATCTCATAAGCAATCTTTAGATCCATAAAATTTGTCATCTCCAAATTAGTCAAAGCACTCAACAAAGCTTCCTTAGCCCAGATATTATACTTAGCATCTCTGATCTTAGCAAAAGTAGTAGGGCCATTTTTTGGAATAACATACATATTACTTGTAATGATCCAGTACAAGGTTCACCAATGCATCTAAGATGGCACTCCATTCAAGTCTTCCACAAAGAGTAATCTGTTCCATCAAATCTTGGACTATCCTTCTTGTAAGTTGCCATCCCAGGTCACCTTAAGCTATTAAAATTCTTCCAAGGAACTTAGCTCTAATACCAATTGTTGGCAATACAAGGGCAGAAAACTGAGAGGGTGGCATGAATTAGTTGTCACATAAATTCTAGCTTATTCAACTTATTAACCTTAATCTCATATATGATAATTAACCATAAAAGCATGAATCAACAACACATCAAAAACACACATAACACCAAGATTTTTTACGTGGAAACCCTGTTAGTGGAAAAGCCACAGTGGAGGTTAGTCCACAAGATTATACCCTGTTAAAAGTATAAGAGAATGAAATATGGGGAAGGAACTTGCATTCAGGTACATTTCCTAGAGCTCATTGCTCAATTTTAAAGGAAGACACACTGTCTTATAGATAGATACAAATTATAGCCATCCACAGGGATTTGAACTGATAAAATAACATCTGCTAATGCCTCATCATAGTTCTGGTTAAGTGCATGAACAACTCTTCACTCTTCTTCACTCTTCTTCACTTTTCTTCACACTCTGCTCTACCTTCAAATGATTAGGACATTATTTGCACACACATACACATTTTGTATACTTCAATTCTAACAAACAACCACTGTTATATATCCGCAACAAAAAAAATCACTCCTACAAGTCAACCACAAATAAATGATAAAATGAATATAACTATCGACCCAAAATAATAGATAATCTTTAATGCGAATCAACCAAAGTCATACACAACTTAGTGAGAACCTAAATCAATATCTTCAACATGAAAAATATTCAATTAATTACACCTTGAAGATCCACAACACGCTTCAACACCATGTCGGCCAGGAACATTAAAAACATGAACACGCAAGAGAAAATCACCAACCATGAGCACAACGATCAATGTAGATGTGCAACAAAGATAGAGCATGGTTTAGAAGCATCCATAAACATTAAAAACCAACAGAGAAGCATTCACAACAACTGAGCTAACTGAAATAGCCCCATCTTCAATTAGGAACACCAACTGAAGAAATAAAAAAACTGTTAGAATAAAAATCTTCATGCAGATATTTGAAACTCAATGTAGATAAACTAGATACACTTAACAAAAAACCCTTTAGTACACAACCTCTAATCATCAACTTACAAAACATACCACCATACTAAACATCACTTCACCATTGACAACCTGCAACTCATTTCTTTACAATTTTCTCAATATCCTCAACATGTACAACTTCAAATGCATTAATGCTAATAGTATTGGCATCAATGATAACCACAAATAAGCAACACAACCAAAACATCCAACATGTCAATGTAAAGGTAAGTTGTTTCTGCTATGGTGCTTTATATTGACATTGCAGTTGCTCTCCTTTTCTTCTCTAACAATTATATTCAAAGCATTTTGTGTTCCTTTGAACTATGTTTAGCAACTCTTCATAATCTATGATTGGATCATTGGTCAAGATCCGGCTCATGGTAAGCAATCACAGGTTTTCTTTAGAGCAATGATACATTCTAAGAAATCTTTGTGCAAGGCAATGTGGATTCCAAGCTGAAATGTATCTATCAAAAAAGTGCCTTGCTATGGTAACATCATGGTCATTGGACCAATCAAGAGTATCCATGTCAGAAGCTTCTAGAAGTTATAGAAAACCATGCACATGTGTAGAGCCACAATGTTTCCATTCATATCTATACCAATAATCTTTTGCATGCAAAAGCTTTTTGATCACCTCCTCACGGAAAATTGAGAATTTATGATGCAAATATAAAGATGTTATATGTGGATTCTAAGAAACACTATCTATTAGCATTTTTGTTGAAGGTTCCATTGCTAAATGATATGCTAAAGAGAAAACATTCTACAGGTCAGCCCATTTTGTGTCTGCACAACTCAAAGTGAAAGAAAGGGTGGGTATACCAAGTTGTTTGATCATAGTGGTTAGTTGGGCCCGACAAGAGCTCCAGAAAGAGCAGGTCTCGTGCAACGATGCACCAAATTGGATCAACTTCTCGGCTAGTTGGCGGTCAGGAGTAGATTGAAGCAGTTGTCACAAAATAGTTAATGACATGGGGATTCTATCCTCAAGATCTGCTCTAACAAAAAAAAAATAGTTTGTTGGCTGCAATGTCTCATAATCAAGTTCTAGATAAAATATCTAAACCTAACATTTTTTCCAAATTTGTGGTCAAAATATCTCATTAGGTGTAGGGAATATTCATGCAAGTGAATTTTAATATTTCTTAGTTGAAGGGGAAGTGTTGCTCCAGTGGGGAACAATGTGGAAAGGCCATTGAAAATAAACCTTCAGTGTTGTATTCATTAATAGGACAAGAGCTAATTTCATGCCAAGATAAGATATTTTGCTCTCTTTTTTCAATTTGCAAGACATATTTTATTGCTTGTAGCTCTTGTCTAGCATTTGATAAGCAAGGAATAAATGATGAAAAGTTTGAAGATCCATTTTCTTCTTGTCCAACATTTGTTGAGCTAGTTGATGGCATTAGGTCTTCATCTAAAACTTGTTCTATTGTATGCAAGAAACTGGACACAACAACAACAACAACATTAGGTAACATATTAAGAGCCTCAACATCAATCTCAACATCATTGTACTATTTTTCATATTGAATTTTGTATTTCAATGCATCCATGACGTGATGTTTATTAACATAACAATCATAATTCCCGCCTTCAATGGTGGTCCTATGAATGATCATGACCTCAAGGTCTTGCAGTTGGCATGGTAAAAGTTTTGCTATGCTTGAGATATCCTGAGGGAAGCTTATCATGTGGCCACTATATTTAAATTGGCCTCCTCTAGTGTGGGTAACCTATAAACTATAGCCACCCTAGCAATAAGCATCTCTTCAACCTGTGTTAACTTTTTGAGTAACAATGGTTGTGGGCCTAGGTCCATGCCATTTGTGGAGCTGAATTGATGGGTACCTTTTTCAAAATAACACCTTACACATATGGCTTTTGACCCTAACATTCGAGTGTGCATCCCTATGTAGCTTTCCCTACATATTTGGCAAATAGAGAGGTTGGAAAGTGCATCTATATGATGTCAAAATCGCTTTACCACATCAAGATAGCTATCATTGAATATTTCTTTGAGGTGTTGTTCTTGTGTTCCTGCAATAGGGGAGCTCCACTGAGATTCTATACAAAGGTTGGCATCTGCCATTGGAATTGCATGTTGCAAGGGAGGAATGTTACTATTTTTGTGTGTAGATGTGGTTGTCATAGCTATCCTTTGTTGTAATTATTTTTTGCGGTGCTTCATGGATATTTCCTCTCTATGATCCCTATAGTAGAAATAGTTCTTTTTTTTTTTTACCCTTTTTAAATTCAATAATTGATCAGGCTATGCAACTTGAGTGTACTCATACGACCTACGAGTATACATAAAATCTCAAGTACATTAGGATATATGAATATACATGTATACCCATACATATATTTAAAGTGGAAATTACACGTAAACATATAACAAAATATATATGTCTATCCATCTGTATATGAATCAATATCTATGAATGACTAGAAAAGGAATATCATAGTTTGAACATTAGGAGATATTAAATTGTTGTTGAATCTTATCCCTTTCCTAAAAAGATATATATTTAGGGTTAGTAGTTTTATTGGCCTCCATTTATTATTTTAGTTATGCATATGCATCTTTGTCATTGGAAGGTTTAACATAGGACCAATTGCAGATTATGAACTTGGTGGATATAAAATTAGTCTCATGGGTAATATATATACATGCATAAAAATATGTATATATACATGTATACATATGAAAACATATATACATGTATACATATACATATATTATGCATATATAATGACATACATATACATCTACATACATATACATATAGGACTTGGCAATCTTGATACAGGGAGGGTTGGATAGTAAGTATTTGCTCATCTGAGGCTTAATGCATTCTGCCATTGCTACACAATGGGGGCAAGCAAAGAAAAGTAAATGCAGGCAGACGAAGTAAATGCAATGTTGAATGTTTCAGTGTGAGAAACTATACTTTCATTAATATGCATTGTGAAAAGAGTCATTCTAGCATTAATTTCATAGTAATTGGGAAAAATTTGTTGTCTACATATCTAATCTATCATATTGTAGTATTTCTTTTTGCATATACATAGACATAGACATATGCATATACATACACATGCATATACAATCACATATACATATACATATGCATACATGCATACAGATACATACATGTACATATATAAGCATATACATACATATACATATACATATACATATACATATACATATACATATATACATATATACATGCATATACATATATGTATACATAGACATATATACACATATAAATACATATACATATACATATAGAATATTGATTGTTGTAGTATTAGAGGCTATACTTTGAATAGGTTGCTTTATCAAAAGAGTCATTGTGCCATTGATTTCATAGCAAATGCAAAAAAATTGTTGTCCTTGTATCTGATCTATCATATTGTAGTATTTATTTTTGCATGTGCATATACATACACATATGCATATACACATGCATATACATACACATATACATATTCATATGCGTGCATGCATACATATACTTACATTTACATATACATACATTTACATAGACAAACATATACAAACATATACATACAAATACATATACATATACATATATACATACATATACATATATATATATATACATAGACATATATGCACATATACATGTACATATACATATACATATATATACATACAGATATACATATACATCAAAGCCATCCTTTCATATGCTAGAAAATAGGAATGCATATCTAGTTCCACATCTATATGCTTTATCAAGATGACCCATGTACATATACACTTAGAAGTGAAGAGTTCACTAGAAACAATAATGCCAAATTTGCAACAAGTATAAGATAAAGTGTTCCCATAATTATGAAATTAGGATCTGAAGGCTGGGGGGTCACGCCCTTAGAGCTAGACTTCCTAGTGGCACCAACGGGTACTACCAACAAATCAATATTGGGGGGCTCTGTGAACCCATCCACAAATCCCGCTTCCATAGACATAGTTCTATGAACTTATTTGCAGCGACAAAAATGTTGCAATTTGAGTTCACTAATTGACAACTCTATTTCACAATTAAAAAAAAAATCAGTGTACTGCATCATCCAAATGGTAATTGGTAGAAAACTTGCAAATATTCATTTATAACCATTCTGCTTGTAATACTATTGAAACAACACGAGATACAACAACAAGAATAGAAATCCACTTTTAATGCTATGCAAACACTAGAGGATACATCAACAAAAATATAAATAATAAATACAAATGCATATAGCCCCATATGTATCTCCCTATCTTTGGGGCTGCTTGGATGTGTGTGCATGTAGGCTTTTATTTTTTCTATATAGTGTATTTATGCAGATTTTAAATTTTACTATCTTATGGCAAGAATCATATGCAGCAATAATGTACCCAAAATGTGTATAACATCACGGGCTTAATTGGATATTTGGCCTACATTGCTTGGTATTCAATATTATGGACAAAAAAATTATGCAAAATACCAATGAAAAATGACTTACAGATTCCATAGAAAAATAGTTTGGGAAACCTCTATTTTGTTATACAAGAGACCCAAGGAAGACAATTCTTACAATACTATAATTTTAAAGAAACACCGCTATGTCTCTTTTGACAATGCAACTTAATCAATATATTTTCCTACCTTCATAACAATAAAAAACAACAATTACTCAAGAATCAAACATATGACATGCTTCAATATTTTCCTAATATTTCTTTTACGATTTTCCTATCTGTCTATAATATTTAATGGCAAATAATGGAGATTGAATGTAGAATATATGCATGTATATTTGTGTAGAAATAATCAAGTAAATATATGCATTGAAGTTCTCCTTTATCAACACATTTAGAAACACACACATATAAGTACATATATCTATCCATATGTATATATGTATATGTATTTATATACACAATACTATATCTAAATACTTGTGTATAGTATATTTATTTATCACCATCTAACTCTTGCACTTGAAATTTATGAAGGCAAGAAACATCCAAATTATTTTTCCACTCAATTAACCAACTAGGAAGGCTACCGATTCAAACCCTTTTGGTTGCTTATACCATATTGTCTACTTCAAAGTTTTTTATTAGTATATAGGTAGCTAAAGGGTTGAATTTGAAGCCTTCTCAGCTAGTCAGCTAAGGGAAAATCCAGTCTGGATGCTTACTTTCATTTTGGAATGAGCCACGTGGGGCTTGCTTTGTATATATGGATATATATGTCTGCATACATGTATATTTTTAAATGTGGAATAGAAAATTCAATATATATATATATATATATATATATATATATCTATATATATACCAATTGTAATTCAATGTCGTAGTAGGAACTAAATGTAATATTCAATGTTGCAGTAGGGAAAAGTTCACTACAAAATATCTAAGAAAATATATTGATTCAGTTACATTATCAAAAGAGCCATTTTGGCATTATAAATATGTTACACATACTGCATGATTAAATGATGGCTTCTCAACAAATAGAAACTACAAAAGAATAGGACATAAGGTAAAGATATAAAGTTGAACAAATGAAAGAACTATTACAAAAACACTTAAAAGGCACCAAACTATTTTTCCCTCCATTCCTATGCAAAAATATTTTCAACTTCCCAAATCAAATATGTAAGCCCAACTCTTTATGACATTACTTATTTTCTTTAGCCTATGACAACAATTGCATGGTGCAACAATCTCCACAAAATGTCTATAACAACACGAGCTTAATTGCAAATCGATGAATGCAACTTTCGCTATTTTTTGCAGTTAAAGTTGCAAGCCCATTCAACCAACTACTACATACAATACTTGTGTTGTCTGAATATGTTTTATGATATTCTTTCCCCTTATTTCAAAACTCTATTTAATGTTCAATTTCGGTATTCTCTCATTTTATGTGGTTCTTGAGTTTTTTCCTAATAGTTCTTCTACAATTTCCCTACTTCTCTGTAATATTTAGTTGCAAATAATGGAGCTCGAATTTAAAATATATGTATATGCATATATAACCATTCAACCAGGATTTGATGTATTGGTTTTGGTGAAGCTGCCACTAGTTTCTTGCAAATTGCAGTAAAAGACCTCTACATGGTGCAAGATAATTCAAAGTCTACAACATGTACCCTCTTGTTATTAAAGGCCTTGTTTTCAAACCTTGACTTGTACAAATATGTTTAGTATGGGTTTCCAATCATCCATGATGTATTAGGGTAGGAGAATAATTATATGAGTTGACCCTAAATCTTTTTATGTAAAAAAGACCTTGCTGATTTATTTGAACTTATACATAGAAAATAAAATTTGAAACATATTGATACAAGATTCAACCTACATCATTTGTTGGTAAATATTGAAGACAAATAGATAATTGTATAAGAGGTATTAGACACATCCTTAATGGTTTCTCAATTGAAAATTCAAGCAACAATATTTTCCACTAAATATTATAGAAAAAATAGGGAAATTTTAAAACAACTATAAAAACAAAAGTTAAAAATCATAGCTAAATCATAGATGAGTTGGAGCCCACAATAAACATTTTCATAGAAGACAAGTAGGCTATGTAAAACTTGGTTTATCAATTCAAATTAGAAGCTACATTGTTTGGCATGAAACCCATATTAAATAGAACTGATA
Source organism: Sequoia sempervirens (assembly GCA_007258455.2). NCBI lineage: Eukaryota > Viridiplantae > Streptophyta > Pinopsida > Cupressales > Cupressaceae > Sequoia > Sequoia sempervirens. The sequence continues at coordinate 193,272,980 of VDFB02373365.1, read as the reverse complement.
AAGATAATGAGTACCAATAATCTGTACAACCTCCCCACAATGGCACATGCTTAATTAGAAATTCAAGCTACATTACCTAGCAATAAATTTTGTAGTCAAAAAGAGAATTTTCAAAAGAGCTATTGCATGACAAATCCTCTTGCTGACCAAGCCGATGAGGAACCCGCTGGAAAGTTCAAACAAATAAATTTAATAGATAAAAGATATATTAGAAACAATAACACTTACCAGCTACCAAACTAATTTTATATCCAACATGTTCATAATCTTAAAATGGTCCTATGGTAATGCGTCTAACAACATAGATGCAAACACATAACCAAAACAATAAATAGAGGGAAATAAAAATATTAACCCTAAACATATTTATTGAGAAAAAAAACAAGATTCAACTACAACTGCTCCTATGGTAACGGGTATAAGGCCAAAGATGGACAGGGATAAACTCACTCGCATCCCAAGCAAGCACCTACTAAAAAATATACACATTATGTGAAAGGTGGATAGTGGGAAAAATAATATCACACAACATATTGGTGAAAGACAAGCAGTCTATGTAACAGTTGTAAGAGCTATTAGGTTGATACTTACGAATAAGATGTATGTCATTCTCCAGTGTTTTCCTTATAGTTTTTTTACAATTTTCCTATTTGTCTATAAGATTTAATGCCAAATAATGCAGCTCAAATTTATAGCATATTCATGTATATATGTATATATATGTGTACATATATGTATAACATATATATACATGTTACCATAAGAGCAATTGTAGTTAAATTTTTTTTCTTTCGTTGTTGTTCTATTGTTTTCATTATCTGTGTATATCTTTGGCATTGCAGCCATTACCATAGGACGAATTGTAACTATCTATGTGCACGGTTTAGGGTTGTATGAACCATTGACATATTGGAGATAAAATTATGTTGGTCGCTATTTAGTGTTAGTCTAGTAAGTCTTTTAGAATTTCTCTATTTCTATATAATATATAGTGTCAGGTGATGTAGCTCAAATTTTCAAAGGAGCTTGTGGTGTTATACTGATTTTTGCATGGGTGTTTTCCATAGATGATTAATTTATTGTTAATGTCTTGTTATTATATATTTCTATCTTTGGTGTTATACCCATTTTTCGAGACTTGAAAGAGATTATTGCTCTTTCTAGGTGGGGAAATTGCAATCTAATCTTCTTTCTTTCACTAAAAAAATATGGTTGGGCTCAGTAATTTTTGTTACTCTTGTTTATTGTTTCTATATATATATATATATATACATATATATATATACATATATATATATATACCATAAATATATATATTGTGGGCTTAGTCATTTTTTTTACCCTTGTTTATTGTTTCTAGTTGGGTATTTGTAGGGTATGTGGCTGATGACTTTTTTCTTACCCAAAATTGATGAAACAAAAAGGGTTTTAAAGGAGATTCTCAACTTTCCACCAATATAAATTATGCTTTACTTTGAATTTAATAAATTATTATTATTCATTTTCTATTTGAATTATGACTAAAGTCTCGATTGATAGGTGATTGTAAAACATCTATAGCTTTCAAACAATATCAAAAATTTGAATTTGAAACATGCGTCACATTCTATGCTTTGCATACTATAGGATTTAAAAAATTAAAAATGAATTTCATGAAGTTTTGACCAAATTAAGGTGGTTAGACATAAGAGTTTTTTTTTTTAAGTTGTAATAAAAATTCATAATTAATTATTTACTTGGAAAAAAATACAAAAATGTGCATCACATGGACATGAGTCCTCTACTTATATCTAAAATATTATAAAAAAATATTATCATTTTATTGTGGTTAGGGTGGTAGACACCTACTTATTTTTCCCAATTTAAGTACTACTATATTTTCAAATTTTCACCAAATAGATTTAAAAAAAAAAAAACCCTAGTAGCCTAGAAACTACATTCAATTTGCTAAAAATTCTATTCTTACATATTTTTGAAATAATATAGATAACTTATTCATTTTTTTATGTCAAGTTTCCTAACTCTGATTTTTCTAAATTTTTCACCACTTAAGGGTGTATTTTTTCCATGATGATCCTGCACATATCTAGTTATATATATACACACAAACATATATATACTTTGTGCATCTGTGCTACTATACCCATTTTGTACAATTAGTCCCTTGCTATCTTTCTAATTGAGCTAACTTCAAATGCTTGCAAAGACAATTGTATAGATTGTGAGCGGCTATATAATTTATTCCTATGTTTGCATATATACAATTGTGCACAACTATTGAGCTCCCATGGTTTTCATTTTCAATGAAGCTTGTGGAGTTATACTCTTTTATACATGGGTGTTTTGCATAAATGATTAATTTATTGTTAATTTCTTCTTGTTATATGTTTATGTATAAAAAGAGTTGTATTATCTATCATTTCGTATTATACAGAAATGGGGGAATTATAACAGAGCTATTAGTAAAACATACATACATATATTTATGCATATATACATATCTATACACATGTATATATATATATATGTATGTATGTCTGTATGTGTGTATGTATATATACATGTATATATACATACATACATGTATATATATATACATATGTGCACACACACAAATATATGTGTGTGTGTGTACACACTTAATCAAGACTCCAAGCTACATTAGTGTTATTCTAATACATCTTTTACAAATTCTCTATTTCTCTATAATATTTAGTGTGAGGTGATGAAACTTGAATTTTGAATCAGGTTTGTGGGGTTATACTCTTTTCTACTTGGGTGTTTAGCATAGATGATTAATTTATTGCTAATATCTTCTTGTTATATGTTTCTGTCTTTGAGGTTAAACATAAAAAAATCTTATTCATAGCTCGGCTGATGGAAATCCCATTGGAAACTTCAAACAAATAACAAACACTTTGCATATCTATATATTTGCAATTTCTCCATCCATGCAAAACCATAACAGTAGATATCCATGGAAAATGACTTACAAATTCTAGAGAAAAAGAGTTTTAACATAAACAATAAATAAACCATTTATACAAAACACCCAAGTAAAATGACCTACAGATTGTACAACACCACAATTTTAAAACCCTCCAATCTACCATAAAATGGAGAAAAGACTGACGAATTTTACAATAATCTGCTATCAAAAAAGAGTATCATTTTTACAATAGTCCACTATGAAACCAACAACACAATGGCTCTTTCGACAATGCAACTTAATCAATATACTTCCTCACACATGACGCAGAAAATCTGAGCTATATTCACTAGAATTAAATATTATAGAGAAAGAGAGAAATTGTAAAACACCTATTACATAACAAATCCTATTCAAGGCTCAGCTGACCAAAATCCCATTGGAAACTTCAAACCAATAACAAACCCTTTGTATGTCCATATATATACAATCACGCCTATCTTAATCTACAATTGGAAAATAAAATTACCAACCCTAACCATTTTGATTGAAGAACCTAGATTTAACTACTATTGCTCCTATGGTAATGGGTATAAGGCCAAAAATACACAAAGATAACTGCAAACAATAAACCAGAAATGAAAAACTTACAAACCCTAACCATATTTCTTGTTGAAACAAAAAAGATTCAACTACAATTATATAATTGCACAAGTATTGAGCTCCCATGGTTTTCATTTTAATGAAGCTTTTGGGGTTATACTCTTTTATACATGGGTGTTTTGCATAAATAATTAATTTATTGTTAATGTCTTCTTGTTATATGTTTCTATATAGAAAGAGCAACATTATCTACCATTTCGTATTATACAAAAATGGGGGAATTATAACAAAGCTATTAGTAAAACATACATAAATGTATTTATGCATATATACATATCTATACACATGTATATATACATACATACATACATACATGTATATATATATATATACACATATATTTACACATATATATACATATTGACACACATACAAACACACACAGAAAAACACACAGACAAACACATATATATACACACACTTAATTGAGACTCCAAGGTAAATTAGTGTTATTCTAATACCTCTTTTACAATTTCTCTATTTCTCTATAATATTTAGTGTGAGGTGATGCAACTCGAATTTTCAATCAATTTTGTGGGGTTATACTCTTTTCTACATGGGTGTTTTGTATAGATGATTAATTTATTGTTAATATATTCTTGTTATATGTTTTTGTCTTTCATGTTAAACATAAAAAATCTTGTTCATGGCTTGGCTGACAGAAATCTCATCGGAAACTTCAAACAAATAACAAACACTTTGCATATCTATATATTTTCAATTTATCCATCCATACAAAACCATAATGGTAAACATCCATGGAAAATGACTTAAAAATTATGGAGAAAAGGATTTTTCACATAAACAATAAATAAACCATTTATACAAAACACCCACGTAAAAAGACCTATAGATTCTGCAACGGCATAGTTTTTGTAGACATGCAAAATTAGCATTATGTATTCAATTAGGTCCATTCATCAAGTAAACCATGTTTCACATTCATCCACTCATTAAATTAATCATGTTCACCTTCATCCATTCATCAGGTAAATTCATTAAATTCAATCTCCTAAGGTCATTAATTTAAAATTAAATAAATTAACTTTATCATCAACCTTTTAATTAAATAAACCAAACTTTATTTAATTAAATCTGAAAATGCATATTCCATCCCTTTTTGATTTAAATAAATCCAAATAGTTAAGTCAAAAGGGTCAAAATCAACTAATCATCACCTAAACTAATCTAATCCTAATTAACCTATCATAACCACCCATCACATCCTCTAGCTTTTCCCACTTGCACCAATAAATCATTTTAACTCATTTATAAAATCATCACTTTCCCTCAACAAAGCACCATTTTGGAATATTCCCTCAAGTTTGAATATGAAGACAAGTTGACTTGTCCCTTCCAACATTAAAATAACTTCTTTATTTAGTGTCCCCCACTCAACATTTATTTCACAAATTCAAATTTGAATCTCCCCCTCCTAGGCACATTGGCCAAAACTTGCACATTCCTCAACCTATGGCAAGTTGACGAGTGGCCTCATCTCATTGGCTAAATATTTGTCCCACATTCATCCATTTGGCCATTCTCTCATCAAAATATTCTATAAATTAAAGGCTTATTCTTCATCTTGATCGTCTACATCTTCATGCAAAGTTACTCTCTTAAATTGAGAACTAATTTTGCTCTTCATCATTTTGCATTGCATCTTGTGAGTTTAGCAAGGATTGGGAAATGGTCATTGGCACATTTGACACCAATCCAATATGGAATAGGTACTTTGTCTTGGTTTTTGAATGTCTTCTTGATCCTTTTTGTTATTTGTGGCATTTCTTGAGTAGGGACATGTTATTCCATAGAGGTATTCATAGATTTTCATGTGTAAACTAACCCCACTAATGAGTGTTTGAGATTGGTTCATTTGCAGATTTATAGTGCTTCATATTGGCAGTAAAATTCTCTGAAAAGTGATGTCCATGTTAGATTAAGTAGTACATCTCCTCCCCTACAGAAGACTGATTTGACTGTAATTGACAGGTTCTTCTATGAGTAGCAGCTACCTTAGATCTCCAGATCTATTTTAATTCTCAATGTTTCTTGGAGTAGCAGGTACCTTAGGTTTTTTTGTGAATAGCAACTACCTAAGACTAATCTGACTATACTTGACAGGTTCTTATGTGACATGTTCTATTGTTAATGGCCATTTTTGAGATAGCACGGGCTAGGGGAGTAGTTTGTTGATCTGTCTTAACTTTGGCTCAACTACCATTTTCTCCTGCGCCCATATAAATTCTTATAACTATTGCATTATTCACAAGCAGATTTCAACACAGCTATTCCTTTTCCCTATGCTAAAGTATTCAGGACACTGGAAATATAGTTGAGATACACTAGCCTGATGAAATCCAAGCAATAACTTTTTGACATTCTAATAAATACTGCTCATGTGATCTTCTTCACCCACACAAAATTTCTTGTAAAGTTGTCTGTGATTTTAAATATGTCTCCATTAATGCAAGTTGTATTTTGGCTATTTAGCTTGCTGGCATATGACAACTCCAACTACCACCTTAAACTCTCTTCCATTATTTACTCAAGATGTCATATCCAAACATTCTCCTTTGCATTTACAGAGGTGGCGAAGATGTTGACAAATGCTTGAGAACATCGCATGGGTATACACAATCTTAGCTGTGAATCTCTATCGCATGCCATACATAAATGCTTGTCACTTTTTAAGAGGATTTCTTTTGGGTCTACGTATTGACATTATTCTTGAGGTGTTAATTTCTTCTAAATTAGCTGGCCTAAATTCCTCTGTTTGCTAACTAGATGCACAACGAAAGATTGAATCCAAGTTTATGCTGATACTTATTATCAATGCTATTATCTATATGTGTAGCTTTTTGTGATTATTAATCATAATCAATGGAGATCATAATCTGTCATCAATAGAGTGTGCCTCAAAGTCTACCCATATGACTAGTCTTTTGAAAGGATGGGAATTATTTTTGAACTTACCATAGGAAAAATCTCATTTATTTTTCATGTTGAAGGGGATGCTTAAATTGTTTGACTTCTATTGCAATATGTATTATAGATGTTAATATCCACTAATGTGTCTCTTCAGTTCAAAGCTCGTTAAAAGGGAAGGGTTTTTATGTATAACTTGGTATATTGAAAATAGGAAGTTTTGAAATCAATGGTCCTATTATAACAGAGGATGTGAATTTAAAATAATTGAAATTTATTTTTTGTCATATGCCTTTTCAATCTTATTCTATTTTCTCAAAGAAAGAGAAGCATGAGGATGATATTTTGAAAGATCAAAGTGTTTTTAAACATTTTAAGTGTTTGTTTAACACTTCTTCAAGAAATAGTTATATTTTCTTTCTTAGAACACTAATGTCATTTTGGTTTAAAAAGAATCTTTCAATTTCTTCTTGCAAAGGCTAAAATGAACATTAGGAATGCAACTTACTAGATTTTGTTTCTTGGATTAACAATTGAACAAAGTATCTCTCACTTGTCTTTTGGTGCTTAAAAAGAACTCACATTTTTCTTTGTGGATTTAAAAAGAACAAGTGCAATTTTTTTTTTTTTGTGAAGGTTTACTTAAACTAAAGGCATTCAAAAAGGACGTATGCGCTTCTCTCACGCTTTATAGTGATCTTGAGAATCAAAAGGCCTTTTCATGACTTTAGGGTGAGATAAAGCAATCACCTCCACACTTTGATTTGGGTTTAAAATTGAACAATTGTGAGTGTGAGTGGGGACATTATCGCATATATTCTCTCTTTGTTGCCATCAAAGATTGATAGATTTACGGATTTTTTCTTTACTCGCTTTTGTTTATCCTAGAGGGCCTGCCTTGGGGAAGAAGTACTCACCCAAGGGAACGACTCAACTAGTAACACTCTAAAGCCAAGAGTTTTTCCAACCGAGATATAAATGTGGGTATTGGAGTAAACACCAATATCACACAGTTTATTTCGATAAGATGGATCCGAAAGGGGACTCTTGCCATATGGGTCAATCACCACGAATGAAAAGTCCTTATTAAAACCCATGTGCTAGAATTTGACAAGATCCTTTAATCTATTTGTTGGTGCAAAAACGGTCGTTCTGAAGCCACCCCACACTTTTACGGTCTTTAGTAGAAATGGAAATCATGCCATGGGATTTTCATGGGTGTTGATGCTTGGCTGCCCTGTATAAGTGAGTGTTGTGGAGGGGATCTAGTGGGGTCAAGCATCTAACCATTTGCTAAAGATAAGCATAGCTGGACTTGTCCAAGTGGGAATCCAACAAATATTGTCTTACACATCCATAAGGTTGTACTTATTCTTGGGTTACAAAATGCATTGCTTGATCAAAAACATCTTGAAAACAAACACTTAACATCATCATCCAAATTTCAAACCCTTTTGGAGACAAATACAATTGACTTAATCCATATGTTATTGCTTTCCCTTGGGATTCACAGCCTTAGAGGTTTCTAAACATTGGATTACATCTCAATTTGTCTACTTAAGTAAACAATAGGAAAAACCTTTCCTTAAGTTCATCAAATTTCCACATAACATACTTTGTGGGGTTTGAAGAAATTAAGACATTGGACATCTTAGTTTGAAAACTTAATCAAAGAAAGTGTTTTTGGTAAAATGAAGCGATTAAGCAAAGGTAAGAAAAATAAACTTTCATGTGTGTTGAAGCCTCACGATTCTTGAAAAATTCCAAAGCAAAGGTCATTGGTTGGAAATCTGAAAGTGTATGTCCAAATTGAATCATTCTTTGGTTATAAAGGTCTCTAGGAAGCATTTGTATGTTCTTCAATACCTAGGTCTAGGAAAACAAAGTGTCTTTTTTAGGCTCATCTTAGGATCAAAAGAAAATCAAAATATTTTTCATCCATCCTTCAAACATGAAAACAAACATCATCTCACAATCACCTTTTGGAAAATCTTGAAATCATCCTTAATGCTAGGCTTTTTGGAAAAATCAAAATCATCAAAATCCTTGAGACTAAATCCTTGAAAACATTATCAAAACCACCTTTGGCTAGGTATGTGTAGATGTATCCTTTTGCATATGCTTAGTCAAAAGTTATCAAATCATCTCGTTTAGCTTAGTATATGTAGATGAATCCTTCTTCATATGCTTAGTAAAACTATCATCTTGTTTGGATAGGTGTGGGTAGATGCATCCTTCTCCCCGCACATATTCAAAATTATCATCATTTGAGAAAATCCACCCTTAGGTAATCATCCAAACATCTTAAGGTCTATTTTTTCAAAACCCAAATCAAAATCAAAATCAATCAAGGACAAATCCCAAGGGAAAATCAAAATCAAAATCCGAAAAATATCCAAAAGTCCTAAAATCCTAGTATCTCCTTCAAGATTTATCGAAAGACAAAAAAAATTGCATCATCCATCCCTTGCACCATCATCATATCACCTTTCGATCCTCAAGATATCATAAAATTTTCTACTTTGGGAATAAAGTAAAGATCAATTCAAAGAATCAAGAGATTCATCTCCCATTCTTAAAAATTGATCCTTGTTTTATGGTTCAAACTAGATCTCAATACAAGAAGAGCATGGAAGGAAACAAAGAAACACCTGCTTCAAGTGATTTAAGTCAAACCACTGCTAAAATGAATCCCATTGGGTCTGGAAATCTCACAGTTAACCTTCCAAAATCATCGCAAAATCTGCAAGAGGAAAACCAAGGAGATGATCTCACCTTTGGAACATCTCATGAAGAAATAATTGAAATGCTCCAAAATCTAGAGAACCATAAAATCATCAACATGATGATGAGACTTAACCCTTTGTTATACATGCTTGAGCTAACAAAACAAGGGGCCAAGTTACCTTCAGATTTCAACGTGAGTACCATAGTGGAGACATTATTTCCTCCAATCTCATCCACCATTCCCATCTCATCTACACCCCCATCCCAAAACATCACACAAAACATTCTATAGATCACGACATCGTTTACTCCAACCCAATCCAATTTTAATAAGGGAAATGCATTTCTCAATGCTATTCAAACACACCCCCTTGTTAATAATCAAAACTTGGATGCAAATACCATCTTGGAACAAAACATACTCGAAAATCCATTACACAAGAATGTTCCTCTCACATTCCATCATGATCCATCATCATCATTTTTCTACGCAACACCTCAAACTTCTCTCCTCACAAATTCACAAGAGGAAGGAGACATGTTTAGATCAGGGGGCATTTTTGACACCCAACATTTTCGCAAGGACTCGCACCCCTTACATTTCCACCAATTCCGCTTTTTCCATCATCATCCACACCACTCCTTGGATTAGGGCTTCCCCCTTTACCAAGTATTGATCAAAACAACATCCCAAATATGAACCAAAGCATTATGTCAAATGCTCAAAAAAAAATTTCGACATCACAACAATAGATGACAAACACACAAGCAATTGGAACATCATCAAACACCCCCATAACATCGCAAAGCATGGTCTCTCAAGGGCCAATCACATCAAGAGCACCACTTATCACTCAAACCACCACATCAATAATACCATCTACCACTCAAATCATTAACACGACATCACCACTCACCACCTTCACAAATGCCATTCTGAATCCACCACCACCCCCACCACTACCGAATTCCACCACATCAACTCAATACAACATGACATTGCAAGATGCTTTTCAAATCGGATTCCAACAAGTGCAGAAACAAAAGGCCGTACAACTAGCTGCTCAGCAAGCTGCTCAAGCTGTACAACCTACCAAAGCTACCCAAGCCACACCACAAATGCAACAAGCCACACAAGCCCAAGCTTTATTGCAACAACAACAACAAGCCGCTCAAGCTACACAAGCATTGCAAGCACAAAAGTCTACTCAAGCACAACTTCTATTGCAACAACAAGTAGCACAAGCACAAGTAGCACAAGTGCAAGCTCAATATCAGGCACAACAAGCCCAATATCAAGCACAACTTCTTGCACAAAGACAAGTAGCGCACTTGCAAGCATATCATCAACCAATAAACCAATATCAAGAGCAGCAAGAAGCAGTCGAATTGGTAGCCCAACAAAAAGCGTTGTTGGAACAACAACAAGCACAACAACAAGCACAAATCTTAGTGCAGCAACAACAAGATCAACAACAAGCGTTGTTCATACAACAACAGGTGGAAGCCTACCTCACTTGATAGAACATATAGATACCATCAAACAACACACCGACCAACCCACCCATCCAACCCATGATTGAAACACCCCGAAACACCTTCATCCCACCCCCTGATCTACAAAATTATGTAACGACACAAATCAGGTTTCTCTCACAACAAGTGCTCAATCTTCAATCGAAGGGTGAACAACAAAAACACCAAGAAACTTGTGTCCCTATCCATTTGATAGGAGCCTAGTGATGAAACCATTCCCCAAGGGATTTGAAATCCCCAAATTTGACAAATATCGAGGGACGAGAAACCCTGAAGATCACATCAGGGAATTCCAGGTTCATTGCATGGAAGTCGCATATGATGATACTTATCTGATGTGGCTATTCCCTAGGAGTTTGGCAGGCCATGCTATGGAATGGTTCTCTCGCTTACTTTCAGGCATTAGGACATTACAAGAAATTATAGATGCATTCATAAAAAACTATGCATGCAACATTGCAATGGATGTTAGTCTACAAGAACTCTCAACTCTGAAACAAGGAAAGGGTGAATCATTTGCTTCATTCCTACAACGATGGCGATCGAAGGTCAATTGGAGCAAGTGGACCATGCCAGAAGAACAACAAGTTTGCACCATCATAGCCAACCTTGAAAGCCACTTGGAATTTCATCTCAAGGTTCAAGGCATCACCACATATGATCAGTTGATCCCCAAGGCGCTCAACATCGAAAGAGCCCTTATGACTCAACTTGTGGAATCAACATCATACCCCGAACAACAAAACAGTTGCCCACCATCATATTACAACAATAAACCTCACACATGGGCAAGGAACCAAAACATTACTAATGATGGTGTCATCGATGCCAAGGTGGTCATTAGTGCTCCTTGCCAACATACACTTGCACCACAAATCCAAACACAACACCAAAACAATCATCACATAACACACCAACCAAACAACACTCCAACAATTAATAATCTCAATGAGCAAAGAGGACCACCCCAACGCAAGAGTTATCCCAAGAGAAAATACACAACTTTGGGGGAACCACTTGAGGACATAATGAAAAAGTCGATAGATGAAAAACTCATCAAAGCTCCTATATTTGAGAGTTACCAAGAACCGGATGTGAAACCTCCTTGGTATAATGAGAATCAACTCTGCAGGTTCCATAAAATCAAAGGCCATACCACAAACAGTTGCATGAGATTGAAAAACATCATCCAAGATCTCATTGATAAAATAATCATAAACGTGGAACAACCTACAAGAAATCAAGATCTTAAGATATACATGAATCCGATGTTGAATCATGGCAACAAAGGAAGTAACAATAACAAAGACAAAGGGAAAGGCACCCACTCAAACATAAATCATGTGTATGAAATAGTCATCGCCTCCCTAGATGAAAACTGCATGGTCATTACTATCAAGGGTGCCTATGCCGAAGATTGTTGATTCACCACAAGAGGCAACAAAGTCACCATCGCAGGGTCATCCCAGCCAAATAAAGTCCCTACATCTAGATCAGTTCCTAATGGCTACAATGTCCTAGATCAACTCAAGAGAACACCAACACAAATATCCATCATGGAGTTGCTAAAAATATCATCTTCCCATAGGAAAATTCTTGAAGAAGCATTGGCCTCATCCACTGTCCTCACAAATCTTGATGTGGAGAAATTCCAAGCTATGGTCAGAAATATCATTACGCCTAATCTTCTTACATTCTATGACCAAGATTTCCCTGCCCAACCATCTCACAACCATGCACTTCACTTGGAAGCCATAGTACATAAGAGCAAGGTCAAAAGGGTCTTGGTAGATGGAGGTGCGGGTTTGAATATTTGTTCTCTTAGCCTTATCAAGCAATTGAAGATATCAGAAGATTCTATCGACAAACGAAAGGGTGTCATGATAAGAGCATATGATGATCAAGAAAGAGTGTCTCAAGGCATGATCAAACTCCCTATTCAAGTAGGGCCAGCTCTCATGGAAACCACTTGTCAGGTCCTAGACCTTGACTTGCCATATAATATCCTCCTAGGATGCCCATGGATTCATGCAATGAAGGCAATAGTGTCGAATTTCTACCAATGTGTGAAATTTACACATAATAGACAAGAAGTGACCATCCATGGAGATCCCGAACCTTTCTCATACTTCAAAAATCTTGAAGCAAAGTATTACAAAATCCCCCAAGTACCAAAAAATGATGAGGGCCCATCCACATCTTACATCGATCTTTCCACTCTCACATCCACTTTTGCGATAGATACACCTGCCACTCCCACCATTCCCACCATGTCTGACATCAAACTCATTAAGGATAATGGATGTGGAAATTGCAAAATCCCTAATAATTCTTTTGTGGTAGGAGAATTACCACAATCTCCTAGATCACGGGGATGACCACAAATAAATGAACCCTCTATATCCCAAAAATCTCCTGAAAACTATCCTGAATTCACAAGCTGGGGAGATCTTGGGGAAGAAATTATTGAGGCAGATCCATCTCACATGTTATATCAAGATGAAAGACCAGTACTAGACTTACCAATGGATGACCAAAGAAAGGGTATGCAAATGATGCTCACAATGGGCTATGATAGAAATCAAAGACTGGGAAAAAACAACAATGGGCTCATAATACCTATCATGTCAGAGACATGACTGATAACAAACCTTGGACTTGGATGTACTCCTTTGAGTATAACCATACATGGCCGAAGTCCTCCAATTAGAATGGTTAATATTCCTCCTCAGCCAACCGCAGCAGAAGTACGCTTACCAATATCCATAGGTAGAGACATACATAACTTTATAACTAACATTTATAATAGTAGTGATGATGAGGATACCATGACCAATCTACCTAGGTTATTTGAGGATACCGCCCTTTGCATGATTAGCACCCTCTCCTTTGAAATAGACCGTCAAAATCATAAGATACATTTAGTATATCCCCAACTCATTGACTACGACCAACGAGGACCACTAGTTCTTGATACATTCAAAAATGATGAGGCACTCTCGAAATTCATGGGATTGTGGGATAACATTCTAGAGGGGGACCACATAGCAGGGTTCATAATAGAGTTGGACACACATGCCTATTATGGGGAAATGATTGAATCCCTTAGTCACAAAAGTGATAAATTAAGAATAATATCTAAGTCCTTGAGTGAAAACTACACTGTGGCACTCTTTGACAAGAAAAAAGTAAAAAGAAAGGACACATCCAATGGTGAAAACCTCTATGAGGCACCCGAGGATGGGGGATTCAATCTTCCTTTAAGAGCTATTCATCAGGAAAAGTCAACAGTCTTGGTAGAAAAATGCAATTTGGTCAATCTAGGAACATAGGAGACCTCGCATATCACATTCTATGCAGAATCACTACTATCAGAAGAGCAAGAGCTCCTAGCAGCCTTCTTAAGGGAAAGATAGATAAACTTTGCATCGAGTTATACTGACATGCTAGGACTTGATCCAAAGACTGTGGTTCACCATTTAGTAGTGTATCTAGAAGCAAAGCCTGTCAGACAAAAGGGTATGTGTAGGATCATCATGGAAAAAATAGGCCCTTAAGTGGAAAAAAAATCAGAAAAATCATAGTTAGGCAACTTGACATAAAAATTTGAATAAGTTATCTATATTATTTCAAAAATATGTAAGAATAGAATCTATAGCAAATTGAATGTAGTTTCTCTACTAGGTTTGTTTAAAAAAGAGAAAAATATATTTGGTGACAATTTGAAATTTCAATGTAGTAGTACTTAATTTTTAGGGAAAAAATAAGAAGTAGGTGTCTATCTAACCACCCTAATCACAATAAAATGATAATATTTTTTTATAATAATTTAGATATAAGTAGAGGACTCATGTCCTGATGTGATGCATATTTTTTGTAATTTTTTTCCAAGCAAATAATTTATTATGAATTTTTTATTACAACTTTTAAAAATATAAAAAATGCGTATGTCTAACCACCTTAACTTGGTCAAAACTTATGAAATTCATTTTCTCTTTTTTTAATCTTATAGTATGTGAAGCATAGAATGTGACACATATTTTAGATTCAAAAAATGCGATACCATTTGAAAGCTATAGATGTTTTTCAATTAGTCTATCAATTAGGACTTTAGTCATAATTTGAATAGAAAATGAATAATAATTACTTATTAAATTCAAAGTAAAGCATAATTTATATTGGTGGAAATATGAGAATCTCATTTAAAAACCCTTTTTGTTTCATCAATTTTGGGTGAAAAAAAAGTCATCAGCCACATACCCATCATATTGCCACTTTTTCGCCCATCATGATCCTGCACATACCAAAAAGCTTCAAAAAATGCACCCTCAGATCGCCTTATTGGTCAAAATGCAGCTAAAAAAGCTACTAGATGCAAGATTCATACGACCAATAGATTATCCATAAAGGGTATCAAACTTGGTACCTATTTCAAAGCCTGACAAAGCCATTAGAATCTATACAGACTTTAGAGATTTGAACAAGGCATGTCCAAAAGATGACTTCCCATTTCCAAATATCGACATGATAGTAGATATGATAGTAGGACATGAGATGCTATTACTAATGGATGGATTTTTTGAGATACAATCAAATCATGATAGCAAAAGAG
The DNA here is from genome assembly GCA_007258455.2 of Sequoia sempervirens. NCBI lineage: Eukaryota > Viridiplantae > Streptophyta > Pinopsida > Cupressales > Cupressaceae > Sequoia > Sequoia sempervirens. Next base: position 193,257,585 of record VDFB02373365.1, on the reverse strand, counting down.
GATCAACATAAGACAACTTTCGCTTGTCCATGGGGGACTTATGTTGGAACATGATGCCATTAGGCCTAAAGAACGTAGGAGAAACATACCAAAGGGCCATGACATTGATATTCCATGACATGATCCATAAGATGGTTGAAGACTATGTCGACGACATCCTAGCCAAGTCCAGAAAGAGAAAATATCACATAGAAACCCTTAGTGCCATCTTTGGCAGACTGGAGGAGTACAAAGTCAGACTAAATCCCAAGAAGTGTGTCTTCAATGTACAATCAGGTAAACTGCTAGGATATATAGTATCAATGAGGGGTATTGAGGTGGATCTAGCAAAGGTGAAAGAAGTCCTCAAAATGGAAGCACCAAAGACATTAAACAATTGAGAGGCCTCCAAGGCAGACTTCAATCCATTCGAAGATTTATAGCGCAATTGGAAGATAACAAAACCCATATTCTCACCTACTCCACAAGGGAGTAGCATATAAATGGGATGCCAAGTGTGAAGAGGAATTTTAAATAATCAAAGAATATATACTAACACCACCAGTGTTAATGCCACCCATCCCAAAGAAACCATTAATCTTATATGTATCAACAATAGCAGCAGCCCTGGAAGCTCTCCTAGCTTAGCATGATGAAAATGGAATGGAAAGGGCTATCTACTATATCAATAGAACAATGGTTGGGCATGAACTAAACTATTCATTCATTGAGAAGGAATGCCTAGTAGTAGTGTTTGCATCACAAAAATTTAGACATTACATGTTGGCACACAAGATAAAGCTTATCGCCAAAATTGATCCCCTCAAATATCTATTATCAAAGGCAATGCTCACGAGAAGAATGTCCAAATGGGTGATGATATTGTCAAAGTACGAAATTGAGTATGTTGAGCGGAAAGCAATCAAGGGTCAAGTTATTGTAGATCAACTGGCAGAGGCTGCAATCTATTCAGAGAACCCTCTCATCTCAGAATTTCCTGATGAATCCATTTTTAATCTCAATATAGCTGACCATTGGAAACTATACTTTGATGGTTCATACACACAGCATGGATCAGGAGCCGACATATTCTTTATCACTCCAAAGGGGGATTGCATACCAAGGTCTTATAAACTGGCATTTCCCTGCACCAATAACATTGCAGAATATGAGGCTTTGACCATAGGTCTCAGAATAGTAGTGTAGTGGAACATCATAGCTCTCAAAGTGTACAGAGACTCCCAATTGATCATAAATCAAGTGAACGATGAATACCAGACCAAGGACGACAAGCTCACTCCAGACAAGAAATTGGTGGAGACTCTCAAAGAATCCTTCATCGAAATTACATTTGAGCAGATACCTAGAGCCAACAATAGAGTAGCAGACGCCATGGCAACAATTAGGTCCTTACTGGACATCCCCAACAATGTTCCAAAATATGAATTCCGGATAGAGCAGCTTCTTGTGCCCTCATTCGAGGTACCAAAATCATAATTTGTGTGTGAAATCATTGGTCCCAACAATCCTTGGTATCATGACATTTACACATACCTTTGTATAGGAGTCATACGTGCCAACCTACCCTTAAACCTAAAATGAACCTTCATCAAAAAGGAATCCAAATTTGTCATCTTAGGAGATACCCTATATTGTAGGAGCATAGAAGGAACCCTACTACACCGCCTAAATACTGAGGAGGCATTAACCACTCTAACTAAAGTACATAATGGTATTTGTTGTTCATACTTGAGCGAAATGACCATAGCTAAGAAACTGCTAAGGATGGGGTATTATTGGCCCACAATGGAATGAGAAGCACACAAATATGCCAGAAGGTCTCTACAATGTCAATAGCATGGGGACCTCATCCATGTTCGAACTCAAGAGATTCAACCCATCATCACACCATGGCCCTTTTTACAATGTGAACTTGATCTCATTGGGAAAATCACTCCCACTTCATCTAATGGCCACAAATTCATCATAACCGCAATAGAGTACTTTACTAAGTGGGTGGAGGCCATACCCATGACGTACATAATTGGGAAGCAGATTTCAAAGTTCATTCTAAACTATCTCATTTGCCGCTATGGTGTTCCACAAGCCATTATCTCAGATAATGGGACACCATTCAAAAATCAGGAGGTTTGTGACTTATGCGAGAAATTCAAAATCCAACATCGCTTCTCCACACCATACTATCCCCAAGGCAATGGCCAAGTAGAAGCTACAAAAAAAACCATTCTGAAAATCCTCAAGAAAACAATCAATGACGCAGGTCGTGACTGGCATTTATAGCTTAATCCCTCTCTCTGGGCCTATTGAACTAGTATCCGTACACCCACCAGCCCCACCCCTTTTTCCCTAGTCTATGGGTCAGAAGTAGTACTCCGCATTAAGATCGAGATCCCATCACTCAGGATATCACTGTAAAACCTCATCACATATGAAGAGTATTGAGTGTCAAGATTGAATGAGCTAGAGCTACTGAATGAGCGATGGATAGATGCTTTGAATCATTTGTAAGTCTATCAAAATAGACTCAAAAGGAGCTACAATAAGAAAATCAGAAGCATGACATTCCAAGTCAGAGAACTGGTCTTAAAAGAAAATCAGAAGAATGTCCCAAACCCAAGCAGTAAAGGAAAATTTGAACCCAACTGGTTGGGACCATTCGTCATCATAGCAAGTTACAAATCAGGGGCATATCAGTTATCAACACCCGAAGGGGAACCTTTGTAGGAGCCTATGAATAGCTCTCACCTTAAAAAGTTTTATGCCTAAATATTTCAAGGTATAAAACCAAAAAATCCAAAAAAATTAGAAAATTTCATGAAAAATTGGTTACTTAGGTGAAAACCTAGCAAATAGGCATCTTGGTGACAAAAGTAAAAATTAAAAAAAATCCAAAAAAATTAGAAAAAGGATAAAAAAAATAGTAAAGAAAAAAATCATCCTCTAGTGAAAACCAATTCAGTGGCACTTTGGACAAGTACCTTAGTGAAAACCTGGCAAATAGGTGCCCTACGTAAATAAGCACTTTCCATCCATCAGGATCTTTATGGATTGTTCTACATCATCCATCCATTTCGCTTCCATCATCCATAACATCCAGGTCTCAATCCATCACTCATCCACTCGCATCCGCACCATAGCTTGGTCTTGTGTTCGTATCATGATCCCTCCTAGTACTACTTAGCCCATCCTCATGGTCAGTTTGTCCTACCTTTATTGGAGTAGTCTATTGCATCACATTGGGGGAATGTTCTTATTAGATCGAATTCGTGTATATTCTTAAAGTCCTAAAAATCAAAAAATCCAAAAACATCAAAACATCAAAAAATCCAAAAACATCAAAAAATTCAAAAACATCATAAATATGAGAAAATCCAAAAAATAAAAAATAAAAAATAAAAAAAACATCAAAACATCAAAAATCTAAAAACATTCAAACATATCAAAATCCAAAATCAGGTCAAAAATTCATTCAAAAAGCCAAAAATAAGGTCATCTTGTCGAACTACTTCATCTCTGAGCTTGAATGTAGGCAAGGTTGATCTTTGATCATCCCTGAGAAACTGAATGTGCTTTTAGGAGTTTGTCATAAATCGATATCCATCATGTATATTTCCATCCGTAAATCGCCCAAGTCATCACCGAACCACGTGGTCTCTACGCAAAGGGAGGCAAGGCTAATCTGTTGATCAACCCCCAAGGCCCCTAAGATAGGTCTTTAGGTTAGTCTCTTGGTCAAAATCTCAAAAAATCCCAAAACATTAGAAATTCAAAAAATTAAAACATTTGAAAAATCTCAAAAAATACCAAAAACAACCTCAAAACATTGAAAAACTCCAAAAACATCCAAATATTGGAAAAAATCCATCCACCTCATCTCACTTGCACCCACAATAACACCATCCATAATAAACTGATCGTCATCCTCAACCTTTGGTGAAATAGTTAGAAACAAGTCTAGCAGCTTAAAATTAAAACTCAAAAATGTCAAGTCTCAAGTTCAAGTCAGTATGTAAACAAGTTGGTCAATTCTTTGTGTCAATAGTCCATCATCCAAATAGTCCCATATCAATCATCTAATAACATCATGTCCTAGGATGAATCCTTCCTACAAGGGGCATTATTTATCAGAAAGAGCACTTTGGATAAACAAAAGGATATGTCACCATCCACTAACATTTCCTAGGATGTATCCTTCCTACAATGGGCATTATCTTTTGGCAATAGTTTCGGTTCTTATCCCTAAAAACACATTCCCTTTTGGTTAGTGGTATTGAAGAACATTGGCTTGTTTGTGTGCTTTATCTTTGTCTTTTGACTTATCTTATTGTGCTAAGTCCAAGGACCTCTAGATGATATCCAAACGAAGGATTTAGAGAGATAGGAATGGGGCAATGATCATTATCCTTTTGTATGCTATGCTTGTTGGACGTTCTTGTTAAATAACCTTGGTGAATACTTGCTTTGTTAGATATGTATAGAGGATGTTTTGGACAGCTTGTTGACTATTGCATTGATTGGTTATACCTTTCCGTGTTTTGGTCCAAGGTGTTTGAAACTTCTAAAGTGCATCCTAGCAAGGTTTCTATATGTCAGGTGTGAACAAGAATACTCCTATCTATTTGTCGAGTCAAAGTCCATCACACTAAGTACAACGTCATCTTGGTCCTTTATACCTTGATGCATCGTGCTTATGCGTGTTATCAAACATAAGGTAAGTGACCTTTTTAAAATCCCAATCCTTGATAAGGAAATCATCCATCTATCATCATCATTTATCATAATCATCTCTCATAAAGTTGGCTTGTTGGATCCTCTTGTCATCATTTAATGTCTTCTTTTCTACACTAACATCACGTCATGAATAGTTAATCATCATCACTAGTGCATATTGCATCCACGAACCATCAATATTCTACATATCATCTCACATACATAATCATCATCATAATATAGATCTGTTAGTCTAAGCATCTCATAAAATCATACATTTGCATAATCATGGCATATCACATCATCCATTTCATCCATCTCATACATCATATCATCATTTAAGCTGTTTAAGATAATATAGATCTGTTATTCTAAGCATCTTAAAACCATCTCATTTGCATCATCATCCATAACCATCCATCATGAAACTCTTTATTGAGAGATCCACCCTCAAATCGAGTCTTTTCACTTGATCTCTCGAGGGGGCAATTTACTAGCGTACTTCTTTCCACTAGGGCAACTGAAAAAATTAGAACTTTTTTTTGGATTTTGATTGCGGCAAGTTTATTCTTTGAACCAATGCAACAAGTGCATTGCTTCAAAGAGGGGAAAAATGTAGACATGCAAAATTATCATTATGCATTCAATTAGGTCCATTCATCAAGTAAACTAGGTTTCACATTCATCCACTCATTAAATTAATCAAGTTCACCTTCATCCATTCATCAGGTAAATTCATTAAATTCAATCTCCTAAGTTCATTAATTTAAAATTAAATAAATTAACTTTATCATCAACCTTTTAATTAAATAAACCATACTTTATTTAATTAAATCTTAAAATGCATATTCCATCCCTTTATTATTTAAATAAATCCAAATAGTTAAGTCAAAAGGGTCAAAATGAACTAATCATCACCTAAGCTAATCTAATCCTGATTAACTTAACCTAACCACCCATCACATCCTCTAGCTTTTCCCACATGCACCAATAAATCATTTTAACTCATTTATAAAATCATCATTTTCCCTCAACAAAGCACCCTTTTGAAATATTCCCTCAAGTTTGAATATGAAGACAAGTTGACTTGTCCCTTCCAACATTGCAATAACTTCTCTATTTCATGTTTCCCACTCAACATTTATTTCACAAATTCAAATTTGAATCTCCCCCTCTTGATCACATTGGCCAAAACTTGCACATTCTTCAACCTATGGCAAGTTGACAAGTGGCCTCATCTCATTAGCTAAATATTTGTCCTACATTCATCCATTTGGCCATTCTCTCATCAAAATATTCTATAAATGAAAGGCTTATTCTTCATCTTGATCATCTACATCTCCATGCAAAGTTACTCTCTTAAATTAAGAACTAATTTTGTTCGTCATATTGCATTGCATCTTGTGAGTTTAGCAAGGATTGGGGAAGGGTCATTGGAAGATTTGACACTAATGCAATATGGAATAGGTACTTTTTCTTTCTTTTGGAATGCCTTCTTGATCCTTTTTGTTATTTGTGGCATTTCTTGAGTAGGGACATGTTATTCCATAGAGGTATTCATAGATTTGCATGTGTAAACTAACCCAACTAATGAGTGTTTGAGATTGGTTCATTTGCAGATTTATAGTGCTTCAGTTTTAAAACCCTCCAATCTACCATAAAATGGGGTAGAGGTTGACGATTTTTACAATACTCTGCTATCAAACAATAGTATCATTTTTACAATAGTCCACTATGAAACCAACAACGAAATGACTCTTTCAACATTGCAAATTAATCAATATACTTCCTCACACATTATGCAGAAAGTCCTAGCTACATTCGCTAGAATTAAATATTATAGAAAAATAGAGAAATTGTAAAACACCTATTACACAACAAATCCTATTCAAGGCTCGACTGACAAAAATATTGTCAGAAACTTTAAACAAACAACAAACCCTCTTTATATCCATATATATACAATCACTACTATCTTAATTTGTAATTGAGCAATAAAATTACCAACCCTAACCATTTTGACGGAAGAACCTAGATTTAACTACTATTGCTCCTATGGTAATGGGTATAAGGCCAAAAATGCACAGATTTAACTACAAACAATAAACTAGGAATAAAAGAATTTACAAACACTAACAATATTTCTTGACGAAACAAAAAATGATTCAACTGCAATTTCTCCATTCATAAAAAATGATAATTGCAAAATTCCATGCAGAAGGGATTACATAATCTAGACAACAAAAGCAATCTATAAAAACACCCATGTAAAACAACTTACAGATTGTGGAGAACAACAGTTTTAAAACCCTCCAATTTGGCACAAAAAGTAGTGGAACCCAATGATTTTTATAGTTGTCTCCTATGAAACAAACCATGGAACTGCATGCGATAGATTTTACAATAGTCCGCTACCAACCCAACACCATAATGGCTCCTTCAAAAATCCAACTTAATCAATATACTTAGTTTCACATTATACAACACATCAGTGTTCAAACCTTGAAACCTACTATCCAAATGCAAAATAAGTAGAGAATGAAAGACAGAAACAATAAATTAATCATTTATGAAAAATACCCATGCAAAACGACTTACTGATTCTGCAGGTCAATAGTTTTAAAACCCTCCAACTTGCTAAAAAATAGAGTTGAATGCGACGAATTTAACAATAGCCTGCTATCAAACCAACACCACAATGGCTCTTCTAACAATACAACTTCATCAAAGTATACTCTTCCACATGCTAGCATTTAATATTGCATTTACTTCATCTGTCACCATCGTGCAATGACAGGATACATTGTCCCTCATGCCAACAAATGCTTACCATTCACCACCACCCCCAACCTACATAATTACTAATGCCCATGTCACCACGCAAAAAAATGGCGGCCTCCTCACTAGCTAGTAGACCCCTGACACCGACAAATCTAATTTACATCTAGGTTGACAAAAATATTGGCAAAAACTTCAAACAAAATAGCCTATCAGCTAATTATATCTCTAAGTATGGAGCTAAATCTGAGAAGAAATTAGAAAATTACCTTGATATGTTGAAAATACTTGCAAATATAAATATAGTTGATGATAGAGCACTACTTGCATATCAAAAATTCATGATGAACATTCTTGTGGAGCATGACATCTCTGCATAGGAGACGTGCCATATGTTACAGAAATTTCCCCTTGTCACTTCAAGTCGACAATATGTTTGCTTGAATGTTAGAAAAAAGGTATGGTTCTTTATAAATAAAAATGGTGCTAATGAAGGCCTACCAACAAATTATATTCATTCCTATATGCAAAGGCCTCCAGAGCTAGGTTGTGTATCCCTAATTGACTCAGTCCACTTATATACACATTCAGAGTTGTGCAAAAAGGAAAAATGGAAATCACGACACTAGCCTACAGTTGTCCTTGTGTACACGTTATTCAAGACTGCACCTGGATAGAAATATTTGAATCATTCTGTTGGACAAAACTTATGTTATAAAAACCCTTCTAGAACATACAGATAGAAATAGGTCTTTCCAAACAAGGCATAATACAAAATTGGAAAGTTTAAAAATAGTTGGTTATCATCCTTGGCATGTTAATAGAATTTTAGCTACATCCACAATTGAAGAACAATGTGGTGGTGATAGTGATGATTTGCACCATCAGCCTTCTATAGATGAATATGAATGGGAAGTTTTCTCTTGGCTTGGTGCTACTACTAACTTTGGTATAAATCAGCTCCAACTGTTGGGTAGGTGGGACTTTGATATGAACCATTCATGGAATACAAACCATGTGCCTAGGAACTTCATAATATTGCTTTGCAATTCATCCCATCGGCCAAGGCATAATGTGAGAAAGCTATGATACAATTTTTTCCTGTAAATACATCAACCCATCAACTTTCAACAAAACAGTAATTAGCTCTTCAAAACATCCAAGCTCATCACATGCATCCTTCCCCCAAAGTCCCTCTCCACATGATCATTCAAGGAACAACTACAATTGGAAAATCCTTTTTGATAAATTGTATAAGACAAAAAATAAATTCCTCTAATACTAGATGTAATAGCCCGCTGCTCACATTGGCCCCTACAAGTGTTGTTGCCTACAATATATGTGCATCCATAATCCATACAACCCTCAACATTCCCATAAAGGATATGAATCCTTTGCAACACCAAGCATTGACAATATTCCAAGAACAATTTAAATATATTCAATACATTTTGATCAGGGAAAAATTTAAGAAACCCCCCCTCCCTAGGGAAAGGTGTAAAATCCTAGCAAATGTTGTATACTTCCCGATAAAAATATTGATTTTAGTGGTGAATTTTTTAACTTTTTGTGAAAAAAAATAATGTCCATTGGTGAATCTTTTCTAATTGTTAGAAGTCTGTGGAAAATCCTTGTGAAATACAATTTTTTTAAGACCACTAAATTTTTTCCATAGGCGATTAAAATCTATTTTCAAATCAATAAAATATTTCAATTGGTGAATTAAATCTATTTTCAAACTAGAAAAAAATAATTTTGTTGGCAATTAAAACTTTTTTTCAAACTAAAAAATAAAATTTATTGGCGATTAAACCTATTTTCAAGTGATTAAGAAAAAAACACTTGTGAATTAAACATTTTAAATAGTAAGTGAAGGAGGCACGAAAGTTTCCATAAAAAGTGAAGCATTTATGAAGGTTTTTTGTTGGCGCTAGAAATACGTATGTTGTGTTGATAAATTTAAAGGGGAAGGAATTTAAATGAACAAGCTGTCACAAAATTTAAATTAATGGGAAATCATCCTTTGCATTCGCTGCTACCCCTTTGCACCTAATAAATTGGTCTCATACTTGACTGGGGGAAATCAAGTTTTGGTGCTTTTCCTAACCTTAGTTGCAAGTCTTTCTTGGTCATCTATGTAGTCGGTGGGTCGGAAGTTTTGAAAACTTCAAAACTTTAGACTTTGGTTCTAAGGTTCCAAGTTTCAATGACCACACTACATTATGGACCACTACCATTCGATGAATTTTCAATGGACGACTATAGTTGCATTCTAGAAGTATATCTCTGAAGCAGTAGATTTGTGAATTGAAACCTCTAGAATTACACTAGAACCATTCAATTCAAATGAACTCGATGGGTTGGATTTTGGCGATGAGCGATAGAATAACTTAAGTGGTAGAAATATGCATATGCAAAAAGTTTTTTTTAAACGAGGGACTGCCTATGAAGAATGTAGGACAAAGGCTTAAAAACTTAAGAATGTTTTACACAAAGGATGTAAAGGCAAATAAATATAACCACAAGGTCCATGACCATTTGATGAAGTTTTGATGGATGGTTGTAGTTGCATTCTGAAAGTAAATCTCTGAAGCAATAGACTTGCGAATTCAAACCTTTGAAATATCACTAGAACCGTTAGATGCAGACACATGGCAAGATCAAGGCTCATTTGTCTCTTTTGAATGCCTCAGTGTATTACATTGTATTTAATTGAAATTCTCAATATTTTAGTTTTGAATAGGGAATTTGGATTCTAGGTGGGCTAGCTGATCAGGGAAGGTCACTTGATAGAAAGGCCTTTAGGGTGGTTTTTTGAAAAACAAAAACTCATGTAATCCATTTTTGATAATCAATACAGGGTGTTTCCCCTAGTAGTGTTTTACCTAGCAAAAAATAATAATTGCATGCAAATTTAAAAGTAAAACATAAAGCAATACAAATGAAAAAAGAAAATTGCCATTAAATTGACAAAAAAACATTATAAACACTAAAATTTGACAATTGTCATTCTTGTTAAGGTTTACCAAAATTTAAAATGTTGTTGATTTCTAATATGTCATTAACCTTCTCCCTTGGTTCCTAGTATCATTATTCATTTTATTAAGTCCTTTGCAACATCAAGTTACCGACCCCTTGGCCTTGATGTCAGTCCTAGCGCATTAAAGTTTAAAACAACTTTAAAACACATGTTTATTATTTATATCATAATTCATAAATTACTCAACCATTCGATTAAAATTTGATGTATGGTTGTAGTTGCATTCAAGAATAAAATGCACAGAGCACTAGTATTACAAAATTAAACCTCTCGAATCACCCTTTAACCTTTAGATTTACAATGATCAATAGTTTAGAATTTACTGCCAATGCAAGACTAAATGGCCAGCGAAACAAGATTTGTAATGATTTCATATTGTTTGAACTTTGAGGGGCACTGGCAGTTTTGACAATTGTCAGCTTGTCAGAGTCCAAGCATCAATCAAATTAAACATTTAAATAACTATCAGGCTTAAGTTACACAAATCAATTAAAATTTAAGTATGTTTTTTGGTTTGCATGAATCATGATTATGATTCATGAATCATGATTATACCTAACCTCACATGTGACACATGTGAGGTGTACATAGGGACTAGGCTAGTAGTGGTACTATTGGTGGCACTGTTTCCCATAAATAAGGATAGTGAGCAAAACTGAAAATGGAAATCATTCGTTGAAGGCTAAAGGATTTACTATTGAGAATTTGAGTGTAATGTTCAAATTGTCATAAGGGTTTTCATTTTGTAGGGTTAATAAGGAATATGATTCAGGAAGAAAATGATGTGGCATTATTGGGTATACTCTAAATTCTCCTTCCTGTAGTTATGTAGTTACAGAGTAAAAGACTAATTTCCTTCAAGTTCAAAATGGGTGGAATTGGAAAGAAGTTGATTTGGTTCACGTAACTTCTCAAACAGGTTTTGAGCTAGGATGAGGAGCTCTGATGGAGAAAAGTGTTCTCCCAATGTATGGAAGCTGCAAGTAGAAGATGGGAGTAGTTTTACAACTCCTGATCTTTTGCATGACTCTAATTTTCAAAGGGGAGAAGTACATTTTGTATCTTCATAGCTTCCATTTCCTCGGTTTGATTAGCCTGCCTTTCCCCATGCATTTATTTTTAGAGCCAAGGATGATCCCAAAATTTGTCATTCTTGTTAGGGTTTACCAAAAAATGAAATTCAAAGCACATGGTTGACCTAGAAAGTCCCATTTATTTTCAGACACACATGTATTACATTTACATTTTCACTAGCAATCCAATAGAAGCTTGGCGCTTGCGCTTAAATTTGTATTTGTACTATGTAATAAGGTGACATTGTAATTCAATTGTAATAAACTAAATGGTTGCGCTATTAATTTGACATTGTAATTCCTTTTATTAAGTCGTTTACAACGTTAAGTGTTACTATGTTATTAATGGTTGTACTATTAATGTGACATTATAATTAATTTTATAAAGGCCTTGATAATCCGAGCACATTAATGGTTAAAAATAAAAAAACTTTAAAACACATGTTTATTATTTATATCATAATTTACTCAATGGCTCGATAGAACATTTGATGTATCATTGTTGACTCAAGGGAGAAAAGCAAGCTTAGTCGCTAGGCCTTTGAGTTTTATAACCATTTGACATGTCCCATTGTCATGGAGTTAAAAAATTTCATAACTACTCGATTCCCCAACTTGGTTCACTTTATTGAATAACTTAAGTTCATGCATACGTAACCTTTGAGTTATGGTGTGTGAATTTAGTTGATGGGTCAGAGGTTTCGAGAATGTATTGAAACTTCAAACTTTGGTTTTGAGGTTCCAAGTTTCAATGAACACATGCCATGATGGACTTATCTTTCCTTTCAAAGGCGTTGTCATTTGACATCTCATTGAATGCTATGTATGGAATAAACTTGAGTTGAATTTTCAAGAATTTCCAAAAGCATGCAGGTTTAAAGGCATGCAAACCTTAGGGTTTTCATTACTGCAAAATAGAAAAAATTGTCGTATTAATTCCACATTAATTGCACATCTTGTCATTTTATATGGCTTGAATGTGGTGAGATCTTATTTGTTAAAGCCTCGGCTGTACTTCTACCTGCTATTTTTATTTCTTCAGGAATTCAAGCATGTCATTAGGCATAGTGAGCTCATGCAGTCTGAAATTGGAAATCGTTGGCTCGGTGTGAGGGATATGGAGCTAAGACTTTTTAAATTGGAATAATTTTGGGCAAGTCTGGATAGTAAAGAAAAATCTACTGTAGATGTGAAGGTGTTTGAAAGTGGACTAGCTCAACCCAGATGTTTTCTAGAAGCAGTGCTGAGTGTCGACCTAATTGTTGCATGGGTGAGAAGGTACATTCCTGAAACCCAGTATATCAAGGCCACGGACGGAACCATTGTAGCTAAAAAATTTCTTGAGGTTGTTTCTCAAGCATTGGGAATTCTAGAGAAAGCACTCGTAAGGGAGATGTCTATTGTAACAACTAATGAATATTTTAGGACTAGTGAAACCTAGTGTAAAAATTCTATGGGAAAAGGAAGGTTAAAATAAGAGAAGAAAGGTAAGTCTCAATTTCCCAATAAACTTAAGAGGACACATTTTAAAGAAAAAATTGTTGATGTTATTGCTTTACTTCATCGTATAGTCGGGAATGTACAAGTTGAATTATTTGAAGATTGGATGTGTCAATTTATTTTAGTTATTTGTGATGATAATGTGTTTATCGATTGGGCCGAGATAATTTTTTTTCACTTGCATGAGAAATTAGTTAACTTTCAGAAGACTACTACCTTTTGTCTATGTTCTTGTTTGATATATATCATTGCTAGTCAAAGAGCTTATTGGCTAGGGTTGAAACCACCAGTACCACCAAGTCTTGGCATGCCTATGTATAAGTGTTATCTATAATTTACCAGGTAGGTTGGGATGGGAGAATATTGTCTTGTTAATGATTCCTTTTTAATGGAAGCTACGAGAAAGTTGGATGGAAACCCTGAAATGCATTTTTCCCCTAAATCAAAATCTCTGGTGTTGAAGTTTGGAAGTTTTTATATCCAGTTTGATAGATTTTCTTATTTGAGAATTGGAGGGTATGAGAAGGCTCCACTTAAATTTGCTAAGTACCTTGAGGATTTACTGGTATTTTTGGAGGTCTACAGACAAATGGCCATAGTAAATATAAAATACATGAATATGGGAAAGCAAGGGTATACCTTCCCATTATTTACTCATTATTTCTCTTATAAAAGTAATCAGATGGCTAAGACTATTGAAAGGATTCTCAAAGAATACAATCTCCAGTACTTGTTTGCAAGAACTAATTTTGATAGGAAGGGCTTTCTGAGAAATAATATGTATGCCTACGACTTGTATCAATACCAAGCTTCAATCAAAGATTTCTGGGAAGATTGTACTGATGAAAATGAGGTTTTCAGAAGGGACCATATGAGGTTAATGCTCAAGATTAGATACAAAATTTTGGTCTCTCTTTCCAAATTCCTGAAAAATGTGTCTGAAGATTCAATGGTTCTTGATCCTAAGTATGAGAAGTTTCCTAATAAATCACACCCCAGAGTTGATTGGGGTAAAGATGAAGTTTTATATATGAGTAAATGGGCCGAACCACTACTCAAAAGGACTCAGGATTGGTTGGAGGGAAAATGGCATAGGGTTGCTAGTTCTGTTCATGAACCAAAATCATCCCAGAAAAATGAGCAAGGATCTAGCCAAGTAGTCCTTGGAGGTACATCATTGGCCAGGATAGTCATCAAGTTTGCTAGTGCCAATTCACAATCTGGGGGTGATGGTGAAAAGCTAGAGAAATCAATTAAATCAAAATCAATATGTGAACAAGACAACCCATCCACCCCTTCTCTTAAAAAGAAAAATGTCAAAACAAAACCTGCGTCAGAAGATTTAGAGAGCATCTTTAAGAATATTGTTGAAGATAGTACTTTCCCACCCTTGTCTAAAGAATCTTCTCCTATAGAAACCATATCAATTATTCCTAGCGAGTCTAGAGAGGTTGTTCAAAGTGATAAAGCCCCCAGTCTAATAGAAAACTCTCCAGTATGGTTGAGGAAAGCAGTAGAAAAAAAGAGGAAAGACACTCCTACAACATCCATTGGAGTAGATATAGTGACAAAGTTACTCCAATCTTCCTCAGGGCCCAAGAAAGGCCAAAAAATGTCAAGAATTTTGAATGATGTTCTCTGGTAATCAGGTGTTAGAAATTGTAGAACCTTTAAAAGATGTAGATGATGATAAGATAACCACAAATGATTATAAAATAGTACATGTTGACATTGGTTCCCAAACACTTGAAGGTGTTGTATATCATGCCAATTACCCAGCCAATTCTTTAGCCAAGCAAGCAAAAGAAGAAAGGAAAGAAAGGGTAAAATTACAATCTCAAAATTTGGATTTCAAAAACTTTACCTCTTCCATTGTTTCTCCCTTTTTGTCTACTAAGGCTTCTATTTCCCAAGAAAGAGTTATTAATGAGTCTATAGTGTAGTTGATTAATAAAAATTTAAATTATTCCAAGGTTGCTAGTGAGTGGATTGAAGAATTGTCTTAGGAAGCTATATTTTTTATTAGTAAATCTGTGATTTCCTACACTCACATTGTTGGTAAAAGAAAAGGATTAATAATAGAACTACAACAGGTTAGAAATGATCAAACCAGTCTGTATGTACTTTTAGAAGAAATGAAAGAGTTAGTTTCCATGGATCGATTGAAGTTGGTAAATGAATAGATTGTTAGTGATCCAAAGGAATTAGATCCTTCATGGCTTGATTCACTTAAATGGAAACTAAACATATATGACGACCTAGTAAAGGAAATAGAAAAAGTGTTGGAGAAGTATTTGGATATGTTAGGAGAAATCAAGGGGAACTTTCATGATCTGCAGGTGAAGATAATGGATGATTTTGATGAGAAAATTCTGGACACAAGAGAATTTTTCTCAAATTTTAGAGAAGTCTTCAACAAAGAAGTAGCAGATCTTGCTATGATGACTAAAGAATCTTTCTCAAAGCTTGGTAGGCTGGAGATTTATCTCAAAAATTTTAAAGTTGAAGTAGAAAGGAGGTCTAACACATTGAATGAGTTTGAAGTTGCTCTCAAAAAATGGAGAACTGGACTTTAGATCCAATTGACACTAAGCAGCAGGGAGATTTTTGCAATCATTACCAGGTACAGGGAATATACAAGTAGAATGAATATTGAGGAGAATTTTTTGCGAAAAGGAGAGAACAAGGAGCCGGAAGCTGGGAATGATGCATAGTTTATTTTTAGCATTTTCATATACTTTCTTTAAAGTTGGCACTTTAAGTTAATGACTTCTTTTAATTTTTTATACGATTAATTTCAATAAATCATTACCAAAGACATTGGCTATGTTTAAATATTGGTTCAACTGATGTGATTAGGCTCTTTTGAGAAAACTTTGGTTTACTCATTAGGGAAAACTATGTTATTTTGGCTATTATCTGTTATTTTGATATAGAAGACATTGGTGGAATTTATGCATGCATAATCTTTGAGTTATGGTGTATAGATTTATTCTATTTATACTGAATGTTTGCTAGTGTGATATCTATTATTGGGATGACAAATGATATAATTTTTCTATATTGTTGTGGTGTTATTATCTGTGAATAAAATTTATGCAATGATATTGGTTTATTAGTTATCTTTGTTTTAGAAGTTCTATTTCTATTTATATGTAATTGATAGATACCTTTGAAGCTTTCTAGTTAAAAGCCCCATCTTTTATTTTCTTTCTGGTTAAAAGCATCATTACTTTAAAAAATCATTCGTTGAACATTAGATAAAGGTAGCTACCACCTTTAAAAATAAATAGAGAATTGTTTTTGAAGTTTGTAATGTTGTAATGTTACCAATTCAACTGTGGTTTCATTTCTCACCTTTTATGGGCTTATGAATATAGAGTTAGGTGATAAATCTGTTAACCAATAGATATAAAACTCTTAGGGTATGTCTTACGATTGGACACCTCTTATTTTATGTGCAAAGCAAACTAGATGGCTAGGGGAGCTAAAGGAATTCTCAAGGAATATAACCTCCAGAATTTGTCTATGAGAGCTAATTTTGATAGTAAGGGTTTTGTGAAGCATAATCTCTATGGAGGGAGCTCATATCGACATTATCCATCTATTGAAGATTTCTGGGAAGATTGTGTCAATGAGAAGGAAGTTTTGAGGATAGATTATATGAGGCTAACGCTAAAGTAGATATAGGCTTCAGTTTATCATTTCACATTCCTGAAAAATGTAGTTGAGGATTCACCAATAATAGATCCTGCATATGAAAAATTATTTGATAAATCCCACCCTAGGGTTGATTGGACCCAAAGAGAAATTTCAGATATGAGGGTACATGTTGCCCCAGTGCTTAAAAGAACCCAGGACTTGTTGGATGGGAAATGGCAACAAGTTTTTGGTCCTGTTTAGGAGCCTAAGTCATCACAGAATAATGAACAGGGGTCTGCACAAGCATCTGGTGCAAGTGTATCATCAGGTAAACCCTCTGTGAGGTCCTTAGTGCAAATTCTCAGTCAGGAGGTGATGGTGATAAACCAAAAGATATTGTCAATTTGAAGAGCATCTGTGAATAAGATAGTGTGCTTTCTCCTACCCCTAAGAAGAAGACCAATTACAAAAAAATTGTGGCTATAGATTCTGAAGCTATCTTTCAACAAATCATTTAAGATAATATATTTCCTCCTATGTCTGAATTTCCCTCTTCTCCACCTGATAGTGATAATTCCCCTTTCACTCCTAACACTCCTAAAGAAGCTATTGGTGGAAATGAAGATTCTGGTTTGGTAGTAGGCTCCCCAAGATGGCTAAGAAAAGTAGTGGAGAAGAAGAGAAAGCATATTCCTACAATGACAGTTGGATTGGATACAATTTTAAAGTTACTTCAAAGCTATTCAAAACCTAAGAAAGCCAGGATGATGTCAAGGATGGTGACTAATGCTACTTCTGGAAATTAAATGTTAGAAATTGAGCCTATGAAGGATTTAAATGAAGATGAAATAACAGAGGCAGACTACAAAGTCACACATGTTGATATGGGGCCTCCAACACTGGAAGGTGATGTGTACCATGCCAATTATTTAGTCAATACCTCAATTAAAAGAGTGAAAGAAAATATTAAACTAGAATCTCAAGTCCTCACATGGAGTAACTTTATTTCTTCCATGGCCACTCCTCCTACATCTGATGAAGCCTCAACTTCTTAGGTAGAGGGCATCGATGTGCTCACCATAGAGAAAATTAAAAAGAAATTGAGTTATTCTAGAGCTGCTTGTGAGGGGATAAATACAATATCTAGAGAGGCTATCTTCTTTCTAAACAAATTTGTGCTCTTTTACACTAAAGTTGTTAAAAAAGTGAAGGAGTTAGTAACAAAAGTTTAGCAGCTAAGAAAAGAGAAAACTAGTCTCTATGTGCTTTCTTAGGAAATGAAAGAATTGAACTCTATGGATGCAAAGATATTAATTGGTGAGAAAATTGTGAATAATCCTAAGGAGTTAAACCCTTCCTAGTTTGTTTCATTGGAATGGACATTGAATATGTATGATAATCCGGTGAAGGAAATTAATAATGCACTTGATATATTATATGAAATGTTGGGGAAAGTTAAAGAAGGCTGTCGTATTCTTGGAGTGGAAATTACTGATGATTTTGATGAAAAAATTATAGATATAAAAGAGATCTCTTTGAAGTTTAGAGAAATATTCAAGAAAGAAATAGTTGATCCTGCTATAGTGACATGGGAGTCCTAAAAAATTAGTGGAATGGAGATCCATCTGAGGACTTATAAATGTGGAGAAGAGAGAAGATCTTTGAAGTTGGTTGAGTGTGAAAATGCTTTGGTCACATGGAGAACCTTGAGTTACAAATTACTACAACTCCAGGAAGCAAAAACATCACCGCAATTGTCACCAAGTACCAGGAATACAGGAAAAGAGTAAAGACACAGGAGGCATTACTGAAGGAGGAGGAGGAATAAATAATTAGTAGCGAAGTATTCCATGCTAGGAGTGGGACCACTATTTAGTTTTTATTTTTTATGTTATTTTCTTTAATGTGGATCTCTTGATATTTCAAATATTTTTATTTTTATTTCTAAAATGGTTGTCTTCAAGAAACCATTATGAAGATAAAAGAAACTCTACGTTTTCTAGTGGATTGTCTATTATTGGAATAATAGGTTTTTGGATAGTTTCATTATTGTGGAATGTTTATCTGTGAATAAATATTTTATGGTGATGGATGCGTAAGGATTTCTCAGTATAATTTAGGTGATTTGGTAGTTTAAGCTTTTATTGTTTAAGTTGGGTGGACACATGGAATACATAAGTAGTGTGATAAGTTTTGTTCTTTAAAAATGATGCAAAATCACATATTAGATTCAATACCAGGGAATATAATATAAAAATTTTGGCCTTTCCTAACCTTAGTCTCTAGTCCTTAGAGTTTTATAACCTTGTCATGGAGTTCTAAATTTTCATAACTTACCGATTCTCTAAATTTTTTGATGGTTCACTTTGTTGAGTTGCAAGTCTTTCCTGGTCATCTTTCTACTTGGTGGCTCAGAGGTTTCAAAAAATTTGAAAATTCAAAGTTTGGTTCTAAGGTTCACTTTGTTGAATCAAGAATGGAAAAGAGATAAAGAAAATTTATTATTATAACTAATAACACTATGAATAAATGATCACTCACCTTTTCTACTCGGTGGGTCAGAGGTTTTGAAAACTTCAAAACTTTAGAGTTTGGTTGTAAGGTTCACTTTGTTGATGCAAGAAAGAAAAAGAGATAAAGAAACTTTATTACTAGATAACTAATAACACTATGAAGAAATAATCACTCACCTTTTAAGTCTACGTTTTTAGCTTCACAATTCACTGACTTCTAGTTTCAAATGGAGAAATAGAACCTTAGAACTGAACAAAATGTGTAAGAATAAATGACACTTTCGATTGTATTTATATCAATCCATGATTCCATATTTGGAAAATTTCATGGGATTTTTAAATGGTATATTAAATATTTGGTGAATCCCACTTGCTTATACAACAATACATTGTAATTTTCAAGGTGAAATGTGTCCTCAAATGTATTTATTTGTTAATGTTATTGGAAAACTAGGTCCTCATGAGCAACTATTTATAAATTTTAATTGGTGAAATGGGTCTTCATAAGCAACTCTTTGTAAATTTTAATTGGCAAAATGGGTCCTAATACAATGGTGTTTTCATAGTATTGGTGAATATGTAGGTGTTTTATTAAATTCTTTTAAGATTCCAGGAAAAAATATTAGTCGATTCAATTGAAATGCATAGTTTGACAATGGAGAATTTGTTGCTTAAATATGCCTCATAAAAAACTCATTGGTGAATGGACATGCATTGGATAGGTATAGTTCATAAAATCTGGGTGGTTTGGACACCTATTGGGTGCGAGAAATTCACCAATTTTGACTTGGTTGATTCCTAGAATTCACCAATTGGTGAAGATTCACCACTAAATTTTTCCCTGATTTTGATGAAATGAGTTTTCTAGGCCCAAAGTTGTTGCTGAAAATAGATAGTTAATTGCACCAAGCATTCCCCAATAACCAAAGTCATCCATTTGGTGGTTTTTATATCATCCTTGTTGGTGATATTTCCTAGTTGTTTCCTATCATTGATACTCCTATTTATGCTTCATGCTCATTGGTTGTAGCCTTGTGGCATACTTTCACAATCTCTATAACATTGGACACTATTTTCTACCAACAAGGAGATAGTCCTACCCAACAAAAGTTTTGGGGAATCCTTCTCCATATAGGAAATAGTGAGGCTCTCCATGATGATTGGGAAGAGCTTATGAAATAAACAAATAAAATGCTATTAACCACAAAAAGAGAACAATTTGATGTTGCAACACATTTATTTGCCACAAATGACTTGGTCACATTCCATGATAAAAAAATGATCAAATAGTTAAACCTTCCCATAGCCATTAGTACTGCTCGAGTGGCATTGCAACAAACATTTGATTATGGGGATGATACCAACATCTCCTAGAACTATTGCTTTGTGTTGGTGAACAAGTGATACTAATAAAAAAAAAATTGATTCAAGTTGGCCTAGTCAATGGATCCCTTAGTCTTGTTATAGCTATCATGTATAATGTATGTTGCAAACCACCAGATATGCTTGACTATGTTGTTGTTTTCCTCCAAAACTACATTGGGCCACCATGGGACCCACAAAACTCAAGAGACATCCCCATCCTAGCTATAACCCAAGGTAGTCAAACACAAATTCCACTCACCATGGCATGGGCATTCATAATACATAAAGCACAAGGCTTGACATTAGATAGAGCAATGATAAACATAGGCAACAAAGAAAGGTAGGGGTTGAAATTTATAGCTATATCTCTTGTTAAATCAATTGAAAGACTCCACATTGATCTAGCATTCCCATTTCAGATATACTCCAGATTAAGCAACAACAAATACACTACTCGACGACTCAATGAAGAGGTGCATTTGGAACAACTCCAGCCCCTGCCAAAAGCTTTTGTTCCCATTTCGTGCTTCAGGCTATAAAAAGGGCTTTGAACTATTTATTCTTTGATTAGCTCCAAACTGTATACCATCCTCTTCTCAAGGATTTTAAGTTAAATTTTATAGAAACATAGCAAGTAATAACCTATGCAAAATGGGTATAATACCAAAGATGCGTAGAGATACCGGTAAACAATGAGTACAGGGAAAAACTTGTACAAGTTAGTGGGATGTTTTGATCATTCCAATCTATTAAAATATATATTCAACTATTCTAGAAACTCTTTGAAGAATATTGTGTTGTATTTGACTGATTAGTTTTAAATTATGAACGTGTAGACATTCAAATTATCTTGATTGATATCATTGACTCGACTCTAATTCAATAACACAAATTCTTCCTTAATCACTTCATTACGAACCAATTAATTGAATAATCCTTATTTAATTAATTCATCAAGATTCCTCTTTTAATTAAATAAATCAACTTTATTTGATTAAATCTAATGTTCTTCTTTTAATTAAACACACCATTTTATTTAATTAAATCCTAAAGTCATATCTCTTAATTAAATAGATCAACTTTATTTGATTAAATCTAATGTTCTTCATTTAATTGAATAAATCAAATTTATTTAATTAAATCCCTAATCTCCCAACTATCCTCTCATTTGGTTTAAATAAATTTAAATATCTAAATCAAATATCAAATCAAATTAATTGCATCTAAGTTAATTAATCATTAATTAACTTCTAACACTAACCCTCCATTCCTCTAGCTTTTGCAAGTTGCACATGTAAATCAATTTATTTGATTTATTAATTCCTCCTATTTCCATTCAAATATGGCATATTATTGGAATATTCCACTTATTTGAATTCTCCCTCCTAAAGGAATTTTGTCCTCCAACTTGTCATTAAAGGCTCTTACATGTCCTCTCCTTGAGCCAACTTGGCATTAACTCCTCTTACATCTCTTCTTGCACAAACCATATTTTGAATTTCAAATTCCACCTAAATGCATTTAACATGCACGTTGTTCAAAATGTGCTCCAATCTCCTTCATTAGCATGTTGACAAGTGGCACAATGCCATTGGTCTATCTTTAATCCCACATTCATCCTATTCTTCATTCTCCAATCCTTCTCCATTCTAAATACATGCCTTCTCTATTTGATTTGGCATCTGCAATCCATGTAGGATCATTAAGCTCATTTGAATCCATTGTCATTCACAACTTTAGGCAAGGTTATTAGTCATTTTGAATTCAAGGCATCCATTTTCATCCACATTTCATCCATGTTAGCATGATATTTCATCAATCATAGTGTGATTATTGTCATTCTTCATCAAGGATCAATCAATCATCATCAAGCTTATCAAGGAATTGGGAAAGGGCTTCTTTCCACATCAAATAAGCACCAATTCCCCTATGGGATGCTAGTTTGAGCATTAGAATAGGATTTAATTAGATTTCATTTGATTACTTTTCTTTATTTTTCATATTCTTGTGTTTGAATGAATCTAATGGGAAATGTTAGTTTAGATTTGTTTATGGACTAATGTGTTTTTGTTTGTTCATGTTGGAGCAGGTCTAGACCAAGCATTCACATTTTGGCACTAGAAGGAGGGCATAAATCTCAAAATTAACACATTTTTTTGGCCATTTCCTTCGTTTTTTCCATTTTTTGTCTTTCTAGGTCAAACAATGACGCTAGAGGAAATAGTGACGCATATGTGATCTCTATTTTTCCACAAAGCGATGCTAAATTTAGCAGAGTGACATTCAAATCCTTAAATAGTGACACAATCATTCCAACATAACTGTTTGCAGTCAAATAGCGATGTTGCCTCTATGTTTCAAATGGCAACACCTTTGTTTTCTTGCTTTTGTACTTAATCTTAAAATGGCCATATCTTGGTCATATTTTGATCTTTTTCGTAGGTTTTTTTTTCAATGGGGTAGAATTTCATAAGATATCCGGTGGTTTAGGTGTTTCTCAACTTTGATAGAGTTAATTTTTTAAAATTTTCACCTAAATTCAAATCGCAATGTAACATGGTCTAAATTTTAGTGTTGTTATACTTAATCATTCATCTAACCCTCATATCTTCGTGTTTTTTGATCTCATCTAACATTTGGAGCTTGGATTGTAGGTTTTAAAGGATCATGGAGCATGGAAGTGAAAGAAAAAGCATTTTATACTCATTGTAACAAGTGTTTTTAAACACTTTGGGAGCATTTATAATCCCATCTTTAGGATCTTGTTATCTTCAATTTTAGGACTCTAATACATTTCGTTTGGGATTTAAAAAGAACAATACAAAATATTTCTTTTCCTCAAAGTTGATTAAAAAGAACCCTAGAAACTCACTAGATTTGATTTTGGGTTTTAAAAATTGAACAAGTGACTTCAAACTCTTGATTTTGGTGCTATAAAAATAACTCACTATTATCTTTTGGGATTTAAAATGAACATTTGCTTATCTTGTTTTGTAATTTTTTTTACAAACTAATACCATCGAATGTGTATGTAGTTCTCTCGCGCTTCACAATGATCTTGAGAATCCAAAGTTTTTAGGTGATATTAGGTTGTCTAAAAGATTTCCTCAACACTTCAATTTGGGCTTAAAATTTGAACAAATGTTGCTAGTGTGAGATAAGTATATCATGTGTTTTCTCTCTTTGTTCACATAAACAAAGATTGATCAAACTAAGGATGTACTTACTCACTTTTGTTTACCTTTAGAGGGCCTGCCTTGGTGAGAAAAAGTACTCACCCCAAGGGAAAGACCCAAGCGGTAATGAGCATAAGCCAAGCTCTTCCAAACCGCTATATAAATTTTTGGTTGCGATGAAAATCATAAACAATGGGAAGCGGTGCATGATAACTCTCCCCCAGTATCTTTATGATGCATAAAGCCCTTATTCTAAGGGTTGGCAGATCTCTCACAAGGAGTTTATCATTGCACCCCCTAAACTAGATGCCCTTACTATGAAGTTTTGTTTAGAATCCAAAATCCCAATATTTTTTGGCATGAGGAGGTTGGACCTCTAGAGCTGTCTCACATACTTGTGGTTCTTTGTAGAGATGAAAAGTTCATCATGGGAGATTCATGAGAACTGAAGCTTGATTGACCCATAGAAGTGAGTATTGTGGAGGGGAACCAGTGTACTCAAGCTTCTAGTTATCTACTCTGAATAAGCACATCTAGATTTATCTAAGTGGGAACTCAAAAAATATTTTCCCTTATATCCTAGGGTTGTGCAATCGTTGAGGCAGTTAAACACATTGCTTGGATCCAAAATCTTGAAAAAAACATTCAACGAGGACATCAAATTTCAAACCTTTAGAAGGAGAAAATACCTTTGAAAAATCCAAGTGCTACTGCTTGTCTTAGGGATTTCATCATTGGAGGCTTCTAAGTATTTGGATTTATATCTCAATTTGCTCTCACTATTTAGTCAACATTAATGAAATATTGCCTTGATTTTCTTGATTTCCACATAATGGACTTTGTCAGATGAAAATAAATTGGGACATTAGAGATTTAGTTTGAAAAGCTAAAGCAAGAATTTTTTTATGGTAAAATCAATTCATTTTAATCAAGATGAAATCAATTGAACCCGACACATGTGCTTGTTTATGTTTTGTCTTATGGTCTTTTGAGAAAACGTTGATCATTTGGTTTGAAGTACTCTTAGGGAAAAGCATGTTCTTCAATTTAACCTGGGTCTTGTAAACAAGTCTCTCTTAGGTTCATTTAGGATAAAAAAAACCAATCATTTCATCCATCTCAAACATCAATCAAATCCCATCTCACAAACAACTTTTGAACCATTGGAAGAATCATTCATACTAGACTTTTGGTAAAATCCTTCAAATCAACATCAAAATCACCTTGTTTGGATAAATCTGTGTGGGTGAATCCTTCCTCATACATCTAGTTAAATTATCATCCTTGTGGAAAAGTTTATTCCAAGATAACATCCAACATCTTGGGGTTTATAAGTCCATTATCCAAATCAAATCAAAGAAATCCAAAGAATCCTAAAGTCTAGTATTCTTCCAAGGATCCTAAAATTTCAACACCCATATCACTCACCCCTTTCATCCTTCATCTCATGATTGGTCCTAAATCCCTTACAAGTCAACAAGGTAAAAACACAAGAAGAACATGGAATATAGAATTGATTCATACATCATGACTAATCTAAATCAAGAAAACTATCAAAGCCTTACAATACCGATCGATTATCAAAACTTACATTTGTACAATCCATACATGACATCGTTATCTCCTACAAGCCTCAATGGTACAAAAAATGTGAGTATGCCCAATCTAAATGTTGGAACACCTTTCCCTATGGTAGATTTAAATCAGAGTCCAAACCTACAAATCTATCAACCAAACAACCAATGCATCAGTCTTCAAACAAACAACATTATCCCACCAAATCCATACATGCCAAATGTGAATATACCAAGTACAAGTTTACCAAGCATGAACATTTCAAATCCACACTTGGTAAACTTTTGGATAGATATGTTTACGAATCATACAAATGTTGTTCAAAGTCCAAACAATATGTTAACAACTCCACATATTGATCCAAGTTAAGGTAACACCATACAAAATGAAAGTTACCTAAATAAAGGAAATGTGATTCCAAACCACAACAATGTTCAATTTCAACCTATAATCCCAAATTTTAACATCATCCCAAATCAGAACATTGTCCAAAATCAATTTGTCCATGATCCCATGCAAACACCACGAGTAGACATTCTAGATATGCTTGAACAAAAACCAAATCGACTATATCAAGGGTGTCAAGATCAAAATCAAGATCAAATTTTATGAGATCAAATTGCTTCACTTGCCAAAATATTTGAATCATTGCGCCAAGAGACATCTCCACCCCAAAATCTATACACTCTTCCATTGGTTAAACCATCTCATCAAAGCATTGAGTTGTATCCACAAGCACATCAAGAACAATATCTCCAATGTCAAGAAGTTAGATATCAAGATCAACAACATCAACAACAAACCCAACCTCCACATCTCAAAGATCAATCACCACAAGTTCAATTTAAAGTGCAAATCTCACAAGGTAACAAACAAAAAATACACACCACTTGGGGAACCAATAGAATTATTCATGAAATAGTTGGTCCAAGAAAATCTCATCAAGATCCCCATATATGAGAATTATCAAGATCCTCAAGTGAAACCATCATGGTATAACAAGAAGCACCTTTGTGATTTTCACAAAATAAAGAACTCACAACATCAAATTGCATTTGAGTCAAAAATCTCATCCAAGACCTTATTGATAAAAAAATAACAACTATTGTGGACAATGATGAAGATTCAACCACTAGTGATAGCATTGACAATCTCCCCACCACAATTGTTGAAAACAATGATCAAGATCTATCCATCAATGAGCACCTTGAAGATGTTTCTACCTCATCCAAAGATAAACTCAACATACATCAAGAGTCAAATTTTGATCATGATAAGAATCCCTTAGCAATATCTGACAATGATCTATTTCAAGGTGTGTTAACATTATTTGATCCTATAATTAGTGATCCTTCCACCAATGATCATTTTGACAATACCTCTACATCATCCAATGAGTTAGAGGATATATCTGAAGAATTCATTCCAAAGCATGATTAACATCTTTCACCAAAGTCTAGCAATGGTCCTTTCCAAGACATATTGACATCCTTGGACCTCATGGTTGCAGATATTGAGGGAATATTCAACTCAACACTTGATCCAGATTCACTCAAAGATCAAGAGGATATCAAACCACTTTCTATCCTAATAAAGATACCCAAGAACCCTTTATAAGCAATCCATCCTTTGAAACTGACCCATGTCAAGAACTTGATCCAAAGCATGTCAAAAACAATTCCAAAATTAATCAAGATCAATAATTTGTATCTCCAGTATACTATAATGATCTAATGAACACTCTCCAGTCTATAGAAGATGTAAAAAATGATGATCACATCTATATAGCACATACTCCTCTAGCTACCCATGAGATTATTTATTTGGATGGACACATAGATGATCTTTATTCAAAACAAGATTCCTTTACTCTTGACATTATTACACAAAAAGAGCAAGTTATTGATTCCTACACTCAAACTGAGTTGTCAACATTTGGATTAGATATATCCCAAATTCAGATTGAGGACATAATGTATGAATATATCAAGCATTATTGACTCAAGGAAGCAGGTCAGACCAAATAGGATATTCTAGAGACAATAGAGCAAAAAATTCCAATAACGTCATTCACAGTGGTCATTTATCAAAGAATACTTTCTAAACATGAACTCTCAAAATAGGTGGAATCAAAGAATGAAGGTACTACTTCCACAATAATAGGAGAAACTTTGTCTCAAGCAAACCTCAACATAGGGAGCATAAAGATTCCTTATGATAAAATTGATGCCAATACTAGTTACAACTAGCCACGTCACAAATCTTCATCCACCTATCACCCCATCCACGAATTGGGACCAAAATTAAAAGGAAGACTTGAATCAAAGCATGAACATTATCAAAGCAAAATATGTTGGGAAGCATAATGGAAAAATCAAATACACATGGATACCAAACAATACAAAGAAATATTTTCCCTATCAAACTCCATTAGTCAAAGAAACTATCTAGGGAAAAATAAAAAAGGGAAAAGTATCCATCAAAGATGCCCACAAAGGAAAAAGTAGGCTTCTCAAGCAACATACAAAGTATATCAAGCAGTTGGTCCTAATTCCACACACACTTTTGTATCCACCCATCATTTCTCATCTTCCCAAGTTTGGAGAGTCAAAGGTTCCAAACTATCAACCAATCCATCTTTTATTCCTAAACACACTCTATCCACTCCTCTATGCATGATATCCAATTCTCTCATTAACCATGTATTGGAAGAAATCCTTCATCATAAGGATTGAGAAGGCATTCTACTGTGATGTGCACACAAAGACAAAGTTGACTCTAGTATCAAAAAAGTAGATCAAGAATCTCAAAAGTTGTATTCAAGTTCACGTATTTTGGAAAAGAAGCTTCTTCAAGTAGGATATCAATGGAACATTATGACAGAAGCATCTACATTGACACCACCAGGTGGTTCAACATGAGCTTAAAATCTTTCAAAATTTAAAAAAATAAAATAAAATAATCAAAAAATATGAAAAAAAAAAAAAAAAAAAAAAAGGATTGAAAACAGTAAAGAATTTTTTTTTCCTCCAATGAAAACCACTATGGTGGCACTTTGGGCAGGTACCATGATGAAAACTTGGGAAACAAGCATCATTGGTAGAATCGGGCATCTGTGTGCACCAATTCAAGTGGAAGCATCTCATCTCGTCCATAATAAATCCACCATTCCATCAACTCCATTCATCCACGAGTCATTTATCCAATCCATTTTCATCCATCTACATCCATAGTCCAAGTTATCTTGATCTTGAAAAAATTTGGTGTACAATTTACAATTTCTTATGGTAAACATCTTGACATGAGTCATTTTCATTGATCCTATCCTACCCAACATTATCTAAGCCATGAAGCACTATCTAAATAAAGCATTCCTTCGTTCAAACACCTTATCTTATCACAAGATAATCCTTGGAATCCTTTGTGTGCTTACCATATCCATCCATCTACACACCTATCAAGGTATCCATCCATGGCATTCCATACATTGCTAGACACTGGGGGAAAATATTTCACTAGTAGAATTTGGTAAATAAATGACTACATGACTAAAACTTTGTCACATGACTAAAATTTTTAATCACATGACTAAGACTAGTAGTATCTTGAAATCAAATGACTAATTTGGTCATTGGGTAAAATCACAACTAAATGACTAATATCAAACAAATAAAAATGACAATAAATGACTAATATCAGGCAAATAAAAATGACTAAATATATATGGCTAAATTAATGGTCCTAAATAAATGACTATTACTCCTGTATTCTTTTTTCTTTCGAATTTGATCATAATCCATAGAGCTAATTAAGCCCTCCTCATTGGACCCCTACCTAAGCGGGCCATTTGGCCTCCTAGGTTGCTTGGTGCACCAAAAATACCTATTGCATGGAAGGCATTGCCTCTCAGTACAATCTTAAGACCTTGACATATTTGATAAAATTTTTTTACATTTGATCCCATAATCCACCATGATGGGGTTAGAGAGGAAGTATGTTGGGGAGCCCTAACTTTAATACATACTCTCTAATATATTAACATACATACAGTTTTCTATCGGCGCAATCTTTCAACCTCCTTTAGGTTCAAGTGTTAGTATATATTCCTCTCTCTATATAGAATTGTCTCCCCCTCTATCTCTCTTTCTTTTTCCTAATCTCCAAAGATCAATTAAATTATCAATTTTTTTATATTAATTTAATTTGTTTTATATAAAAATATATTAATTATTATTTATTAATTATAATAATTTTATAAGAATACAATATATAATAATAATGTAACCTATATATACTATTAAATATAATAATAAATGTAATTATATTATATATAATTTCATTTGTATTAGTATTATTTAAATATATATAATATACTAATTATATTTTGTATTATATTTATATATTATTTTTTTGTATTATATAAAAAATATTTGAAAAATAAGAAATGATGAGGCTTGATTAAAGCATCTAATTAGTGGTTTGTTTCAACAATTGAAAATGCATTGGCCTAATATTCATGTTACAAGCAAAAAGAAATTTGGTAAAATAATAGTGCTAGTTTAATTCCTACGGGAGGCTAAAACTGGGTGAACTTAAAAAGTAAATGAATAAAAAGGCATTTTTTATTCTTTAATGGCCTTGTTCATCAAATAAACATGAAGTTGAGCAAGTGATAAAGTGGAGGGAAACTTGCAGGAAAGAGGGAAATTTGGGTCGGAAATCAAATAATATTACCAATTTACAGCAAGTTGGGGCTTCAAATTTGCAGAAGCTGGTGTACAAGCAAGTATAGGATGGAGTGACAAAGTCCATAGTTTCTACTATTTTTTATAATTCTAATCCCAGTCACGATCCCAATGGATATGAAAAAAAACCAAGATCGTTGTAATTCAACAGGTATTTAGCCATTTCATTTTATTTTAACTCTTTTCATTTCAAAATAATCCTCAAATAGTTTGTGATATGCAATGGAATTTTGTCTTATCCTTCCATCGCACCACCACACCATTTCTAGGGTTTATTGCTTGCCATTTTACGGTGATACATGAATAGCCTGGAGTGCCCTTGTGCCAAATTAATGAGAGTATTCGTTTAGGGGTCAAATTGTGATTTAGGCTCTCTAACTAGGGATTTTGCCCCATTCTCTTGCAACAAACTGAAGAGATTGCTAAAATCAGATTTGCAAGTCAATGTTGAAGTGTTTGGATATGACCCTATTTGGTCAGGACCTGGCTTTATATGTTGAAATCTAAGGGTTATTTTGAGGAATGGAAGGCTGCAAATATTGAGTACCCTCACCCTCCCACCTCTATCTCTAGTAAGAGCTAAAGGTCTATCATTTTTGGAGCCTAGGTATATACTCAACCCAAATTTTGTGTTTGATCAAAATCTTAGTATGGTTTTTTGTTTGTTTGTGGGAAGTTTTTTTTGTTGGTTTCTCCTTTTGGTGGTTGTTGGATGGATTCATTACTGATATTATCTGGTTTCATTTAGGTGATGGTATGTTTGTGCACCCATGATATTTTATTTATAATATTTTCTCAAAGGGACTAGGCCTCAATAGAACTCAAACTTAACTAAGCAAAGAAAGTTATATATATTAAAAATTAGTCATACAATTCCAAAAAACCAGGTTACCTATCAAACAAGTTAAAAGGTAATATTTATCACTCCATTGCCACCATTACAAGTGAAAAGAATCACAGTATTGCTTGGTCTACTAAAAAGAAAAAGAGTATAATAATTTCAAACTTATTTATGGCCCTTTCGATATCATTTGAGAAAAATAATTACCATAATTTCTCATTATCCAGTTAATGAAGAAGTATTATATTTCCTCATACGCAGACAAAAAAAAAGGAGAAACATGGGTATGTGCAGGATCATGATGGGCCAAAAAGTGGCAATGAGGAAAAAATTATGTCTTTCATCAACCCAAAAATGTGAAAATGGCGAGTTGACTTTTTGTTGGCTTGGGTGTCACTACACACCTCCAAAGCAATTACCAAACCTAGATTTCCAAATCAGATATCCGATTTGAAAAAAGTATATATAGAACAATTTACTTACTGTCAAAATCATTTCATAGTCAAACATCCCGCATACGCGTGGTTAGGAGGTTCTTCACACAACGGATATCTAATTTTGCCAATATCCAATTTCCAAAGGTTAGAATTTATATTTTTCTTTGCTTTGATTGAATTTTGAATGAGATTTGTATAATTTTAATTAGTTTTTAATGATTTTTTTTTTTAAATACGGTTTTTGATTGATTTTTTTTTTTAAATTGAGTTTAGAATGGATTTTGATTAAAAATGAAATTTGTTTATGGATTTTGATTTAAAAATAGTGTTGCTTATGTATTTGTATTAAAAGCTAGAGAATTTTATAGATTTTTGTTAAAAAGTAGGGTTTTTTTGGATTTTTTTTAAAAACTAGGGTATTGTTATAATATTTTCATTTATATTGTCTAATTTTAATTAGATTAATTATTTTTTAACTTTAATCAAGCATTATGGATGCTGAGAATGAGAATACACAAATTCCACCAGTTGAGAATGAAAATCCACTAGCTGAGAATCAAAATGTGGAAATGCCAAACACTCCACCACCTCCGTAGCCATCAATTGAAGACTTAATTGGTGATAAATTGGAGCAATTGAGGGGAATTTGTGATGTTTATAAGAAAATCCCTCGGTTACCCTGTATGTCAATCGCATTGATAGAAATAATTACAAATGTAGAAACCCTCTCCACCCAACATAGTGCCTTTCATTCGTGGTGAGAAACCATGGGGGAATATTATGCATGTGTATTGTCTTATGATGATGTGAAAAATCTCCAAATAAGAAAATCCCAAATAGCCTCTTTATTTATTAGCCCTCACATTGGTTTGCCAGTTAATGTTAACAAACCAAAACTTTCTATAAAATGGTGCATGCATAGGGGTATAGTAGATAACTTTTGGGATTGTTGGTGTATGGTTTTTGATAAACCACCCAACAATAATCTTGATGTACCTTTTTACTTTATTAAAAAATTATATGATGAGTTTTTGTTAAGGAATCATGTCAATTACTTTGACATTAATCCCTTCTAGGGCGTTGGTGCAGGTATGCCCCAGGATAGGCCATGGGTAGTTAGAGTAGTCAGGCACCCACATGTTCCCCTTCCTCCCCTTCCTTCGCCACCTCCAATACAACATCCAAATATTACGGAGGATGCAACCACACAGACTATCCAAGCCATTCACTCTTTGAATGGTCTTTTGGTTTCCCATGCTTCTTCAGTAGCTCAGCCACATTTTGGTGATGTTGGAGATGGATCTAGTGCTACTGCATCATCTTCCTCAGGTCCACATATTTGTGTGCCACATATTTTCAATATGTCCCAATATATATGCTTGGGTCCTATTGTACAACCTACTGAGCATCGATTAGACACTTTTGATTATGACATCCAAGATGTGGAGATTATAGCAGATCACATGCAGGGGAGTGGAGGAAACCCTATAGAGTCCTCTCCTACTAGAGAGGTGGACATTGGAATAGTTACACAGGTAACATTTAAGGTGTAAATTCATAACTTGCATTTTTTTTAAAATGAATATTAATAAGAAATAGTATCAAGTACTAATATTTATTTACAATGTCTATTTAACAGTTAATGTCTAAGGAGTAGCTCACACAGATGACTGATAGCACCCTTAGGGCCATTTCATTTGGCCTCAACATGCACACAATATGTATTTTCACACTCACTCATTTACATTTTTTTACTTTATACTTGCTTGTCATTTCAATTGTCATTAATGAAATTATATATTAACTTATATGTTTATCTTATTCTCTGCTTGTAGGAAACACCTAGTGTGAGTGAGGTGTGATGCTCTCCAGACTATGGAGGAACAATGTTAGATAAGGGAAACGTAATTGAACTCAAATTTGATTGAATTAAGATTTATAGGATCTTTTATTGATTATGCATACATTGACACAGATTGGTAGTTTCATAAGTACTTGTCATTTTATGTATAGGTGGTTGTGAGCTATACATCATTGTTGAAAAGTGCCACAACACCTGAAGGAGTAGGCATTCGAACACCTGAAGGAGGAGGTGTTGAAACACCTCAAGGAGGAGGTGTCGAAACACCTAAAGGAGATCAAGAGAAAGATCAGCCTAAAGAGGTATGTGTTTATTTTATTTTGTGCTTAGTAAATATGTTCTTATTACCGACAATTCTATGCTAACTTGGATCAATTTGATGTTTTTGTGCACATATATAGATTGACGTTACAAAAGTTGGTTTGGTTGGTTCTTTGAGAGGCGTATATTCTAGGACTCCTGACCATTCGAAGAGACGTATATTTCAGGTAATCAAGATTTCAATTTTAGAGTTCAATTATAATTCAATGTATATTGATTTTTATGTTAATTATTCAATTTTAAATTATATAGTATAACTAATCTCAATTGTGGTTTGAATTTTCTTGCAACTACCTTAATAGCCAACGAGTGCTTCAAAGAGGCTCCATTTTGATGATCCACCAAGTAGTTTAGGATGAGATAGACATTTTGGCATGTAAATTTTGAATAGATACCAAGATGGCATATGCCACATATTGTAAAAATTTGTTTGATTGGCATTGATTCCATTTTTGTATATGGACATACACTTGATTATTGGATAATTTGATATATATAGAAGTTGACAATCAAAATTTAATTTCCTCCTCATGTGCATGATTAAACTCTTTGAAAATTTAATCAAGTGAGCAATGGTTAAATATCAATGTACAATAGCATAAAAATAATGGTTAAATATTATGTAGTTTATATTCATATTGTTGATTACATTGCATTGCACATCTTTCAAACTCAAAGCATTACTTCACATTGCATAAGTAACAACTAGATGCTGATAGATGAAAAAATTTCAATAACAATATAGTTTTTACAAAGTCAACCTAAGTAGTTATGCAATTACTTCACATTACATAACTAATAACTAGGAGTAGCTATCAATTGTATTAGCTTGTCATGGAATTCTATAAGACCACATTTCTTTGAGGAAACTTGGCACAAAATTCACAAAAAATGAAAAGAAAACACTCAAAAAAAATTTAAAGGGGTATCAGGCATGCCGCCCCCTCATTCCACACACTATGCAGCCATTTACTTGGAGTGTGGGGGCTGAACAATGGAGAAAACATGTAAAATTTTTTATATAATATATATATATATATATATGCATCCTAGAAGCATGAATTACGATTAGAATATCACATAACATCATATAAACAAAAAAAACACTATAAACTTGAATTTCAATTGAAACATGCATGATAAATATTCATCGTTGGAACTTGAATTGTGGTAGCTTGATATACAGAGTCGATTGATGCCAGGGTTCAATTTGTATGATATCAAAAAAAGAAGCCAACTGAGTAGAGTTATCAGCATTCTTTAGAAATCATGTAAGAATTCTTTTAGTACACTAGCCATTTTGATGTCTTCTTGCAGTCTCAAATGTTATTTTGTATCATTGTTACATTGGTCTTGAGAGTGGTAGCTTAATATATGTCCACAATACAAAATCTAGTTTACTTGTGTAGTGTAACAGTGGCATAGGAATATTTTTCTTTGAAAGAACGAAAGGGTGATTGCATGTTTGAAGTGTGTAAACACATACCTTTTTATAATATCAAGGATACTTTTTGAATCTTCCATGCATTGCTAATCTAAAAGAAAAGGTCATTTTCCTAATCTGTATGCAGCCATGCTTTTGACATTGTCAAAAAGAGAAAAACTTCCCTAATGATGCAAAGGCATGGCCAAGTAGTTCTAACTCTCTACATGATAGAAGAGAGATGTTGGAAAGTACATCAAGTCAGTGAGAATTGAAGTGTAATGTGTTTTAGTTTGTAGTACTCCTTTGTTTCTTTGCAGATGTGTGATAAATTCTTAATTCAATGATGCTGAACAATTTTTTTTAAAAGAAAGTTGTGTCACGGTCCGCATTAAATCCAACAAGAAAAAATGAAAGCTCAGCCTCTTGGAATGAAAATTATTGTTTGCAAAACAAATGAATAAGAATGAGGTAGTTAAGGTGACTGAAGTTATTTAGAGGTCACTTTTAGGGTACGAGGCTTAAAACTTCATTTTAAATGCACTCAAACAAACTGTAAAGGGGTCTTAGGCCTACTGCCCCCTCATTCCACATGCTATGCAACAATTTACTTGTGGTGTAGGGGATGACCAATGGAGAAAACATGTAAAAACAATATATATATATATATATATATGTGTGTGTGTGTGTGTGTGTGTGTGTGTGTGTGTGTGTGTGCAACCTAGAAGCATGAATTATGATTAGAATATCACATAACATCATATAAACAAAAAAAACCACCATAAAATTGAATGTCATTTAAAACATGCATGATAAATATTCATCATTGAAACTTGAATTGTGGTAGCTTGATATACATAGTCTATTGATGCCAAGGTTCAATTTGTATGATATTGAAAAAAGAAGACAACTACGTAGATTTATCAGCATTCTTCAAAAATCATAAGAATTTTTTAGTACACTAGCCATTTTGATGTCTTCTTGTAGTCTCAAACTTTATTTTGTATCATTGTTACATTGGTCTTGAGAGTGGTAGCTTAATATAGGTCCACAATACAAATCTTGGTTTACCTGTGCAGTGTAACATTGGCATAGGAAGATTTTTCTTTGAAAGCAAAAATGAAAGCTAAGCCTCTTGGAATGAAAATGCTTGTTTGCAAAATAAATGAATAAGAATGAGGTATTTAAGGTGTTTGAAGTGATTTAGAGGTTTCTTTTAGGGTAGTTAAGGTGTATGAAGTGATTTAGAGGTCGCTTTTAGTGAAGAGAGATGTTGGAGAGTACATCAAGTCAGTGAGAACCGAAGTGTAATGTGTTTTACTTTGTAGAACTCCTTTGTTTCTTTGTAGATGTGTGATAAATTCTTAGTTCAATGATGTTGAACAATTTTTGAAAAAAGAAATTTGTGTCACGGTCCGCTTTCAATCCAACAAGCAAAAATGAAAGCTCAACCTCTTGGAATGAAAATGCTTGTTTGCAAAACAAAAGAATAAGAATGAGGTAGTTAAGGTGTTTGAAGTTATTTATAGGTCACTTTTAGGGTGGACGGCTTAAAAATCCATTTTAAATGCACAAAAGAGAATGAAATTACTTCAACCAAGTTTGTGAAGAAGTTAACTCTGCTGCCCAAGAGTTTCCCTTAAGAGTCCAAAGTGCTAAATGGCATAAATATTTGAAGGGATATCTATTGGAGACCGTGATGCTTACAAACTTTCCATCTGAGGATATGGGATCATGTTGGGACCATCTACAAAAACCTCTCTTAGTTTTTCTATCCCAGAGGCTTTTTCTTGTGGTGATGACTTTTCAATGGAGGGAAAAGTTGCCAGATGCAAGTAGTGTAAAGTTGAAAAGTGGTGCAACTTTCATTCCGCAACTCATATGACCAAATAGACTATTCCAACACATACAAATGGGTACGTTTAAGCTAGGGATGGTCATCTTTTGCACCTAGATACACTGAATCGCTATCAGCTACATTGGACCGATGATTTCCCTTAAGAGTCCAAAGTGCTAAAAGGAAACAATCATTGAAGGGCTATTTCTCAGAGAACATGAGGCTTACAGACTCTTCACCCAAGGCTATGGGATTGTGTTTGGACCATCTACAGAAACCTCTCTTCATTTTTTCTATCTCAGAGGCATTTTCCTATGGTGATGACTTTTCAGTGTAGGGAAAAGTTGTCAGATGCAAGCAGTGTAAAGTTACAAAGTGGTGCAACTTTCATTCCACAACTCGTACGAAAAAATAGACTATTCCAACACATTTGGATGGGTATGTTTATGCTAGGGATGGTCCTCATTTGCACCCAAATACACTGAATCACTTTGAGCTACATTGGACTAATGATTTCCCTTAAGAGTCCAAAGTGCTAAAAGGCAGAAATCTTTGAAGGGTTATTTCTTAGAGACCATGAAGCTTAAAGACTCTTCGTCTAAGGCTATGGGATTGTGTTGGGAACATCTACAAAAACCTCTTTTTTTTTTCTATCTCA
This sequence comes from Sequoia sempervirens, assembly GCA_007258455.2. NCBI lineage: Eukaryota > Viridiplantae > Streptophyta > Pinopsida > Cupressales > Cupressaceae > Sequoia > Sequoia sempervirens. Next base: position 193,220,090 of record VDFB02373365.1, on the reverse strand, counting down.
TAGGTGTTTTCCTGTGGTGATGACTTTTCAGTGGAGTGAAAATTTGTCATATGCAAGCAATGTAAAGTTGCAAAGTGGTACAACTTTCATTCCGCATCTCGTACGACCAAATGGATTGTTCCAAAACATTTGGATGGGTACGTTTACACTAGGTATGGTCCTCTTTTGCACCCAAATATATCAAATCACTCTGAGCTACATTAGACCGACGATTTCCCTTAAGAGTCCAAAGTGCTAAAAGGTAGCAATCTTTGAAGGGCTATTTCTCAAAGGCCGTGAGGCTTATAGACTCTCCATCTAAGGCTATGGGATTGTATTGGGACCATCTAAAAAATAATCTCTTGGTTTTTTCTATCTCGAAGGCATTTTCCTGTGGTGATGACTTTTTAGTTGAGGGAAAAGTTGCCAAATGCAAGTAATGTAAAGTTGCAAATTGGTGTAACTTTCATTCCGCAACTTATATGACCAAACAGACTGTTCCAACATGTCTGGATGGGTATTTTTACACTAGGTATGGTCCTATCTTGTACCCAAATATGTTGAATCACTTCGAGCTACATTGGACCGACGATTTCCCTTAAGAGTCCAAAGTGCTAAAAGGCATTAATCTTTGAAGGGCTATTTCTTGAAGACCTTGAGGCTTATAGACTCTTCATTTGAGGATATGGGATCATGTTGGGACCATCTACAAAAACCTCTGTCAGTTTTTGCTATCTTAGAGGTATTTTCTTGTGGTGTTGAATTTTTAGTGGAGGGAAAAGTTGTCAGATGCAAGCAGTGTAAAGTTGCAAAGTGGTGCAACTTTCATTCTACAACTCGTACGACCAAATAGATTGTTCCAACATGTTTGGATGGGTACGTTTATGCTAGGGATGGTCCTCTTTTGCAACCAAATATGCTGAATCACTCTAAGCTACATTGGACTGACGATTTCCCTTAAGAGTCCAAAGTGCTAAAAGACAATAATCTTTGAAGGGCTATTTCTCAGAGACCATGAGGATTATAGAATCTTCATCTAAGGCTATAGAATCATGTTGAGACCATCTACAATACCCTCTCTCATTTTTTGCTATCTCAGAGGTTTTTTCCTGTGGTGATGACTTTTCAATGGAGGGAAAAGTTGTCAGATGTAAGCAGTGTAAAGTTGCAAAGTGGCGCAACTTTCTTTCTGTAACTCGTACGACCAAACAAACTATTCCAACACGTCTAAATGGTTACGTTTATGCTAGGGATGGTCTTCTTTTGCAACCAAATACACCGAATCACTCTAAGCTACATTGGACCGAGTGAAATTAGGTGAAAATTTGATGCAGATACAAGGGAAAAATCACAAACTCTTTGCAACCTACCTATTTGAGGCATCTAACAAGATTATTCTAACCTCTTTGGAAAATCTAAAACTCCCTTAAAACTTGAAAAGCAACTAAATATGCATTTCCCTATTTAACCCCCTTAAACCCTTCTAATAGTGAGAAACTAGTTTTTGTCAAATTACTCCACAATTTTCCAAAACACTATACTAGCACATGACTGATTCAAACACCCATATCCAAGTTACACAACATATAAGAGAAACAACATAGACTCCTTTGGACCAGCGTTGACTTCTTATACATTCACCCTTGAAAAGGCTACTCAACTAGCCCAAAAATGCAAAGCAACATACCTTCAAACACCACAGAGACCCCTGAAACCTTGGGGTGGCAAATAAATTTCCAAGAAAGCAAAGATTCTACAATTTTATTCCATTTGTATTGGCCTATAACCATCAAATCAAAAAACGCTTGTTTTTAGTGTAATTCTTGAGGGTTTATTGGATGTAGCACTTCCACAACCTTTGAAACTCTACCACCACCTTAGACACCTTTATTTAGGCCCCAATATTCTTATAAAATAAATAAAATTCTGGTATCTTATATATTTTTGCAAACCATAGGGTAAAAACTCTATTTTCAAGTGAAAAAATACCACCATTTTTAGACCTTTAACTCTTCATTTTATTTCAAAACCTAGTTCTCCATGCCTTCCACTCTTGAAATATCATTTCCTAAGCCCTACCAATTCATCCCACTGATTCACATTGACACATAGTAGGTGGGATGAGATTCAAGCCATTAAAATTGCAAAACTCTTATTCCCCTGTTCAGGAACCTGTCTAAAGAAAGTCTGAGTTTTGAGGCACAAAATGAATAAAGAAACCCTCTATTAAGAAGTAAGAATAAATTAAATACATGTAATAACATTTCTACATAAATTTTTGATACAAAAATGCTTGAATGGCTTGTGCACAGGCATAAAACACAAGAAAAATAGTAAAATATGAACTGAGCAATTGAAACTCTATTGATTCAAAGAAAAAAAACTCCTTCAACCAAACCCATCTCAAGCCCTTTAAGGCCTTAAGTACATTTCTATTCCTTGGAATCCAACTCCCAATGCCTTTAACCACCAATATTAACTGACTTTTGAAACCTTAATGACCATTGAAGGCCAAAATACAAACATTTTTCACATTAATATGACTCATAATGATATGTTGCACTTTTCCACTTCTAACTTTACTAAGACCTCACTTAATGGCTTGAAATAGCATCATTACATGTTCAAAACACTGTTCTTTCTTGTCCCTAAACAAATTTACTATTTTTTCCTTCAAAGGCTACAAAGCAACAACTAGGACAAGTTGGGATCTCCATGTTTTTTTGACCCTAAAAACTAAAAAATCCTCCTAATACATGACCATTAGGACTATTAGATATCATTAAAGACAAAAGCTCAAAATATTAACACTTTAATCACTGAAATGATTCACAATTATATTGTGGTGTAGGTGCTCCTGCACCAAAAATGGTGGTTACAACTTGCTAATGTCAATGAAACGTGGGGGAAACAAATTTAAAGTTGGATCAAGCTTGTGTAGGTCCTAATAGACATGTTTGATGAATTTATAGGGTGTGGCAATGTTGGAAACATTGATTTCCTTAAAAAATTTGTGAAAGTTGCTAAAAATGAAGTTGCACCCAAGTTGGATTTGAGGAGCAAAAGTTGCAAGCAACTATAATTTATTATATATAAATGGGAGATATTAAAAAACCTAATTCAAACGAGCATACTGGCAGGAAAGAACTAGGAAGAAAACCTTCAGTTGTAGCTCGATTAAGTACAAAAAAAGACCCCTTTACAAAACCTATGAGTTTCCAAAATATAGACCCCTTTACATTTTAAACATACCCTTTATACAATGCCAGACATTTGACCCATATTTCAAAAAACATCATTGGGTATAGATTATGCCCATACACAATTATGACCGTTTTACATTGTTTCCAATTTGAAAATTCAAATTTTACAAAATTTACCTATTGGAGGCATTTAGGGCACAGTCTTCAACAATAGTAGTATGTTCACATACTGGACTGACAAGCACCTGTACAAACCATCAAGATAGCTTAGAATAACCAATCTATATTATTCTAAATGACACAATATGATGAGATGGTAATGCAAACTATAATAGACACTTCGAATAACCAATCTATATTGTTGTAATCTATTGCATACCTCTCTGAAAGGATCAAAGCTAGCTATTGTTGTAGCAGGTCCATCATCAATCTTTCTAAGAATATCGTGCCAATTCTTAACTTTAAAACATCCTTTGCATTAGGTGATACTCTAGAGTTATCATACCAAAATTGTTGAATTACTTGCTTTACACTATCAGTTAGCTTCTTATCAACATGTGGAAGCCTCCCGATAAAAGCCCATGTATCATTTTGAAGAGGATCATCTATTCTTTCTCTTCTTGTAAGTGCTCTATCCAAAGTTTTACAATTTATGTCAAAATCAATACAAGTTTGTCTCATAAAGCAATCCTTTTTCAATTGATGGCTTACTAGGGCAGTTGTAATGACTCTCTGAGCAGCTCTCTTATCCCTTTCCTTGTTATTTTTTCCAATAGACTTGAGAGCATTAATTTTTTTTTTATAATAATAGAAATTTTTTCGGTCTTCTTGTTCACACGAATCTTCAATTTGGCTAGAAAAGGTCTCATCTTTTGCATCTTTAGCAATTGTACAAAAAATTGGCATTGCTCAATTAATGTCTTATCACTAAAATATTGGTTGAAAAGTCTTCTAGCCCACAACCGAACAGTTCATGTTGACCTCTTGCCTTCAAAATTTTTTATAATGTTCTCATCAAATTCAAGTAACCAGTTAGGGGTTCTTGAAGGTCTTGAAATTGGAATGTCTTTCTTCCACACAAGGTTCTTCATTTCTCATGTAATATGGTGAAACATAATTTACACTTGCTTCAATATTATGTTCAAAATCTTCATTTCCAACATTTTCACATTGAACATTTTCAATATCAATTTGAATAATATCATTCCCAATTTCAATATCATGTTCAACATCTTCAAATCCAACATTTTCATTATCAATTTCAATATTTTCATTCCCAATTTCAATATCATGTTCAACATCTTCAAGTCCAACATTTTCACCTTGAACATTTTCATTATCAATTTCAATAATTTCATTCCTAATTTGAATATCATGTTCAACATATTCAATTCCAACATTTTCAACTTGAATATTTTCACCTTGAACATCTTCAATTTCCTCTACACTTGAAAGACCATAGGGATTAGGTTCACCAATATTTAACATACCTTGTCTTCTCTTCCTATGACCTTCTCTATCTCTTTGTCTATATGCTTCAATTTGTTATTTTGTAAGGTTTCTCTTATATTTTTGCTTCTGACAACTGTTTCTCCCCATTATACCTCATAACATATGCTAAAAAATCATTTCTTATGACAAATTTGAGTAGAAGATGCTCCAAAAAGTTGATCTTTGTCTCTTCTTGTCTGAAATCGTGTGTCTTTCACCTGCAACCAGAATGTAGGGTTCATTGGAATGCACAAAAAGGCCTACATGAGCCTTTTCTATGGCCCACAAATATGATATTTGTTATAATCTGATATCCAATTCATTTGAAAAAAAATAGGATGATATGTAACGGTATGATTTTAGTTCTACAAATTGGATATCCGATTTGTGTACACATAGACCTAAGGATTAATGGTAGATGGTAGAGAATTTAATGGTTAAAGGTTTAGGGTTTAGGGTATATGGTGGATGGTTTAAGGGTTAAGGGTTTATGGTAGAGGGTTATAAGGGTTTAGGGTTTCAGGGTTAAGGGTATAGGGGAGAGAGATAGATGGAGTGAGTGTGTGAGAGAGTGACCTAAGAGAGTGGGAGAGGGTGGGAGAGTGGGATAGAGTGGGAGGGAGGGAAAGGGTGGGAGAGAGTGGGAGAGGGTCATAGAGAGTGGGAGAGAGGGAGGGAGAGAGTAGAAGAGTGCAAAAGAGTTGGAGAGAGTGGGAAAGAGTGGGAGAGAGAGGGAAGGAGAGAGTGGGAGAGATTGGGAGAGTGGGAGGGAGTGGGAGAGGATGGGAGAGTCCAAGAGAGTTGGAGAGAGAGGGAGAGATAGGGAGAGAGTGGCAGAGAGTGGCAGAGAGTGGTAGAGGGTGAGATAGAGTGGGAGACAGTGGAAGAGGGTGGGAGAGGGTGTGATAGAGTGGGAGAGAGTTGGAGAGAGTGAGAGAGAGGGAGGGAGAGAGT